>SJYO01048061.1:44181342-44471342 GCA_006410555.1 Capra ibex | reverse complement strand
CTCCCACGTGGTGACCCGCGGAGGGGACCGAGAAACGAAGGGACCGGGTAACCCGCGGAGGCGACCGAGAAACGAGGGGACCGGCCCCCACGTGGTGACCCGCGGAGGGGACCGGCCCCCACGTGGTGACCCGCGGAGGGGCCCGAGAAACGAGGGGACCGGCCCCCACGTGGTAACCCGCGGAGGCGACCGAGAAACGAGGGGACCGGCCCCCACGTGGTGACCCGCGGAGGGGACCGGCCCCCACGTGGTGACCCGCGGAGGGGACCGAGAAACGAAGGGACCGGCCCCCACGTGGTAACCCGCGGAGGCGACCGAGAAACGAGGGGACCGGCCCCCACGTGGTGACCCGCGGAGGGGACCGGCCCCCACGTGGTGACCCGCGGAGGGGACCGAGAAACGAAGGGACCGGTTCCCACGTGGTGACCCGTGGAGGGGACCGATCAACGAAGGGACCGGCTCCCACGTGGTGACCTCACACAGGACACAGGGGGTTCCGCCTGCACGTCGAACGCCTTGCAGTGCACACCAAAAAGTGGGTCATAAAAAAAAATAGAGCTCAAAAGCTCCATCTCGACCAGACCGAGTCTGCAAGATGCACGTGACTCAGGGTTCTTCCCCTGAGACACCGTCCCGGGGGTCCACCAACAGCGACGCCTGTGACGATTGTGGGGTGTCTCGTAGACTTACTAAGGTACAGACCTCTTGAGAAAAAAAGAGAGTTCTGTGACTTGTCTCACAGAGGAACCTCCTTTACTTGAGGATGGGTGACCCACTAAGAGTCACTACCTCTAAGTCCCTCTCGGAGGGAAGTAGGGTCCCTCCCGAAACGATAACTCCCCTCGGTAACCGAGTCTGCAGGGGTCGGGACGACAGGGACCCCACGAGGACCAACAACAGAGTTAAGGTGTTCCACCGACCTTCAGGTCGGGACCACCGAAACAAGTTGTGGGGCACCTGAACCCAACAAAACTAGGGACGGAGATCCTACTCTCAGTGACGTCGGAGCAAGGAGAAGCCTCCAAATTGCGACGAGTCTAAGAAGATTGCAGTGGAAGAGCAGGGGTTGGGGGCGGGGTCTCCCTGAACGTCCGGGCTCCAGTCGTGACTCCGGCAAAGACAGATACGGGAAAACGTCCTGAAAATTGAGACCCACACTTTCTCAGTCGGTACCAGTTGTTTTATAAGTGCACACAGTTGCAAGACCACGACCCGAAGTAGTACCACAGCCCCAAACACTTTCCTAGTTAATTTTTGACCGTCGAGTGCCTCCTCCTGAAGGTCTTGTGCAGCCCAGTGGAGACGGACTTGTTCACCCACAGGGAGACTGAGACCCGCGGACCCGCACCACACCGACCCCACCTGGAACCGATGGTGTTGTGTCAGGTCTCGTCAGAGACAATTTTTTACATTAAACGCGATCCTATAAAACAGTGATGACTTAAAAAAAAAAAAAAAAAAACGTCAGTCTATCGACTCCCACAGAGGAAACAGACTTTAAACACAAAAGAACGGAACATAAACTGACAGCCAACATGCTGTATCCTTCTACGACCCCCTTATCACCGTAGAGACCTACGACTAAGGTTGGGACGGAGCCACTCCTGGCTCCAGTCCNCAATTTTTTACATTAAACGTGATCCTATAAAACAGTGATGACTTAACAAAAAAAAAAAAAAACGTCAGTCTATCGACTCCCACAGAGGAAACAGACTTTAAACACAAAAGAACGGAACATAAACTGACAGCCAACATGCTGTATCCTTCTACGACCCCCTTATCACCGTAGAGACCTACGACTAAGGTTGGGACGGAGCCACTCCTGGCTCCAGTCCGAGGGAGTCAACAGGGACAAAGGGACATAGGAAAAACTACTACCTTGAGACTTAAAGGAAAAGCCTTTCCTTCTAAAAGGAGACACCAAGGTGTGCCTACGACGAAAGAAAACTTTACGGAAGGATAGACTAGTGGAACTTGTTTGTTCAGCCACCTTGAAAAATAGAGTCCACAAGAAGTCTCATCAAAGAGTCTTGTTGACTTCAATAGTCTCGCGCTACTACTGCTGGGGAAAGTGAGAACGAGGTGCACCCGGCGCAGTCGGGACTCTACGGTACCGGAGTCACAGGAAGGTATAACCCGAGTCCTGCGGGTCCCGACCTTCGTTCACTGGCCGGTCGAGAGGTGGGACACGGAAACGTCCGGAGACCCGTGCGGTAATGGTTGTTCGAGTGGAACAAAGCCCTTTGTTTTCGCTTTGCAACCTCACCTAGAAAGACTGGAAAAAAAACAACAGTCTAAAAAACTATGTACAATCCCAGAGTCCTACCTCTTACCCCTCAAGATTAAAACAAATGTTAAGACAAAATTAACACCGATTTCCAATTTGACTACGAAACTTCTCTAGTAGGATTTTACGTCACCGAAATGTTCCTATAGAGTCGAGGTCCTTACCAGTCAACCCCCACCGACCGGTCGTACCTGTGCACGTCCGAAAGTCCCCGGGCTAACGGGCGGAGCGACTGGGTAATAGGGATTCCTGTGTCACACCAGTCTCGACCCGACACCCACCCGTGTCCGTACTGGGTCGAGAGGGTGGTCTCCGGTCTCAGACTCCGGACACGCGAGTCTAGGCCTTCTGCACAAGGAGGACGGGTGTAGGGGGACCGGTCTTAGGTCATCCCCCGGTGCAAGTCGACGTTCTCTCCGGCCTTTCGGCTCACCAGTGTACAACCCAACTGGAGACTAATTCCGGGCCCACGGACCGCACAGGAGGTTACCGGACGAGGCACCCGTCCGTGAATAGTCGTCGACCAAGAGATTGACCTCGCGTCCGTCCTTTGCTTGGGCACTTTGACCGAGATTGTGGGACACCAGTTGTCAAGTTTGTTTTTCTCGGACGGAAAAACCCTGCTTTGCACTGATGTCTCTTAACTCTCGAAAATTATTCAGTGAGGGGTCGTAAGGACCCAGAACAAGCACGGTTTAAATAGTCACGGGCAATTAAGTCCCGCTTCATCCCGGTTAAACTTTATACAAAATCTCATTGGGTCAGCTGAGTCCTTCGAAGTACCCGGGGGAGTGGTCAGTGACACTCGGCCACTTCTTAACTCGTCTCTCCCGCGGAGGACAGAGGACCAACAGACAGATCTAAATCGGAAGAATGACAAACAAACAAAAAAAAAAATTAAATAAATAAATAAAATAAACCTCCGATTAATGAAATGTTATGACATCAGAAAAAACGGTATGTAACTGTACTTAGTCGGTGCCTACATGTACACAGAGGGTAGGTAGGACCTGGGTGGAGGGAGGGGCACGGTAGGGAGTCCCAACAGGGTCAAACTACGTACTGTCTCGTAAGTACGACAAAACTTCTCTGACAAAGACGGTCGACTACCCTAAAGGACAGTGACCGGTAGGAGCACGAGACACAGAGACGCCACTACTGGGCGCGACCGGAGACCAGTCTCTTCGCAAACAAAGGGCCGGGGAACCGGTGGTCACCCCAGGACCTCAATGCAGACGGGTATCGGGGCCCCGACGACAGGACGGCCTGCCCCCTGCGACGTCCTGACCCGGATCGACGAGCCCCACCGGCAGTCCCACCGAGGAGAAGTCCGGGTGCTTCGTCCCCGGACACTGGGACTGCCTCCGAGAGAGAAAGTCACTGTGTCTCCTTCCCTTTGGGCCACAGCCACCCAAGTACGGGAAGCCCAAGAGGCCACAGGACAGCCCCCGTCGGTGGACGAAGATGCGGAAGCACCCGAAACTGACGTAGCGGTGGTGTCCATCCAGGGGGCGGGAGCCCTGTGGACCCGAGCGGACCGGTCCGCAGACTAAGGGGAGGGGGCCCACATACGTACGGGCGGCGACGGGTAAACGAGGACTCACGGGCTCACACCCAAACGTGGAAGGACGGTTAGGGGGAAAGTAACGAGGGGTTCACCGGACGGGCTGTCCTTGAACGGACGGACAGGGGACACCCGGGCCCCACCACCGTGGTACCGACGTCGACCGCCGTCTGGGGTGCGCGCGAGGCCCCCTCACACCGATGGATCAGACTGAAGTAGGCCCGCGAGCTCCCCCGGCCCGAGGTCGGAGGTCACACAAGAGAAAAGGAGAGACTGAGAGTCGCGTTTCCGACTCTCGTGGAAGGGACCCGGGAACCCACAACACAGACCAGACTCCCGGAGAGGGGACCCAAGGGACCTCGGACCTTCCCGGGACCGGGGCGTCCCGGTACTCGACGTCCCACCAGAGTTTCGGGAGGCCGACTTGAGGAGCGCCGAACGTCCCCTCCTCCACTTCTTGGGTGTCTTCCGGTAGGGGCACCCGTAGCAGCGCAGGGACGAGTAGACGAAGTAGCGGATAAAACCCCACAGCCGGCGGGAGTGGGAGTACTACGGAATGAAGACGGACCTGTTCCTGTCGGGGGACGGTCTGCGGAAGTTCGTGCATCCGACCCTCCCTCGGTTCATACGCCACCGGCAACCGAGGGAGACGCGGGACAGATGGTCCACTCCCCGTCTCTGCGAGCCCTTCCGCCCACACGGCACTGGTGAGGAGAGAGGGGAACTTCATCTCGGGTTGGGTCGGGGCTAGCACCCTGAAGAGGGGAACCCGACGAGAGCTAGTTAGGGACCCCGACAGAAACGTAATCCCTGCAAGTAGAGTTATCGGACTCCGGGTGTAAAGTAGTAACAGCCGAGTCGTTCCCGACGAAGAGAACAGGGATTGACACCGGTGACCGGTCTGGTCCGGTGGAGACACTCGTGACGGAGACCGGGAATAAAACCGGTATTTCGTCTCCGATGGTAATTTTTCCTCGTTCACGGCGTTTGCGGAAAATTACTCTTAGTAAAACGAGAGTACGAAGGACGATCGGAGATGTGTGTCCTTTGGAAACACCTGAAGGCCCTCTAGAAGTACTTCCGTCACTGCAAAAAGAAAAACTAAGTCGGCCTCTATTAGCGTCCTTATTTGCGTCTTGTAGAGAAGGTATCCTGACACAGATCTACGGTGCGACCAAATGCAATCCGCAAAGGGTGAGTGTGTGTACACGTCTGAACGACGTTCGCGAGGAGGTCCGAGCCATACAGCTCGACGCCCGGAGGGTCCAACCTCGGCCGAGGGAGAGGACCCACACTTGTGGACAACGCTACGGAAATAAGAGGGTTCGAGAGAATGCGTCAAGCGAAAAGGAGGGTAGATCAGAAAATCCAAGGTACAAAGGGTACGGAGCTCAATAGATACGGTACCGACTTCTGCCCGACGACAAATTTAAAAACCGGTTTTAGTTACTGTCCTGGTTTTGTGGCTATTAGCGGTGGAATTGGAGCCCACGGTAACGGCCATTCTTGACCTTAGAGGATAGGTCGTAAAATTGCCAACTCAATAATGAGGGATTCCTTTACAGAACCGGACACGGGCAGACTCTCTTCAACGCTGACCAGAAAAATTCCAAACCAAAAATGGGAACCTCAGACCAAACAGCGATCCATTGACTCACGGAAAACTCTTTTCCGTCTACGATTCAAAGTGTCTCCTACATTACCTTAAGAGTTTGTCCAACGTAAAAGGTCACTAATGGCAGAGTGACCTGACTCGAGCCGTACGTGTGACAGGGAAGTCTCGACACAGAACGGGGAAGGGGTCCACAGGGACTCATCTGGAACCACCCCATTTCAGGAAGTGCGATATAGGGGACAGAACAGCCACGACCTTTAAGTGGCAGGCACACAGAATCGAGCACTTAAGAGATCCTTCGCTCTTAGGGAATGCTAGTTGCAAAATATTTTGTACGGTGGAGAAGGGGTCCCCTGTGACTCCCACACAGACCCCATCGGGAGGCGGGACTCGGATACTTGTTGTTTACCGTCCTCTCTCCTCCACCTCGACTGCCTAGTGATAGTCCAGGGAACGGTTCTCCTGTCTTCCCTCGTCGCCCGACCCCTTGGGAACCCGGAGACACACGTGGAACTTTCGGTCCCGTCGGGACCTTTCTCTGGGAACCAAAACAAAGGAGAAACTCAGCGCAAAGTGTCGGGTCTCCGTCCACGTGTCTCCTCTCCGCCTCCGAGTCTTCCCCCTTCACTCCTACGTGCGGGTCCCTCCTGTCGTCACCAAGAGCCAAGGACCAAACAAAACCCCGGTCCGACCGACCCGGGAGGGTCGGGTACACACCTCGTCCTCCAGAGACACCACTTACTCCTGTGCACGGTCGGTGTCGACCTAGTGTCCCTGAACAGTCTATCGGTGTCCCCTCCGCAAACTGGGGGAACTACTCACTTAGCAGTTGTCGTAAGTGTGGGAGTCGTTTTACACGAATCAAAATACCCAGTCACAACAAATTGCTTTCCTTCGGTCAAAAAGAATAAAGTGTGCACACGACATACTCAGACGTAAGAGCTCGTACTAGCGACACCCGTCCAATGCACTGTGGCACACAGTCATACACTGGGTACACAAATTCCCTAATTCCTTGACCTTTATCACTCACAAAAAAGAAAAAAAAGAGGTTATAAATGTACATTACACTAGCATGACTTCTGACCGGAATTAAAGGAAGGACACGACTAATTCCCTCTACTTTGATGTTAGAAATTTCGGTGACATTTCAAGAACATAGTGGTCTGGTTCCCAAACGAGAAAAAGAAATAAACCAGTCTCACTATATGTTCAGAAATCAAAAGATTCTTAGTGGAGGGTACCTGCTTTAAACCGAGCCCAAAGAGACTCACTCCTGCATTCGTAAACTATGTGTGTGTCACCCAAAAGATTAATAGGTCATCCGGGAGCGACGAGAATTTAAGACAATCAATTGGAGTTAAACTTAAACAAAATCAACGGTACCAAACACACCCAAACTCTTCATAAACACCTTTTCATTACCGAAACACAAATATAAAGTTGAACACAACTAACGTACACTAAACTTTCATAGGGTTTCATCTAGGTCGGTTCAATAAAAAATTCACCCTTTGAACTGTGTATATAGGGGTATTTGTCTGCACGTATGTGAATATTTTTAGATCCTTGCTAAAAGTTTTTTCTGACGCACAAAACGAAACGCAATTCACCCCAACACCACTTCCCTGACCATAACAAACCCTTATGGTAGTGAAAGGTACGGGTATAAGACCCAATCCTCGGGGACAGTCGGGAGGGCCTGAACGGGAGTACGTCGAGGAGTAGTAACAACGGAGGACTACGTCCGGAGTCCACCATAAGAACCCTTCTGGTTTCAACTCACCGTATGTGGAACGTGGGTCACTGACCGCACGAGTACTCACGGTAACTTACCACCTACCCACCTACTACCCATCCACCACCTACCCACCACCTACCCACCTACACGCACAGAGAGACACTCAGACGTACCACATCTCCTTCTGTCTGACGGGGTCTCGGTATTCTTGGATCGAGTCACGGACCGAAAAGGTGAATGACCGACACACGGGAATGAATCCATTCAGAGAGTTGTACAGACCTGAACCGAAAGAGGTAGACATCACGTCCCTACCGACCGTCTCAACGGTACCCCCAGTGGTCCCAGTACAACTATTTTCACGAGAGAGACATATTTACAACAAATAACAATGACAGACAACCCTCGACACATACACATAGGCCTCGAAAGGAAGGAAAATTCGTCACGACGGTACAAAGAAGTACCTTTCCCGACCGTCCCCCTTCCCCTCCGGGAGGGTCCACGGGACCCAGCGCCCGCCCACCACCGAGACCGACGGTGCCACAAGCCCGGGTGTGGGTAGGACTACAAGCAGAGGAGGAGGGGTCGCCACTACCGGAAGGAGAAGCTGGACTTCCTGGACCACCTGGAGTACAGGTAGCCGTGAGAGGACCGAATGAGAGACCACCGACGGACGCACAACCAGAATGCCATCCACACCGAAAGACCCAAGGTCCTGTCTTCTCGTCTGCGGGAAACGGTCGAAGGACGATGGTCAAATACAATTGCCAAATATGCGACATTTGAACTCCGACACCTAGTAAGGAAACCCTTGACGAACCCTCTCCTACCCTGGACCACGAACTTTCAGATCAATGTCTCTTATCGGAACTTTCCTCAGGCCCCACCGAGCTGGCGAGAGAGAGAGAGTGTACGAGACTAAAAAGACCGACCTACAGGCCTTCTGTCTCTGTCCAATAGTTGAACTACCGACCCCCGACGTAGAAACCTAGCCTTAAAAACTTCCGACTCCCATTGCTAGAGTCAAACCTGGCCTCTGATCCCGGACCGGGACCACCCGTGACTCTCTTGACCCCTGTGACTACGAAGGCACCTCCACTCTCCCGACAATGTCCCGGACCTCCCGACCCCCACTACACGTCCTTCTGAGAGGTCCAAGACGAAACTCAGAGCAGGCATGTCCCGGTCGGGGCACCTCCCGGTACTGTCGTCTAGGCCCGGCCCCGAGTCACAGGACCCCAAGGACCGACGGTGTCGCGGGGAGAGAGGTGCGAGTGGGACGAGGTTAAAAGGAAACGAGACCCTCTGTCCCGAGACGAAGGAACGAGGGTCCCCACTGGGGTCCATCGTATCTGTAGGTCACACCAGAGGACCGCTCTCCGTGGGGGATGAAACGTCCCGAAATTAGAACGGTTCGGTACCTAAGGTAGGGATTGCACGAGAGGTCGATGGCAGGGACCCGACTCGGAGTCATCACCGAGACCTCTTAGTCGATCTCGATCACAAAGGCTGGTGCATAAAGAAGGGCTCTCGAGTCACGATGTTAGAAGAGGCTCAGAGGGGGTCGGAAGAATAATTCACTTAGTCACTTTTTTTTTACCACTTCATAGAAGTATGAGTGAGAATCTAAGATACGTCTTCTTACGTATTTCGTGATATACAAAACTTCGACCACCTCCTCTAACCTCGCGACAAGGAAAACCGACCCTTCTATTCATCGGAGTAAATCTTACTTACGAAGTGAACGTCCACCGAACACAGAACCTTTAGTGCGGTATCCGAACCAGAAAGTGGGTCGAAATCTCTCAATAAATAGGGTTCCGTGAATCTCAAAAATTTATTTAACTAGGTTAATTTAGTACGTTTATCTTAAAGAGTTTAGGTAGTCGGACGTCTGTCCAAAGAGACCGAGAGACGTACCTAATCCTAGGATTATACTAACGAAAGACAAAGACAGACATAAAATCGAAGGATGTTGATATCAAAACAACACTCACCGGAGTATAGAATTCCCGGTCACGACGAAAAGTCTCACTCTCTTTACTAGAGTCGTGGAAGGAGACCCGACAAAGTACCACCTCCAGTTCAACGGAGTTTTTCCTCTGTATTCTTCTTCTCCTACAACGGGACTCCGTCCTCACTCCGGGTCCCGAGAAGACAAAGATAAACGCCTCTCAATCACCATTTCTTGGACGGACGGTTACGTCCTCTGTATTCTCTGCACCCAAGCTAGGGACACAGCCCTTCTAAGGGGACCTCCTCCCGTACCGTTGGGTGAGGTCATAAGAACGGATCTCTTAGGGTACCTGTCTCCTCGGACCACCCGACGTCAGGTGTCTCAACGTTTCTCAGCCTGTGTTGACTTCGCAGAATCCTGTGTGCGTACATAGTAAGACTGGTAAAAGAAGGGTAAAATACGGAACACAGGATCCGTCGAAGGGAAACTTCGGAATAATTCTTGTACTCAATCTCACACACATGAACACGACTCAATTTCGGATTAGACTACCGATTTGTTATACGACGGAGTGTCCATAGTCGGGCTCGTCGGGTTGTGCCATATGGTCTACCGGTCCTGATCGCTACTCGAGCTAGGTCAGCTGGTCTTACTCAACCACTCGTCGTCGCTAAGAGTCTGCCCGAAAAATGGCCTTCGTCTCTCCGAAAGAAACTTTTGGCATGAGAGTGGGTTTTTATGCCTCGGAAGGTTTAAGAGACCCGACTAGCACTTGTAGAGTTGGTCGGAGGATCCATTCTCGGACGGGAAGGGATACACCACAAACCCCAGGGTCCCCCTGGTGCTACCGTCAATAAGACGAGATTAACCCTAACCACGAACGTCTCTACCTCGGGTTGGGAGGGTCCCAAAACCCTTCTTGACTAGACGGACACCCTTGGACCCCTTACTGACTTCACGCCAAAAGAGACAGACAGGGAGAATCGCGAGGACCAGTAGTGGAAGACGTACCGTCGACACGAACCGTTCCTGCGGGACCACTTCCCCCTCAACACCCGTCAGAAAGATGAGTACCCGAGACGGAAGGAGACGAGGCACCAGTGCCGGTAGTAAACCGCCGTCGGGCTCTCGTTCTGGTTCGAGAGTAAGTTCCATTTGTCGAGTCGGACTGTCGACCTCCCTGGGTGGGGACCCTCCGGTACTAGGACTGAGAGGACGTCCTCCAGTGGGACGAGACGTCCCGAGGCCGTCCGGACCCACACGTCTCACTCCACGAACGACCGGTTTGAGTCCCCGTACACTCGGCCCGTGTCTGTCGCGACGACTCTTTCCGACCGGGGACCGGGAACCCACCCCGTCACGGGGCGTAGGACATTCGAAAAGTATTCATTCACAGACAGGACCACCTAACACACAGTAATGGTCCGGAGTCTCTACTGGTCCCGGAGAAGTCCGCATCTCAGATGTCTATTATTCTAGCAAGTCGTTCGAGTCTTCACTCCACGTTCAAGTGGCACCGTTAATCACAACGAGTCTTGTTTGAGGGTGGACGCTCCCAAGCGGACACCCCACACAACCCCCGCGGACCGTGAGTCGGGGAGGGGTGAGTCGGGGCGGGCAGGTCTAGTCCGGACCCTCCCGCGCGGGGAGCCCACCAAGACGGCAGAGTTCGACAGGTGGGTAGTGTGGACTGCGACGTGGCGGACAGGGGCGTCCACGGGAAGAACGGCCAGGAAGGGCAGGACTCGTAGAAGCACTTGCAGATAGAGTACTACGTCGACCTGGTCCCGTGCACCCAGGCCAAACGACACACCTACGACTACCCATGCACTCCGCACCCAAAGCTCCACTGGGTCGTAGAGAGTCCGGGGGGTGGGTGGGTGAGCGGGGGAGGGGCGGACACGGGCCGTCGAGCAACAGGAGAGACGATGGCCGACCGACCGAACGTAGGAGGTCGACGTGGGGGCAAAGGCTAAAGTTTTGTATCACTTTTGTGCACATCAGTCACAAAAGCGAGACTGTCACTCCTTGTGGGCCATCCGACACCCAGGAGGGAGGGAGCATCTATTAACATTTCGGAAACGGACTTGGTCGATAGACAAACCCTTTCTCGAGTTGCAAGTTTCTTGGTCGGACACTCACACGACAACTGTCTTGTGGTGGAAGAAGTGGGGTCTGTCGTGGCAGATCTGTCGGGGTGGGAACCGGGGGACCCGACGTCCCCGACCGACCCGGGCACCCTCTTGATCTCCAGGAGGAACCCCGGACCGGGGCGAAACATGGTTGGTACCGGGGAGACGCCCGGAGGTCGTCGGCTTCGTCGTCTTTACTTGGGTCATCGCGACCCTCTGACCGGACTGGCCCGGTATGGGGACTACTCTCGTCACCGGAAGTCCGACTCAATACCGGTTTGGTGGGACGGGGTCACTGACTTCCCATCCCTCCCATCGAGGGACGGAGGGACGTCTCCACCCCCTGTGGACGAAAACTCGCGGGAGGTGTTCGAGGACTCGAGGTCCTGACGAGAGGGAACAGTGACCGTGTGTCCACCGGGGGGCGGTCCCAACCCCCGCCATCAATCCCCGTGTCTAGAGACCCAGGGTGGTGTCTGGGGATACTGGGGACTTTGAGTGGCCTTACTGACTTAACCACCCCACGTACTTAAGGGTACACTGGACTCACAGATTCGGTGAGTACCCTTTTTGTCTTCGATATTGTCTGTCGTACTCCTTACGTCCCTCGGAATCTCGGGAACCTTTGGGTCGCGTTGAAGACCCCCCAGACAGGACCGGGGAGGTCGCCGGCGTCCCGTCGACGGGACGGTCCACCCGTCACCTACTCCGTCTCCGTGGTCGCGGGGAGGTCCCCAGGGGTGGGTCACCGAACGGTCCACACTCCGACGGGTCTTTCTGCACGGACGGAAACGGTCCACATCTCCACTGGGACGGCCTTCAGTACACCCGAAGGAAGTCGCCGTCCGGAGGACGTCTCCGGAGAGTACTCCGGAACTGGGGTCCCGGCGGAGGGCCTGAGTGTGGGGTAGAGACGGGAACCGGGCGTCCGAAGAAGTAAATGAAGCCGATGCCAGAGACCGTGTCACTCCTCCGCTGGGACCGGCGGCTGGGGTGTTCCTGAGGACTGCCAGTGAACCTAGTAACGTTCACTGCGTGCCAGGACGGGGACTCTCTGGGGGCGTCGTGGAGCGTGGTGGTGGGGTGGGTCGGTCACGTGGGTCTCGGGTCTCGTCGGGTGCACACCGGGCACAGGGGCTGGGGGGCCGTCGAGAGCCACCCCGGTGCACTGGCCCCGACCCTGACCGGTGGTGGACGGAGGCTCGGAGGAGGCCCTGTTCTTGCCGTCGGGAAGAGGAGTGGGCAGGCCGTGGGGTCGACGACGCCGGAACCCGTCTTGCCACCAGTGGAGTCCTCGGGTCCGGAGGTAGGGCCCCCACGACACGACCCAGGACAGGAACGGAACCGGGTCGGGGTCTGTCGGCAGGGCCACGGTCCACAGACAGGAGACCGACACGGGTACGGGGTGGGGTCGCCAAATCAAATGACTCTGGTAGAGGAGGACGAGCCGACAGACTCGACGGAGGCCTCCCAGCGACCTGACACTGACGGGGGAGGGAGGTCCGCCCCCTGAACCGGGCGTGAGACGTGTGAGGACGGTCCCCTGGTCCGAGGGGCGGCGGTCGGGAGGTCGTCCAGGGACGACGACGAAACCGGCTCAGGACTCATTGACCTTGCACTGTGATAAAGACATCCTGGACGGAGTTTTCTCGCCTCGAATCGACTCACGAGGGGTACCAGGGCCGAGGAGTACCCCAGGACGGGGGAGACGACGAGTACCCAGAGTTCCAAGGGGTCCGGTCACAGGAGAGCAGGACTCACTACGTGCGGGGGGAGGAATGGGGGGTCGACGGAGGCCGGGGAGTGCGCAGAGCAGCAATACACCTCAGGAGGACAGGGAACCGACACTCAGCGGTGCGTTAGGTCGGCCGCGCAGTACCACTACACCTTTCGCCGGCTCAGCAAGGGACTTGGCAAGTCCCACACCCCCAGACGGGTGTCCCCTGCCACACCCCAGGACACGGCAGGGAGAGCACACGAGACACACACAACCTACGGCGTCCAACCACTGGGACCCGGCCTGGGGACGGAGGCACTACTGGTGTACATGGACACATGTACCGCGAGGGACGGTTCCGGGGTCCCTGTGAGGAACCTCCACCCGGCACGGAAGGAAGGGTTCTCACCTCAGCCCTGCCTTCTCGGACACAACCGCCCTCCACTCCCCCGACCGTAAAGACTGAGGTGTGTTTTACATTTACGACGAACACTTCGAATCGAGGGTAATGGAAGGGGGAGACGGGAAAATGTGTTTAGACCATCTTTCTTCGGACTATTTGACTACCGAGAACCGAAAAGAGGGAGACGGGGTCTTTCAAGAACCTCCCCTTTTTTTTTTTTTTACGTTCTTACTCACTTCGTCCCAGTCGGGTCCACCCACTCCCGGGTCGGGGTGAACGTCCGAGGTAGCAGGGGAGACCAGTGAGCACCCTCGAAATAAGTGCCAGAGTGAACGTTTAGAAGATTTCACCCCCGCTCTCGGGCTTCGAGCCCAAAGGTTTCTTTCCATAAATCCAAATACATCAACCACGACATGGTATAAAACTACTCAGAATTGAATAAAGCAACTCCACAAAACCAACAGACGAGAGAAGGACCCCGGACGACCGGTGGACAGACGAGCTTAACAGACGATAAAGAGGTGGTTCCGCCTCTCACACTCCCTTGTTCCCACACGTCCTTTCCACCGCCCATCTCAAAGAGAGTGAAGAAGTAAAGGCCGACTTTAAAGACTCGGACTGGCGGGCGTCGTCTGAGACGCGTCGACTGTGAACTCGGTCGATGTGCGGAGCAGGAGGCCGGCCCTTCCACACAGAGTCGCAGAGTGTCCGCCTACGGGGGGAGGAGAGGACCTCGGTTCCCCGGCACGGCTTTACGGGGGGTAACCATAGTCTTCGGGGGTGGGAGGTGCGACTCGGTCTCGGGACAGGCTCCTTCCCTAGGGACCCAGCAACCTACCCCAAGTCACTGGGCACGAAAACACTTCTCTCCGAAAGTATGGCAACGGTCCCCAAAGGGGAAGACACACCCCCGACACGACGGTCCTCTGACTCGCCGTAGACGTCTGGGACCGAGATAGTGTGGGTGAGACCCAAACATTTTTGAGTGGACCGGGTTTTAGGCCTCCTCCACATCCGGCCCCCGCCCCCCCCCACACCACCCCGCACGTCCCCGGACTAACGGGGGCTTTCCAGGGTAGGGGTAGGTACCCTCTGCAATGGTGTCGGACGGAAGGACACGGACTCTACCTGTGTGTGTGTATGTGTGTCTCTGCTCTATGTGTCTGTTGTATGCATGTGTGTGTCTGTGTGTGTGTATATGTGTCTCTGTTGTGTATATACATATATGTGTATGTGTGTCTATACTGTGTACGTATATGTGTCTCTGTCGTGTGTGTGTATGTCTGTAATGTGTGTCTCTGTATTGTATGTGTGCATTTATTTGTGTGTGTCCGTCTTTTATTGGTGACCTTCATGGGTTGTCAGAGTGTAGAGTCGGGGTGGGTCTGAGTCAAAGTCCCGAACCGACAATAAAAGGTCTCTGTGGGGTACCCCCCTACACAGGAGCCCAGGGACCCGTGGTCGGGGTTTGTGAACGTAACCTTTCTGGGCGAACACCCCTCCTTCACGGGGAAGGGTGGTGAACACCCGGGGACGGACGTGCACGTACTGGAACACTTTTGGGCCCCAGGGGGCTCGGGACACACCCTCTCACTCCCCGTGTCACAGAGACTTCTTAGTCGACCCGGGTACCCGCCCCCTCTACACTCGGGGACCCACCCCTACCCTGGAAAGCCCTCGTTAGTCCTGGGACGTGCCGGGGGTAGGGGACGACGGATGTAGACGAGGGACTAAAACCCGGTCCACCCAAAAATCTTTGGGTCTCCTCCACACTATCTCGGTGCCAGTCAACTATATCATAGTCGTAGTGAACGTAGAGGGGTGAAACCCAAAACAACGTAACTCGGGAAACCAGAGGTAGTTCACTAGCTGGTGGACCAGGGCACCGCAAACCTGTGACGTCCAACTGATGTCGGAACACCCCCGAAGAGGTGTGTGGGACTCGGGGGACCCCGGGGACAGTGAGGGAGGACGGGGAACCAGCGTAAACAAGAGTGGTCCTCCCGACGTTCGTCCTCGGAACGCGAACACAAACGACGGAGCACGTACCCTACTCCCCCCACCCTCACCCTTGGGTCCGACCCGACCCAGAGGAGGGGCGGTGGGGGTATCGGTCCACCCGTGCCACTCGACTGACCCAGGACGGATCCTACCGCTGATCGGACTGTAACCTTCGTCTAGACAGTCGTGTCCTACACACCTGTGTCGAGCATTTCCCGGGCGGGACAACGTCCACTCGGGTGCCCATCAGCCCCCGGAGCGACGACGTCTCTTCTCCGGACCGGGGCACGGTCCCCACCTGTGGGGTGAAATTGTGTGATTCTCAGCGAACAAAGCAACTGGGGACTCTTGGTGGGGATACCTCTGGTCTCCCTCGCCGAAGTACGGCCGGGCACCTGCCTCTCCGCCCCGACACCGTACAGGTGCGTCCGCACACTTAAGTTGAAGTCTACCTTGATTTATACACAACATATTAAAATACATATTAAATTTTATATAATTATAGACGGAACCATTACTCTCATAACAATGTATTCCGAGGAATCACTCTCGCTCTACATGTCAAATAGTCTGAGAACACCTGAAAAAACCCACTGTTTTACGAAATAACTAGGTCACCACGTTCTTCGATGTTTGTGAGGTATAGAGTAGTAGTCAATACTACGGATTACCCACCAATTCCGTTTTTTCTTTTTCTTTTTTCAGTTGACTGGAAGGACAAGTAGTGATGCTAGGTCGGAAAGACACGGGTAACGAAGTGACCCACCGTCACGAGAAAGTTCTCCCTCACCTGGTCGGTCCCCAGAGCCCCGCGTTAAGAGTCCTCGGAGAGGAGGGGGTCCTGGTGGGACATTGTACAGCTTGACGACCGACTTGTGAGGTGGCACTCTGGAGCCGAACTTCAGGTTTACTCTAAAGAGTCCCAGTCCCTCGTACCGACCCTTCTCCGTAAGTCCGGAACAATTTAATAATTGTTCCATATATACTACAACACAAAGAACTACTGTTTGAAAAATTCAAACCCTGAATAAAAGGGTAACCTCTTCAAATATTATAGATAAATTCTATTCAAAGGACGAATGCAACACGGAAATTCACACCATTCAGATTCCTCGTGTGTCCCCACTGCTAGAGGTGCTCCCAACCAAATAACAGTTTGGACTTCCACACACCCAAGAGGTCACATGAAAAAGAAGATGACTTGTACCTCGGTAATAATTCTTCTAACACAAATAATACATTTAACACATTATAAAAAAACGAGCAAACTACAAGATAAAAAGATTATCAAAAGAATATCAAAGAATATTAACGTTATGATCTAAATCTAAGACTGTCGATTGACGTTTAGTCTAACCGGAGACGACCAGGGGAACGGCAGGGGGCGGTATGGAGGGGGGTGAGGATGGGGCGTAAAAATGAAATTCCTGCTTTCATCTCCAACAGGTAACGGAAAATTTTTACACTTGGATACGAGACATAGGGTCAAAACCACCATGTAACTACGGTATTATCAAGTACAACATTTCAGTTTGAAACAACCATGTAGGACAGTACGAAGTCGTTTAGGATTATTTGAGGGTAGATACCGGGCCCACACGGGTCACGCCAGAATCCTTAAGGCCGTCGACACCCTTCCCACCACTCCCCAACCCCCCACACACCGAGTTTCTCAGGGTCACGGACCAGAAACGAAGAACTTAGAGTGTCGGCCTACAGCGTAACGGAGTGACGACCCCCACCCCCCGGACCTAGTAGAGGGGTTGACGGGTGAGAAGGGTCCAGCGGAGCCCAAACCCCGGGTGTCCAGAGGGGCGGTTGGTCTACCACCCCCTACTCCGACGACACACGTCTTGCTACAGTGTAGTTCACGTCGTTGGGGGGGGGGGGGCTGGACACGGGTCTTGGGGAGCCGGAGCGTGACGGGAGGTGGAGGGGGTATGTGTGGGCAGCAGCCCATACTGTACGAGCGTCCTGTCCCCACCTTCCGTCCCACACACCGACAATATTGGGAGCTCGCGAGTGGTAGTGGGGGAAGGAGACGGGGTGAACTCTTTCCTCCGCAAAAAGACGTGATCTCCACTCAAGTCAGCTCACCGGGGCTAAGAGTCTGGGGCTCCGCGCCACACTAGGGCCGTCCTTCTACGGATCACTTCAAAGGAGTGATTATCCTCCCGTCCCCCGACGACGATGTCCTGGGCGGGGCGGGGCGGATGCGCGCGGGTGGTAGTTTGTTCGCTCCTGGTGGGCACCCGCGGTGAGCGGACCCGACCTGCCGCCCTTGTGCTCGTCCGCCCCGCGGGGATGAACGGAGGGGTTCGGTCGTGGGGGTGGTGGAGGGGGGCGGGGTCCCGCTAGACACGGGACACGGCAGAACGTCCGTGGCGGCTTGGGGTCGGGAACTGTAGACCCGCCCGACTGACGGGGGTTCTCGGGCCTGGACCCCCGCTGGACCGGCCCAGGTGCGCACCTCGCGGGGGAGTCGGGCCTCTCCGACCACGGCGCCGCGGTGCGGCGGTGGATCTCTGGCCGCGGACCTCTCGGGGGTGGGCCGAGGGCCGGCAGAGGGTCCTTTGGGGCTTCCCAAAGACTTCGGTGAGTGCAGACCTCCGGCCCCCAACCCGTCAGTGGACCTCGCGCGGCAAACCCCCGTCACCGCCTGTCTCTCTTCCATGTCCCAGCCTGAAACTGTGAAAATGAGGGACTTAGGGACGCCAACGAAGAACTCGCGGACGACTACGCGACACGATGCGTCTAAACCCACGTCAATTTGGCTAGTCGTCGTCGATTCGGGCACCCTCCCCTCCCCGGGTGAATCTGTTAAGAGATATAGGGCGCACTACGCACGCGACCCTTTGGGTCTGTGCCATTCCCCCCGTTGAAGTGGACAAGTAGGGAGTCCGACTCCCCCGTTTTTTGGTTCGACCATCCAGTTCTGTGGGGTCCACAGGACGAAAACAAATATCTCTTCAAGGTCTCTTCCTCTGGCCAAGGTTTCCCTTTTTTTACTTTTTCATAAATCGTTTGTTCACTTAATCGAGATCGGAGACCGATACAAAAAACTCGTAAACTGGGTCTAAGTGGTGGGAGAGGGGGTGACACCCGTTCCGAGACGGAGAACGAACTGTCCTTCCGACAGGGTAGGTGGTTGGGGGGGTGGGTGGGTTCTCGGGGGAGGGACCGGGGTGATGACCCAAACAAGAGTCTACGTAGGTACCGTATTGTCGGAAGTGGAGGTCGTCGTCCCCTCTGCGTAAGCGGGGCCAAGATGGGCTCGGAGTGGGAGGAGGAGGGGCGGAGTGCCCGTCACCCCCTCGACGGCACCTGAGGGTCTCTGGTGTCTCGCCCCTGACTCACCAACTGAAGCTTCCAGAGAGCTGACGACGGACCGTTGACACCCCCTGTGCTAAGAGGTAACGGTCCTCCGGCAAGGTGGAAACCAAGGAGGAGCCCCGGGACCCGGTCCGCGGTCGCAGGGAAACGATTCACCGTCATGACTACGTACCACCCCCCTTCCTATTACGTCCCACCAAAACTAATTTCACCACCGTCCTCCGCGGTTTTCTGTAGTCCAACCCTACACAACTACTCATTTAGTAATTAACCGTCGGCAGTGGTTATAGACCTCCGTACTCACTGGACCCCCCAGGACCCTTCCACAACCGTCCAGGTCTCATTGAGTCCCCGGAAATAGTGGACGGTTCCCCGAGGACCAGTCGTCGTCGAACCCCCTTGTCTGACTGACCTCAGGAGGCACCGGGGACCACGGGGATGGTTGACCGACGTCAGGTCGGACTTTCGGGTAGAATTCTCCCACCCTCCCCCGCTTACGAAAGTCCAATTTCCTCACAGGACCGAGTAACGACAAACCCCAGGACACTTGGGGTGTCCGTACTCTCTCACGCACTGTTCCTTCACGACACTGGTGTCGGGGGGACGATCCTCGGTCACCGGGGGACCGGTGAGACTCTCTTGAGACACTGGTGGGTCTATGTTTCACCGGTTCGGGTGAACCCCGTCTTTCAGTCCAGTCGTAGACTTAAACTTCAACTACCATTCCCCGAACATGAACTACAGAACACAGGAAAAAGACTACCAGAGGTCAGGTTGGACCGGTGGAGTTCTGTTCCTCGTCTCGGTGGCTCGGGGGTTTCGAGCCCCCTTCTGACGACTTTCAGGGCCCGATATTCGACCCGCGTCCCTGGGACGACTCGACCCCGTCTGCCCAGAGTTCTGAGTCACTACTGGTCGACTGGGACCGCGCGTGTGTCTCCCTTGGACCGGAAGTCCGGAGGGACAGGGGAGGACTGGAGGACTTCGGACTCCCCCCGGTCCCGTTACCAGTGTAGTTCACGCATAGTGTCTTCCAGGGAGTTCAAGTAAAATTATACGAAGTTTGTGTTTATTACGTTGTGTCTTTGGCGTCCCCGGTCTTTTCCTTGCTCACTGGGGAAGTCTACCAGTGGTTCATACGGCCGAGGTGCCAGATAGGCGACGAGGCTGTGGGTCGGCCTTGGAGCGTCCCGCACACCACCCGACCCCCGCCCGTCCCGTGGTTGTCGAAGGATGTGCGGTTCCTCTCCAACCACTCCAACCCACCCAAACAAACTCTGTCCACCCCTCCGACATCGTAAAGAGATACCTTTGTCGAGGTCGGACCCTCCACCTGTGGTCTCTCTGTCTCCAGGTTCAGGGTTGTCACAACCCTCACCCCTCCTCTCTCCGCTGCCACCCCCCCCCACGCGACGCCGGGGATCTCAAACCCCTATCCTCGGAATATACTACCCGCAGGTACTGTTCCTTTCCTTCGGTCCCGTAACGCCCTTAATCGAGCCCATGGGTTCCAGTCCCTACCAATCTCGGTGCGAGATCAGTGGATCACCCCCTAATGAACCAAGATTGTGGTGATGTTGACACTGACGTTGTCCGATTGTGTGGTCTGGTGTAAGATTACGTTGTGACTGTAGACATAACGACACACTGACGTAAATCGTCCACGGCAATACCTTCGTCAAGGATCAAGCCTCCGACTCGATGACACAGACGTCCACCACGGATGATTTTCTTATGTATAAGCACATAAAATCAGTTACACCGTAGTAGATGAGATTACCCTACGGGTTGAGTTGTAGTGTCGTAGTACGTCTGGGTGATTTGCCTTTTTATTTACAAAGAAGTGACCCATAGAGGACAGATACAGGGGTCCTACCCGTTTTTGGACCTCCAAACGATCTTTACTCTACATACCCTCCGGTCCTTCGGGTTCGAACTGAGTACGTTCCTTGTGTCTGGTCCAGACAGAAGTACGGCCGGTGTATACGGTACTCGTCCGTCCCCGAGACCCGGTCCCCTGGGGAAAGAACTCGGCAAAGAAAGGACGAGACACTGAGACCGGGGTGTTTCGCATAGATGCATTCAGACGGATAGAACCCAAACGAGTCCTAGTCAGAACACGAGTCCTGGTGAAACTCCCCGGAACCCCTCTTTTCATGTCCCAGAAGCAGTGTTTGTCATTTCTGTAGTAATAGTAGTGACATATTTACCGACTTTGATGAAACACACAATACGAAGATTACCAGGTGTCGTGATGTCCTTAGAGAGGGGGTAAGATTAGGTAAATCCTCTGTTTACGGTCAGGTCTTCGGACACTGGTGACCGACCGACAAAGGACCCCGAGGAGAGAAACCTTCTTGGAGGACCCGGTTTCTACCAACCACTGGAGAGAGTCGACACCATATCGAACTGGTAGATCGTCTTTTTCTGTGGACCCAAAGACCCTCCAGTACGTTACTAGATCGTGTTGGTCCTTGACTAGGGGTGTCCTGTTTTCTTGACCAAAGGACCTTCGGGGACAATCTTGGGGACTCGACGAGTTACATGTTCTTACTCCAACCTAATGTCTTGGATTGACTTTCCCCCCGTTACTTTATCCCGACTCCCAGCATAAAACCACCCAACTGGTGAATGTCGTAGTGTAGTTTGTCCTACGGTCTCCTGCGAGAAGAGGAGATGCGAATCAGTCTTATGTCTGAGATAGTCGTCAAAAGGAAGAACTCCTACCTCGCACTTCTCAGAACCGGTTGAGGTTCCGGTAAGAGTGGGAGTAAGAGATTCCAGTACACGAAGGTATAAAAGGGTTCCTACGTTATCGACTTGCTACCTAAGGTTCTACGGTAAATCCTTTTTTCGTTTTGAACACAAATGTTCTGATATCGGCTAGGTGACCAGTACTCAATTGTAGACGTTTTGGCGAGTAGGGGGAGTCCCAAAGAGTGACGACGGGGAATAGGTGAGTCCTGTCCTTACAGTTATTAATTTTAGACACCTACCTCATTATCACTGGAGTACAGTACAACTGATTCTTCGACTAACAAAGTTTCCATCAATGGGCTGCTTACCGACCACAAACACAATTTGTCTCATGGCATCCAGCTTTCCGCGAAGAAGAGACATAGAAAAAAAAAAAAAAGGAAAAAGATAAAACCCATCTTTATAAGGACCCTTCCATCTATCTTTACGTAAAAGTAAAGGGTTATTAAGAATCCGTGCTCAATCTTTTGACGACTGGCAGTGGTTTTATGCAGTCGTGAAGTACAATATTTTTTACGTTAAGTCTTGGCGACGTACACATATATGCACATAGATTTATATGTGTGTATGGCCACGTCATGTGTTCCTAATAAGTTACCTATCAGTTTTGACTCGACAAACAATTGATTGGACTTTAAGACGTCACTTTCAAGTAACGAGTTCCTGTTGACCGCAAAGGAAGAAAACCGAGACTGATGCCGGTTTGCAAACGTGTACTCTGTGATGGTAAATGTGCAAGGATTCACGGGCAGGGCCCTGTCAAGATGTGTGCTCCCAATCTTCTCCCGAGCCGGACCCCACGCCGATACGTCGCCGACCCGTACGCGCGTACCTTCCGGCGCTGCTTCGCTGACCCGTACGCGCGCCCCGGTCCGCCCGGCCGGGCGCCGCCAGTGGTGAGGGGCGACCACCCTTGGGAGCACCTGGGCCGCGGCGTCGAGCCGGGCGTCGCACCACCGCAGTAGACCCGCAGTACGACTGAGACCGCCCTCTCCTCCCGGGCCTCCTCCTCGACGCCATGTGTCCCCTACACCCCCTGTCAAATTACCCCGACCAGCCCAGGGGCCAAACCTCGAAGGTATCGTCGAGAAGTAACCAGGCCGAGTCGGAGAAGAAGAGGACGCAAAGAAAGAGGTGTATAAGGACCTCCAAGCGCAAGAGGAGGCTGTCGACAGACGTACCCCCACCCCACCCCACCCCCTCCCCTGTTCGTTGTCAATCTCATCGTTACCGTCTCTTCTGAGACTCGGGCTCCAGCCGGCCCGGGTCCCCGCGTGTCCCTTCCCCACACACCACCCAAGGACACCTGGAGTCCCTAGTTCGGGTCCCCAACTTTGTGTTAGTGGTGGACAGGGTGGGTGTGTTAGGAGAGGGTCTCAGAGAGACGGTTGTGGACTAAAGCGGGTGTCAGGGAGACGGGACCCAGTCCCCTCCGCGACCACCGGTCACCTGTCTCGTTTTCGACGTCCACCACACCCCCTGTGACTCGGCATTCCTGTCGGGGCCCCTCAACCACCACGGCTGCCGGAGGCGTCGGACGGGAGTGGGACCCGGAGGGACCGTCGTCAGTCGAACGCGACGTTGGAAGACCCGTCACGTAGACCAGCGGACGACCTCGACCTCGGGACCTCCTACCCCGGTCTCGCCAGGGAAGAGGTCACGAGTCGTGGGTCGGACCCCGGGCCGGGCATTGTCTACGAGGTACCCACAAACGCCGACTACCTGCGGTTCATCTTTCCTTGGGCTACACAAAACACGGAGACAGCAGTGACGTCGGCCCAACGACGAGGAGGGAAGGACCTTCAGCCTCGGAGCCTCGTCCAATCCTCGTGCCTCTACCTTCACCGACGTACCAGGCCAGGGAGGGACGACGGGAGGTCGACCCCGTCGAGGGGAGACGGTAACCGGCTCGCGGCCCCGTCGTCGACCCGTGACGACCTCGGGTCCCAGCCGACCGAGTGTACCGACAAAAGAAATCGGACCTTGAGGGTCACCCGTCGGGAAGATTTTGGAGGAGGTGCTAGGGGTGGTGAGGACGGGGACGGGGGCGGTCGACACGGTGTGTGAAATGGGGTGGGTTGAGGAAAGGTGGTTCCTCCCACGAGGCACGTCGGTCCCGTAACCGACCCACGAGTCTCGTCACACAAGATACGAAAGAAGGTGCACCCCTCGCGGCTCTCGGACACACCCCTTCGGAACCCCGAGCCTCCTCGTTCCTGTTTTCGTCTCGGGAGGTTCCAGTCCTCGTTTCGGTAAGACAGACCCTGTACACGAAGACTCCGAGGTAGTGGGTCCGGGTGGATGGAACACTGGTGCCACAAGACCAGCTAGGACCGGAACTCCAGAAGCAAGACGACGACCTCTTGAACCTAGAAGAGAAGGTCCTACTACAAGAAAAGACGGATATTTTCTACCTCACAGTTCTCGAGGCGTCGGTCCGGGACCCCCTCTGCTGTCTGGTCACGGGAACCGAAGGCCCGAAACCTCCTAATAGATTTTGTCACAAAAAGTTTGACGTCAAACGTTACGTAACCGATATTTTGGTCCGATCTCCCTGTACTGGTCGTAACGAAAAAATTTGTTTTCTTTTGTCTTATTTTTTATGGTCTCACGTGACATTTTCATGACAAAATATATATATATGCATATAGAAAGAATATATATACATCCATATATTATACAGACACACATATATAGCCATATATAATACTTAATACCCCGAAGGGTCCACCACGATTACCATTTCTTGGACGGACGTTACATCCTCTGGGCCCAAGCTAGGGACCCAGACCTTCTAGACCTCTTTCTTTACCGTTCGGTGAGGTCATAAGAACGAACCTCTTTGGATACCTGTCTCCTCGGACCGCCCGATGTGTCAGGTACCCCAGCGTTTCTGAACTTGTGTTGACTTCGTTGAATCGTACGTACGTAAAGGACCCTTGTTTCTACTCCACCCGTACCCTCGGAACGACTTCTCGACCGATTTCGGGTCAGGAAGGTGAGACTATGGAGTCGGGCTACGTGTCTCCCCACCACCAAAAGGAATTGATGGGATGCGTCCTCAAGAAGTGTCAGAAAAGTTTTTTCTCAAAGAGTCAAGTAGAATCTTACCTCGAGCTGAAGTCGATCCAGAGTCCGGCACCCCTGTGTGCCTGTCTCTCGCCCGTAATTCAGAGTTTCCTTATTGGTGGTACCTCCTCCTACAATAAAAGACAAGAACACGTCTCGACCGAACTCGACGTGTAAGGACCGACGGCTCTCGGAGCCCTCCCTTTCACACAGGTGTAATAACTATAAAAGTAGGGAGGTAATTAAGTCTTACAGTACAACATGTATATCCATGACGGTCTCCACGGTCACGTCCCGCCTCCTGGGCTGTCCCTCTTGGTCCCCTGGGTGGTCGGTTTGACCTGGACCGCCCACGAGTACCGAGTAGAGACTGTTACCGTCCCCGTACCTCTGTGAGTGATACTCTTCACATAAGATGTGTCCTTAGGTTATATCCGTGAGTGTATTTAACACATATACATTAAGTGATACGTACACCACGATCCAACGAAGTCAACACAGGTTGAGAAACGCTTGGATACTTGGTGTCGGACAGTCCGAGGAGATAGGTACCTTAAGGGGTCCCTTCTTATGACCTCACCCAACGGTAAATTAAGAGGTCCCCTAGAAAGGACTAGGTCCCCTACATTACACCCACAGGACATAACGTCCCTCTAAGAAATGGTAGACTGGTGGTTCCTTCGGGAGGATCCTTTACCCTTCACTAAGTTAGTTGAGAGGGCGGGGGGTGGGGGTGGGGACGAACCTTGCCAAAGACCTTACTCTTGAGAACGTACGGGTGTCTCACGGAGTCAAATCAAGTCAAGTCAGCGAGTCAGCACAGGTTGAGAAACACTGGGGTACTTAGCGTCGTGTGGTCCGGAGGGACAGGTAGTGGTTGAGGACCTCCAGTGAGTCTGAGTGCCGGTAGCTCAGTCACTACGGTAGGTCGGTAGAGTAGGAGACAGTAGGGGAAGAGGAGGACGGGGGTTAGGGAGGGTCGTAGTCTCAGAAAAGGTTACTCAGTTGAGAAACGTACTCCACCGGTTTCATGACCTCAAAGTCGAAATGGTAGTAAGGAAGGTTTCTTTAGGGTCCCGACTAGAGGAAGTCTTACCTGACCGACCTAGAGGAACGTCAGGTTCCCTGAGAGTTCTCAGAAGAGGTTGTGGTGTGAAGTTTCGTAGTTAAGAAGCCACGAGTCGGAAGAAGTGTCAGGTTGAGAGTGTAGGTATGTACTGGTGTCCTTTTTGGTATCGGAACTGATCTACCTGGAATCAGTCGTTTCATTACAGAGACGAAAACTTATACGATAGATCCAACCAGTATTGAAAAGAAGGTTCCTCACTCGCAGAAAATTAAAGTGTCGACGTCAGTGGTAGACGTCACTAAAACCTCGGGGTTTTTTATTTCAGACTGTGACAAAGGGGTAGATAAAGGGTACTTCACTACCCTGGCCTACGGTACTAGAAGCAAAAGACTTACAACTCGAAATTCGTTGAAAAAGTGAGAGGTGAAAGTGAAAGTTCTCCGAAAAATCAAGGAGAAGTGAAAGACGGTATTCCCACTACAGTAGACGTATAGTCGTCCCGATTTTTGTCGGACTATTTGGGTCTCCGACGACCAACTGGTCTATTCCTACGTCTGTCAGGTCGGACCTCCTCCTCCCGACGTCCCGACTCTCCCCGTCCCGAGACAGGTGAAGTCGACAGGGGTGACCGGAATCGAAACCGGATCGACCTTTCGACTCGACGACCTACCAGGGTCCTACGGTCGTAGTGGGTCCTACGATATTACCCGTGAGTGTCGGGTCAGACGAGGGTATGATGACGATGACGATGACGATTCAGCGAAGTCAACACAGGCTGAGAGACGCTGGGGTGTCTACCGTTGGATTGTCCGAGGGGGCAAGGACCCTAAGAGGTCCGTTCTTGTAACCTCATCCAACGGTAAAGGAAGAGGTTTCGTACTTTCACTTTTTACTTTCACTTCAGTGAGTCAGCACAGGCTGAGAAGTGCTGGGGTACCTGACGTCGGGTGGTACGAGGAGGTAGGTACCCTAAAAGGTCCGTTCTCATGACCTCACCTCACGGTAACGGAAGAGGCCGAGGGTAGGATTGCCTGTTCGTAGACACGTCGATCTCTTCGGGTCTCTTCCTACCACGATCCAGTCCTCTCGCCTGCACTACCGACTTACGTTGTCCACCAGTCCCTGGTCGAGGACCAAAACTATTTGGTCGACGGTCCTGTAAAGATTTTGTACGTCTCTTGAAATTTTCAATCTCCTCTACTAGTCAATGACTCTACCACTCAACTTCTGCACGATTGACTTTTCTTCGTCCTACGTTTTGGGAACACACACACACACACACACACACGTGTTAGACAAATAACCCCACACATGTGAACATACCTCCTTTCGGAGGTCTTTCACAATTGTGACCATCTTTATACCGTAAAATTAGAGGAATAAAAATAGAATATTAATGGATATCACGTGTATAAAAGGAAAATATCATAGTTTTTAAATTTTTATTACTATTCTTTTTTTTACTGAGATATACTCAGGGAACCCGGTTGGAAGGGTAGTTGTATCATAGAGAAACCTCCGTCCGGAGGGACGACGATTGAAACCTGATGATAGAGTCGACGTTGGGAACGTGGGAGTCCCAGACCGTCACTTGAGACTCGTGAGATAAGGGGGTTTCCGTGCGGGAAACGATCAAGAGACCCTCGGTTTTGGGTCACCTTCGGTTCCGGACCTCGAGACCGAGTCCCAAGGACGGATCCGACCCGGTGAATAACCGAGACCCACTCTGTTCTGGAATAGGATTCGCAGATAGAGACAATAGACATTTTCCTCTGAGGACTGTTACCTGAGGGTGAGTCACCTGACGACAGCCTTAATAACTTGTCTGACACAGACGTGCCGTGGACCATGGGTAGTCGTTACGAGGGGTCTACGTCCGAGTGACGTGCAGGAGGGGACCCTCCCCTCCTCAGTCGTCTAGTGTCACTACCTACCGCTACGACTGTCCCGGAGTCTACCCGAGATCTGAACATGTTTACTCCGGTGCAGACTCTAAGGACTTGAGGACCGAGGGTTTTGTTCCGGACCTCGGAGTAGACACCAGAAAAGACGAGTCCACGTTCGTTACCTGTCCATTCCCGGTCTACGAGGGAGTTTGCGACAATTAGGAAAGTGGGTGTTCCCGTCGCCCTTATAGTGCGGTCAATACCCCCGGAGGGGCTCAATGTCCGCTGAGTGGTCGAAAAGGTCGAGTTCTTAGAAGAAAAGGACGACTACATAGACAACTAAGAAGTAGAGGTTGTGGACAAAGTCTGAGAAGTACAGAAGAAGGTTCACGACTATTCCTCGGTTCCGTTAGACGTCCCCGTCTCTCGTTCCTCGACAGAGGGTCCGTGAGTGGTCGTAGTACTTGAGTCGCTTTAGATCAGAGACAATTGTTCGAATTGTTCTCGCTCCCCCGTCCGCCCGCTCTTACGAGTGTCAGGAGGGACTATTTCTACGGGTCCTCAACGGTGACCCTCACTCTGATTTTTAGGTCGAGGCACCCCTCGTCTTCTCCCCTCCGGTAGCCAGGGACTTTACAGTCTATGACCCCACCGGTCTATGATAGTCGGGTCGGGAGGTTCCCTTGAATCACCCGTTTTGTGATTTAAGTTGTAACCGGAAATTGTAAGTGGGTCTGACGAACCAAGTTGTGTGTCCACTTCGAACTGTGTCCAGGGATGGACACGGGTTCCTGTCGGGGCGGGGGAGGTGTGGGACGCATCCTTTACTCGTTTCATCAAATTTTTCCGTAACATCTTTTTCTTGACAATCTCATTCAGACGGTCTACACTGTTTATTTTACTGTCCTACAAGTTAATTCAGACTTACAGTGTATTTGTTGAAAAAACATGACATCCTCCGTATAAATTTTTAGAGTAAATAGACATAGAGTGTAAAGTGACCCACAGTGCCTAAAGTGGACCGTTGGGATGTATCTCCCTTCCTTAAAACGGTACCAAAGGCCTTTTTCTTTGGAGGTTGAAGGGACACCTCAACCCCAACCCTTCCTCACTCCACAACCCCACCCCCACTCCCATGTCCGTCTCCGTAAAGGTCCAGGTCGAACAGGGTCTCCGAGTACCTGTCACCGACCCCTCGGGACACTTTACGTCGTTCTTATTGTGAGTCTACCTTTTGGGTGTCGACAGGACTCAGTCCTGTCCACGGATACCTACACACAAATTTAGGACCGTCCGGGACTGGCGACCGTGAGACGTCAGTCTAGTCGTGTCTCCGAGACAGAAACCCCATTACGACCCCCTGGGGGTCCGAACGTCCTACGACCCTGCGACTCTCGAGTGCCATGGAGGTCGACGAGGAGGCACAAAAAGGAGTCTCGGAGGAGCTTCGCGGCCCGAGCCAGGGCGTTTCTGACCGAGACCTTCCAGTCGCACAGGTGAACCAGGACGTCCATTGCGTACTCTGTAGGTCGAGCTAGGAGTGTCTGTGCCGGGGACCCAACGTTGGGGACGGGCCCAACGAGGAGTGCCCCGCCACTCCAGTCCCCCGGGGGGTGACCCAGGCTGGTTTTCCCGTAGTGTACGACGCCCCCTCTCCGGGGGGTCACGGGCGTCAGAGGGGCGGAGCCACGGAACAGGTCTTGCCTGGTGTTCTATCAACTACCCACTCACAACGACGGCGTGTCTTTCACACCCCCCCCACTCCCCTAGGGGTTTCGTCCGCTGAACTGAGACTCTACCCTTACGGTAGAGCGAAGACGGGGTTGTTCTTCGGACGTCGCTTCCCCCGTAAATCATTGAGTTATTGGTTGGAGTGTCTCCGTCTGGTAGTCGTCTCTCCACAGATCAGACCGGAGATCGACGTTGGGGGTCGGGTCTGAAGTTCTTCCTGTTAATTAGGTAGAGTTTCTTTTTGAGAGACATAAACATTTCACTTCGGTCTTCGACAGTTTGACTGGACTGAGGAACGAGACGAACTCGGGGCTCGTGTGGGGGATGCGGGGGGTGGTTGTGGTGATTTGTGTCACTGCTGTCCAGGACTTCTCAAGACAGAGGATACAGTAATGATACCATGGTATGACTTCTACTATTTGTCCTGTTACGGACCTTGATAATATTTCGTCATCGACAACGGATCACGAGATATGTACAATGTGTACTACTTTACATAAATAAAAATTCCGTCCTGTCCTTTTTACAATTTGTATTTTATGGAAGAGACGGGTAGACCCGGCGATGGGGAGAAGGGACACGTGACCCATGGACGGAATATGTAATTAATCTAAGGGAATCTTCTGTGTCCCTACGGATGAGTAGTCTGACTTTTCTTTTCGTTTAAAAGGTCCACGGTCGTTCTATTAAGGAATCCGCTATTCTAAGGAAAGAGTTAGGAAATTCCACAGCATTACTAGACGATGAGTGGGACAACCTGATACATGTGACTGTTACACAATGAAACTACGATCTGGAAAATAAAGTTTTTAAATATGTTGACACTTTTTCAACCGAATTTCGAGTTGTAAGTCTTTTACTTCTAGTACCGTAGGCCAGGGTATTCAAGTAGCCTTTATCTACCCCTTTGTCACAGTCTGAAATAAAAAACCCCGAGGTTTTAGTGACGTCTACCACTGACGTCGGTACTTTAATTTTCTGCGAGTGAGGAACCTTCTTTTCAATACTGGTTGGATCTATCGTATAAGTTTTCGTCTCTGTAATGAAACGGTTGATTCCAGGTAGATCAGTTCCGATACCAAAAAGGACACCAGTACATACCTACACTCTCAACCTGACACTTCTTCCGACTCGCGGCTTCTTAACTACGAAAACTTCACACCACAACCTCTTCTGAGAACTCTCAGGGAACCTGACGTTCCTCTAGGTTGGTCAGGTAAGACTTCCTCTAGTCGGGACCCTAAAGGAACCTTCCTTACTACCATTTCGACTTTGAGGTCATGAAACCGGTGGAGTACGCTTCTCAACTGAGTAACCTTTTCTGAAACTACGACCCTCCCTAACCCCCGTCCTCCTCTTCCCCTACTGGCTCCTACTCTACCGACCTACCGTAGTGCCTGAGCTACCGGCACTCACACTCACTCGAGGTCCTCAACCACTACCTGTCCCTCCGGACCGCACGACGCTAAGTACCCCAGTGTCTCAGCCTGTGCTGACTCGCTGACTTGACTTGACACGTAACTGGATATTGTCCACCCTGTCAGAGTCCCTAAAAACAGAAACAAATTTAAATTTTTTTAAATCTATGTTAAAACTTTCNCTACCGGCACCCAGACTCACTCGAGGTCCTCAACCACTACCTGTCCCTCCGGACCGCACGACGCTAAGTACCCCAGTGTCTCAGCCTGTGCTGACTCGCTGACTTGACTTGACACGTAACTGGATATTGTCCACCCTGTCAGAGTCCCTAAAAACAGAAACAAATTTAAATTTTTTTAAATCTATGTTAAAACTTTCTAATGAAAGGTAAAATGTTAATAATGTTTTATATCCGATATGAGGGGTACAACATGTTATGTAGGAACTCTGACAGAATATAGGACAGAGGGACGGAGGTACACCGGGGAGGGGTGGTGACGATTGGTGATTGAACAAGAAATATGGATTCTGACAAAGGAAAAAAAAAAAACCACTATAAGTGATTAAACAACGTAAAAAGTCTAGGGTGTAGATTCCCTATCGTAAGTCATAAACAGGAGGAGTAAAAAGTCTAGGGTGTAGATTCCCTACCGTAAGTCATAAACAGGAGGAGACGGACTGAATAAAACGAAAGTCGTATTGTGGGAAGTGCAGGTAGGTACAACGACGTTTACCGTTTTAAATGAGGAAAAGTACCGACTTGTCATAAGTCGGACATAAATACTAACATAAGGTGTACTTCTAACAGAGGACCCAAGAGTAGGAGTCCAACCGAACTTATTGTAAGAGGTAAAGAAAGAATCTAACTGATAACTAATCAAAAGAAGTAACTGTGTGTAAATAAAGGGAATTCGACGAGTATAGAACTCCTTCCTTGACCATAATAGGGGTAAAATGTCTACTCATTCGATTACAAATGTCAAATACATTGATGGGTACTAAGTTTTAGATAATTCTCCTCTATGTCACCCTAAATTCGGGGTTTGAGTTTAGAAAATAGGGTTTGGACAAAGAGATCATCGGTCATCGGGTTCCTTTAACCAAATGGGTTGACGTGGGTGGAACATGGACTTTCAGAGGTCGAGTTTACCTAAGACGACCACTCAGTGGTGATTTTGCACGTACCAAGTACTGACGTGCTACAGTCACCGTTTCACTTCTGAGTGGCTACTTTGCTTTGAGAGGAAAGAAAACCAAAACCTGATAACACCCGAAAAGTATGCAATGTCATACCGACAATGTAAGGACCAGACACAAGGAATCCCATTACATAGACCCACCACACCTCACCGGAGGGTCCACCGTGATCACCATTTCTTGGGTGGACGATTAGGTCCTCTACATTCTCTGCGCCCAAGTTAGGGACCCACCCCTTCTAGGGGACCTCCTCCTGTTCCGTTGGGTGAGGTCATAAGAACGGACCTCTCAGGGTACCTGTCTCCTCAGACCGTCCGATGTCAAGTACCCCAGTGTTTCTCAGTCTGTGTTGACGTCACTGAATCGTGTCACACCTTACATCCCATGTGTTCCGTCAAACCCCAATTGGACGGTTCCTATTCGGTGTACTCCCCATACCCCCCCGTATACGTCCGGGTGACTACCTAGGTACCTAACCCCCACCCGCACGTCGTTCGTCGAAGGGTACATTTTAAAAAACGTTTCAGGTGAGTTATCACACTATGATGTATTAGGATCTAAGAGACGAACCGTCCCGTCTGTGACACGTTCTTTGTGACAGACCCCTTTTCTTTCTTTCACTTCAGTGAGTCAGCACAGGCTGAGACGCTGGGGTACCGGACATCGGCTGGTCCGAGGAGACAGGTCCGTTATCAGGACCTCACCTAACGGTAAAGGAAGAGGTCCCCTAGAAGGGTTGGGTCCCTAGCTTGGACCCAGAGGGCGTGACATCTGTCTGCGAAATGGCAGACTCGGTTTCTCGGTAGGTTTTTCGTTCTAAGGGTGGAAAGATAGACTTAATACCAGAAACGGAAGGTTTGGAGGTTTACACTCGTAGGGATTATAAAGTTTCCATTAGAAAGATCCTGACCCTGTGGGTGTCGACGGTTGCCTCCGTCCCGGTGGTTGGAGGGGGACCGAAGAGACTGTCGGGAAGGGATCCGGACTCACCCCTGCCAGTTGTCGAAAAGTGTCTTCTTCAACCGGTCCCCCAACCCCCCGACCCCCACCCCCACCCGTAGAGACCGTCCGGCCTCCCTCTCCGTCCGTTCACTAGACTCTCCGGACAGTCAGAGGGGAACTCCGGTCTTCCTTCGGTCCATCGTGGGGACCGTTGGCTCTGGGTACGAAACACATCCAACCTTCACCCTACGGGGTTTCGTTCTTCGAAAACAGAGGTCCCATACCTTCAACGAAATTGTTAAGGTCTCGTAGACGACACAGAAGATGGGACGCACTGAGAAGAATGGGGTAAGGGGGACGGATCTTATGAGACGGGGGTCAGGAGGGGGAGGGGATTTGTACCGAGACTGGTAGCGTCCACCCCTCGTCAGGTACCGTGGGTGCCATAATAGGTAAGACACGTTCCTACTCGAGACTCGTCTGTCTTTTGAGGAATTCCCGTCCCTCAATCCAGAATAAATAGGGGGTATAAGGTGACGAATCACGTCCTAGGTCATGTGTCGTCCACGGTGTATTTACGGACGTCTGTCCTTCTTGACAGTCTTTCTTTGCAGACGACGGTAATGGAACTTCAGTCTGAACCCTTTATGATTGGACATTACTGTCTGCGTCGAAAAGTTTCAAAAGAAGGTTAAGAAAGAAAAGTTCGAGCACCCAGCTATAGTCAAGACGTCTCCTCTGTAGTTTCACAATTCGACTAGAAAGAGACCTTTTCCCTAGCTTGTTCTAAGAAAACGGTCTACTTCTGACCCACTGTCTTCATTGATCACCTGTAGTCATATATCGTCTGAATTCGGTTTTCTCTGTACAGGTAATCAAACTTTAACATACACTACAACAAATCCTCTCTCCCTCTCTTCTATCCTCCCTTTCTCTTCTTTCTCACTCTCCTTCTCCTTTCTTTCCTTCCTCCCTTCGTTCGTCTCGGCGGATGTGTGTGTGAGGGAAATGTGCGTCGGGCTGGTGGTGGGATCGGCTGAGTCGAAGAGGTAAGTGTTGTGAGTAACTAAAGGGTTGAGAGGGGCTACCACTTTGGTCACTCACTAGTTGCAATTTAGAGGTGAAAGAAGGGAGGGTCCTAGTGAAAAGGAAAGGTAATGTTTCGTCGTTAAAGTCCAACTTCCTCCCGCGGAAGGCTCCTCTCGTCGCACACCCGAACGACCTCTTACCTGTCCACTTACCCTGGTCACCCCTCGAACGTTCCAGTGGAACGACCGGAGACCTGGTGTGAGACCTTTGGTGTCTAACGATCCCAAACGGACTCGTCTCTCAGTTGCAACTCTGTAAGTCCGTCTTACTTCCTGAGTGACCTACCTTAGGAGAACCTCACAAACCTTGTTAAAATAAGACATTTTTCACAGTAAGGTCATTATTAAACGTTCAATCCGTCTTCTCTACAGTACATTCTTAATAATTCGTTTACCTAAGATAAAAAGAGGTCTACCCTTACCAGAATAATCGACCTACTTCGGGCAGAGTAAGATCGATGTCTTCGTTAAACAAAAGGACAATATTGACTTCCCTTCTTTCCAGAGTAATTAGTCGGACATAGTATACGAATCGTGTCCTCTCCTGACCTCTGGTTATTAATAGAAGGACCGACCGTACTCGACGTTAATCCTTTTTAAGACACCAAGGGCAACTGGGTCTAGAAAATTACTACCACTTCGAGAGATTCTTTAGGTCAACAATCTCGACTTCAAATGTAAACCTCCTTTTTTTCTTTTTAAATACCAATTAAGTAACGGTATTTTGGTACACCGGAAGACCAGATGTACGGAGACAGATTTACTGATGACAATTATCGGTGACTCTCGTAGTGGGTATTATTACTTATAAAATCAATGGGAATGTATACGGACGTTACAGACGTGTAATATATATTAAGTTTCCGGGACCTACACCACAGATCCGCTCTGAAGTAATTAGTCTTTTTAGATGGTCCAGACAAATGTACTTTTAGGTGTTTGTTTTCCGTTACGAGTTACATTGTAAAGGTAAGGACAGGGGAGAAGACTCTGGTAAAAGGATGTCGTGCCACTACTCGAAATCCTGTAAAAGTCCTCTAGGGTCATGGAGTGGTGGTTTAATTTCAGTCGCAGATAGGACCTCTGTCCGTTGATAGATACATGGGTACTACATGAAGTAATAAGGCTCCAGTACCGTGAGGTGGAGTATGAATTGTGCTACGAGATGTATAATCTTAGTGGAACCTTCGAAATTTTTTTTGGGAGTACAGACCCGAAGTAGGGGTCTCGTTCACTTAACCTCGCAGACATTACCCTAGATGTGTAGTCATAATTTTTTTTTTTTGTTGTCCACCAAGGTTACAAGTAGGTTCCTACCCTTGACCATGAGACTCGTACTCTGCACGAGAACCCTGTGTCCATTATGTCATTTAAACAAGAGTCCTTTAAGGAGAGGACAGGAGAGGAACGGAGGTCGAACCTGAGAAGGTGTGTGGTTCTCAAGGGTCTCCACCACCCCGATCTCGAACTCCCCCGCTGGTGTACTTGTGACTGACGATGTGTCACACGGAACAATAACTGTTTCTTATAAATTTTTTACTAAAATTTTGAGACTAAGAGGCTAAGAATTTTACATAATTATAAGTCGTAGTCAGGAAGGTTACTTATAAGTCCTGACTAAAGGAAATCCTCCGATCAACCTAGAGGAACGTCAGGTTCCCTGAGAGTTCTCAGAAGAGGTTGTGGTGTCAAGTTTTCGTAGTTAAGAAGCCACGAGTCGAAAGAAATATCAGGTTGAGAGTGTAGGTATGTACTGATGACCTTTTTGGTATCGAAACTGATCTACCTGGAAACAACCATTTCATTACAGAGACGAAAAATTATACGATAAATCCAACCAGTATTGAAAAGAAGGTTCTTCGTTCGTAGAAATTAAAAAATTTAATTAAATAAAATTACCCTCCGATTAATGAAATGTTATAACATCACCAAAAAGGGTATGTGACTGTACTTAGTCGGTACCCACATGTACACAAGGGGTAAGACTTGGGGGGAGGGTAAACCGGTGGACTACACTTCTTGACTGAGTAAACTTTTCTGGAACTACGACCCTTTCTAACTTCCTCCCTCCTCTTCCCCTGCTGTCTCCTACTCTACCGACCTACCGTAGTGACTGAGTTACCTATACCCAAACTCATTTGAGGTCCTCGACCACTACGTGTCCCTCCGGACCGCACAATGTCAGGTACCCCAGCGTCTCAGCCTGTACTGACTCGTTGACTTGACTATATAATTCTCTTAAACAGGAAACGACATATCTACGTCTTTTATAAAAGATGGACATCAAACGGAAAACTTCAACAAATATAAAAATACTGTTGAAAATAAATCAACTTACATAGTCGGAAAAATAATGACATAAAACCAAAATATAACGACTGTCTCCGGAAACGTTGATGTTTTTAATGTGTAATTTTTTAAGACCGTAATTTTTTTACATAATTAGATAAGAATACAATTAATAAAAGGTAGATTAAATCGTTGGTCGACTGACCCCTCTCTTTTTTCACTCCTCTCCCCTTTAACTTTTTTTTTTTAATGTATATCATTACATATGTCTACACTTACACATTTTTCGAAGAAAGTGTCTCAGTTTTTAGAGTCGAGATGAATGATTTGTGAATCATTCAATGATTCACAATGACAACAATACTGGCTGAATGACCCAACCGGTTTTTTCGACCAGACCCAAAAAGACACTGTAACATTCCTTTATGGGTTTCCTTTAAAGACCGGTTGGGTTATTTTAGGATCCATGGGTTTCTGTTAAGTTTCAATGTTTTTTTTGCATTTTTTCATTCTAGGGCTCTCAGGTGAAAACGGGTACCACTTACACCAGAGTCACGGGTCACATCTGTCGGTCCGGAGTAGTCTCCGGTGGTGTGTTCTGTTCCGGGTCCTAAAGATATGGACGAACTTTTGCCACCAAGAGTTCGAACCGGCGGGTAACCTTAGTGGAAGCTCGAGATTGTTCAACTCCGACATGGGGTCTGGACGACGGGGTGTGGGATCCCATCCTGGTGCCGAGGAACCCCTCAGATCTGAAGTCCCAAGTCTCCTAGTCGAAGTCTCCTTTCTTCACTGGGTGTGGGACCTAAAACCACAAAAGAAGTGTGTTCTTCGATGTGTTTCCTGTATGGTCCTGCTTCTCCTTCCTTCTTTCCTATCTCCCACTCCACTTCCCTCCGGGGAACACAGACGTCGTCTTCGCCCACGTGTGAGTATGAGTGTGTGTGTGTGTGGGTTCCAGTCGATGGAACCTGGAACACGAGCACCAGTAGGACGTCCTAGCGCTCCCACTCGCACACCGATAAGAGGTAGAGATCCTCGCGTCGGAGTACCGACCGCCACTACAGGAGGTGGACGTCCTCTAGTGTCGAGACCAATGAGCCTCTCGACCCCGGGCTCCGACGCTGCGGGGCGACGGACCTCCTGTCTCCACCTCAACTTACTTCCCTTCCCAGGCACCGGGCTGCAGATCCCTCCCTGCGAGACGACTCCACCACCGGCGGGAGAGGTCGGAACGTGACTCCGTCCTCTGCTCCAGACCACCACTGCACCCTTGGGACCTCGGTGCCCCCCTCCCCACCCACCCACGCCCTTACGGTGTCCCTTCAGTGACACCGTCCAGACGACAAGTGCGTTCTCCTTCGTCGAGGGCCGACCTCCACCCCCCGGCGGATTCGGTGGAGGAGTGACGGGACCCGGAGGTAAGGACGGGGAAGGTGGTCCATTATTCCTTCTCCCAGGAGGGGGTGGTCTGGAGGCAGGACGGGGGGTCGCCGTCCACCCTGGATGTCGTCCGTTCCATCGACCTCCCTTGGTTCTACATACATGGGTCGACGGACTAGGAGGTGAGTTGGGGGTGTCGTTATTTCAGTTATAGAAGTACAGGTAAAAGGTCTACTCCTTTGACTCCGAATCTCTCCAGACTTCGCAAAACGGGTTCCCGATCGTTCACCGTCTCAGTCGTCACCGTCTCGGACTCCGACGGACTGAGGTGCCTGCTCCGAGAGTTTGCGGGCCGGCGACGGAGGGGACGTTCTGGTCGTTGGTCGTGGGTTGTCGGGCGAGTGGTCGGGGTTCCGTTCGCCCGTCTACACACGAGTGGTGGGGTCGAGGAGTCGGTACTTGCACGAGGGGAGGCTACCGTCTCACCGGGAGGGGACGGGTCCGACACCCTCGACGGGGGCTCTTCGACGACAAAGAGACCGACTTCCATGTAGAGGTCCTTGAATTAGGGCCCTTTCGTCGGTCGGGCCCCACAAAATAAGAGGGGGAGGACTGGAGACGCGGACGGGAGTAGGGGTGGCGGGCGGGTGGTGTGTGGATGGTGGCAATGACAAAAACAATAAAAACAACAACCACCACTAAATCAGCGAGCCAGCACAGGCTGAGAACGTTGGAGTGCCTGATATCGGACGGTCCGAGGAGACAGGTACCCTAAAAGGTCCGTTCTTATAACCTCACCCCACGGTAAAGGAAGAGGTAAACAACAACCCCATAATAAATTTGAAGTTCACATACTGAATGTCCTTAGTAACGTATTCCACTGAAGAGGGATACTGTCGTTTGGTCTTGTTACAAAAAGGTTCAAGAGTAACATTTTCGTGGTAAAATGTAACAAAATATGTGTGTGTGTGTGCACATGTACCCACGTACACACTTTGTTTTAAAGTACCTAGCCGTGAAATGGAAGGATGGACGTTAGTGGACCGAAATTTTACAAGTAAGAAACAATGAAATATAAAAAGTTTTACGATCAATGTTTGGTGATCTAAGTAAAACACTGTATGAGTACACAGTTTTGGACCGTGACCTCCCTGTACACGGGTCTGGGACTTCGAGAACCCCACGTCAAGTCTCGTGACAGGTCGATGAAGAGTCTCCCAAAGTAAAGAGTCCCCCAGTAAGTGTCCGACTAGAAACTAAACAATCCTCCTTCTCGAAAAGTGTTCTTTCCTTCGGGTGAACATTTCCCTTACGTTTCCTGATACCATAAAATTTTACCCTGACTAAGGGTAAGACCTGAACAGAAACGAACCTCTCCAAACGGGCTGAAGAGAGAGGATACCATTGACTCTGGAAGTAGGTGATTTTGTCTGACCGTCTTGGTTGTCACTTAGACTGTTCACAATCCTTTGGACGTAATACTGCACTTGTACCTGAACCATATGCTACTGAGTGAAAATAAATGACCAGTGAGAACTAATTTATTATAAAATGAACTCCGAGTCTCGATACTTAGATGAGTCGTCTTTCCGACTAACGATGTCATAAATTAACAGGTTTAGGACAAATATACTTCCAAAAATTACCTGAACAACAGGTTTCAGAAAGTCAGAGAACCTTTTTATTTAGCGACCGAATTTTTTTTTTTTTCTTCCTTGATCGAAAGGAAATACGAAGTAACCACTACAGGGTATTTGGGTATCGCGCGACAGATATTTTTTGTTCACGGGTGTGTAACAAACCTCTACAAAATGAGTCGAGTCATACTTCTTTTTAGAAAGTGACCACGAACCTTACTAAGACTAAATAACCCAAGACTGGGTTTAACGACGCCCACCAAGGTCTTTTCTCTCTACCTATGGTCCGGATACAAGGTCTTCTTATTGAACACAGGACCACCACCCAGACGGGGCTGACCACTCCCACCACCCATTTGCGTACGGGAAGACCGAACAACCTTCTTCCAGAGACTAAGTCACCACTACTTTACGGTGTGGGTCATATAATTCCTACTACATTGCCGTACTAGATAGACAATGTCGGAGAGTCTCCCCGAAGATCCTTACGTTATGACTAAGGGATTAAGGAGGTATACGTTGTTCTCCTCTCGGGTCTTACAAGACTTCCTTTGGTCGTTCTCGACCCCGAAGGGACCACCGAGTCTACCATTTCTTAGACGGACGTTACATCCTCTGAGTCCAAGTTAAGGACCCAACCCTTCTAGGGGACCTCTTTCCGTACCGTTTTGGGTGAAGTCATAAGAACGGACCTCTTAGAGTACCTGTCTCCTCGGAACTCACTAAACCCAAAGATCAGGACACCTACCAAAAAGTTCCGACAAAGGAGATACTCCTTCCCCGGAACGTGAAACCGATAGGAGGAAGACCAGGGTCAAAGTTAGGGGTGTCGAAGAGGAGGTACCGAGGACCGAAGAAAGGTCTTGTACCTCGTCGTCGGACAGACTCGTGAGTCGGACTCTTCTGGAGGTCCAACCGTCCGTAACCTTTTCTCAGTCTATTCACCTGGGTTCCTTGTGTGTTCCAGAAAAAAAAAAAAAAACGTAGCACAATCATCGAATCAGCACAGACTGAGCAACAACTCAGGTACCTGACGTCGGGTCGTTCCGAGGAGACAGGTACCTTAAAAGATCCATTCTTATGACGTCACCTAACGGTAAAGGAGGAGGTCCCCTAGAAGGACTGGGTCCCGAACTTAGACACAGAGGACGTAACCGTGCGTCTAAGAAATGAAGACTCAGTGGACCGTTGTGGTTTTTTCTCTGTCTCCACGACTTAGTAATGTATGGTGTCGTTTGAATACGACCCACTTCGAAGTAAAAAAAAGGAAAATTTTAGGACTCCTTAAGAGACGGGTGGAGGAGTTTTATTTATGGGTGACGACCTAGTCGGAGGAGGGAGGAGGGCCTCGTGTCTCAAGACTCGACGATGTCTCTCTAGACAGGGGCACGGGTCGTTCATCAGGGTCAGCATGTCTCTTCGACGAGGGACTCGGTCCGACAGAGACGTCGATGAACGACAAATCGACTCAGGGTAGTTTCGTTTCCGGACCCTTCGGTGGGAGAAGAGAATCTGACAGTTTTTGTCTCGACACCCGAATGAGGTGGGTCGGAGAACGTTTTACGTTAATCCCCACCGAAACGGTTAAGTGAATCTCTTCTGAAGGTAAATCTTACTTCTTCGTACCGAAATGTAGAGGAGTAATTTCTTTTGGTCTAATTTGAGGGTAAACGGGGGGTGGGTGTTGTACATAGACTACTCTGTCTCCCCCGGCGGGGACAGAAAAAAGAGGTCCCGGGAGACTTGTTGCGAGGAAAGGTCTATGATTCCGCTGAGCGGTAGGAAGACTGAGGTGGAAGGACGATGTCGTAGGGACAATGGTCGAGTCTCGGCTGCCGGTCGGGACGGACTCGAGGGACCGACTGACATAGGGGACAGACCATCACGTAAACGGCGGACGACCCACCCGTCCACAGGTGTCTCCGGGGGAAGAAAGGACAACCCGGTGCAAGGTCGTAGACCTCCGGGGCACGACACTACCCACCCCGAGAGTGTGACCTTCTACCTCCCAGGGAACCCTGGAGTAAGAGACTAATCTTTCACACCAAAGGCGACTACCACTGACACACGGACGACACGCCCTGCTTAGTCTCAGTCCTACGTTCTGCTGACGGTCTCGCCGGAGATATGTAGACTACTTCACACTCCTACGACACGGGCGGTCACTCAGATTTTCCTAGTAAAGAAATCCTTTACCGTCTTTCACACAGGACCTACACTCTGTTTCGTTTACATTTGGGTCTCCTACTTGTGAATCCGCGGAGACTTTTCGGTAGAGACGACTTTTACGTCTTAAATCTTGTAGTTCTCCGGGACCCTGAAGTCCCGGTCTAGTCCTCCAGAACCTCCGTCCCCAGTTTCCAGTGTTCAGTCTAGTGATTTATGGTCCGAGGTACCTACTCATGCAAACCTCGTTTTTACTTTTCGTAGACACGAATATCACTTTTGAGACGGAACACGCGAAACTCTACCCCTTCGAACCCGTTAGAGCGAAGAACATTACACGAGGTCTTACTCGTGGTTAAACTACTTTGGGGAGATATTAGTCTAAAAATTTTATTCTCAGTGTGACATAGAAATTTCCGTGCATTCTTTTGGTCATCCGGTTCAGTACGGGGACGAACACGGGATTGATCCGACGTCCCGTTTCTTACTCCGGGTCAAGCAGGGGACTGTGGTCTGTGGACGTCGAGACCCAGGACCCCTGGGTATGAACTGCTGAGACTAAGGTCCACGCCTGTCTTCCCCACAAAGCAGTCGTCGAGGGGGTTCCCTAAGGGTGCACACCGGTGTCTGTACCGGAGACGGAGGGCTCCACTTGCCTGTCGACCTAAAAGGACGTCCCCAGGACACCATTGTAGTCTCCAGTCGGACGGAATCGTTCCCTCCTGACCTCATTTCTTCGGAGTCTTTTAGGTCACAGACCCCGAGGGGAGCACCAGGTCCCCATTCTTAGGTGGACGGTTATGTCCCCTGTACCCAAGGTAGGGACTAGGCCCTACTGGGGTACACGGTACCTCGTTGGTTCGGACACTCGGTGTTGACGACTCGGGTGTGAGACCTCGGACACCAGACGGTGCTCCCTTCGGCGGAGCCACTCTGCGGACGTGCGACGTCGTCTCTGATCGGGGGCACGTGCCGTTAATCTCTTTCGGACTTGTTTCGTTGTTTCTGGGTCACGTCTGTTTTCGTTCTATTTATTTAAATTTTTTTTTTGAGGACCCAGTCTTGTCTTCGTTGGAGGGTCGTGCCAGCCCTGTGACCCCGTGGCCCTCTCCGACCCAGCCACTTGAACTCAAAGGTCCGAGCCCTTCCTGTCTCCACCGTCCTACGCACCCAATCGTAGCGGCTTAAGCTGGTGGGGTTCTCCTTCTGGACGTAAACCTCCCAGACGTGTCTAGTGGTTTTGGTGTGTGGAAGGGAGGTCTAGGGTGACACGAGTCCGTGGTTCAGGGGGGGACCTGGTTCGTGTGCCCGCAGAGGATATGGACCTTTGCCACCCGTAAAGTGGAAGAAGGACCAACGACGCACGAGGGACGGTCTCTTCGACTTCCGGTCCTATTGTCGGTTGTAGGGTGGTGTCTTCGTCTGAGCCCCCAGACTTATTAAGTGCCTAAATTTGGTAGACAGGGACCGGAGCAGGGGTTTGGTTACCCAAAGATCTCCTTCGCTCACTTTTAGCGAGTCGGCACAAACTGAGAAACGTTGGGGTACCTGATATCGGGGTGGTCCGAGGAGACAGGTACCCTAATGACCTCACCCACCAGTACGGGAGGAGGTCCCCAAAGATCTCCTTTCTAGACGAGTTTACGTTTCGTATGTCTACTTTGGAGGTGGTATTTCGAAAGGGTGTAGAAGGGTCGACTTTCGCTCGATAGTCAAGGACTTGTATCGTCGACATTAGTCTCCGATACCTCGTTCGTCCGGGTGTAAAATATTTCGAACCGTAGAAAACGTCATTGTACTCCGGAAGACATACCTCCCGTAAGTGATTGATAGGAAGTGTATCAACTTACTTACTTACTTAGTGAACTCGATAATATTTCCTAGGTCTGCCTGTCTTGAGTCTCGGGAGTGTTCTGTCTCGAGAAAATTTTATATGGATTCATCGAGTACATTGAGTGGGAGTCCACCTTTTCAGTCCTGGAGGTTAGAGAGGGTCATACTTTAGAAATCCAAGGGACCACCAAATCATCATTTTTTAGACGGACGGATACATCCTCTGCACCCAAACTAGGGACCCGGTCCTTCTAGGGGACCTCTTCCCTCTTATGGGTGAGGTCATAAGAACGGATCCTTTAGGGTGCCTGTCTCCTCGGACCGCCCGATGTCAGGTACCCCAGCGTTTCTCAGTCTCCATTGAATCGTTAATTTGTTATTGTTTTCCTTTAGAAAATTTCGGATACCAGAGTCGAATCTCCGCCCACTCTGGTGTGGGGGGTCGTGCACGGGTCGAATCGTTCGAAGACGGACCCCAGGGAGCCGACCACCTACCCGAGGTAAGTCGTCCCCGGGGCCGAGACACCCAAGGGTGTGTGTTGTGGGGGTACTCTCGGAAGTAAGTCTCCGAGGAGGAGGACGACCCTCTGGGGGAGGACGGGAAGGAGGGTAGAGGACTGTAGACGAGTTGGTTGGTTTTCAAACCTGGGGTTTAGTCACTTATGCCTATATGTATATAAGAGGTGCATTTTGACCCGGACTGACGGGGTCCTATATCCTGTGTCCTGTCGACTATAAACGGGGTCCTGACTGGACATAGTCCCTCAGTTCTCCGTCCTTTCTGATGTCTACCGCCGACTCGCTTACAGACGAATCTCGCTCGACTTTCCCGTCTACGACTCCAAGGTAAAGATTAGAATCGGATCGTCCATTGGAATGGACATTGGATAGACGAAGACCGGAGATTCAGATGTGGTGGAAGTTTTCCGTCCACGCAGACCAAAGGTGTTCGGAGATTTTCCTCCTCCTACGACTTGTCTTCTACGACTCTGCGACTGATCTACTTTCCCGACAGTTTAGCCTCTGACGAGAAAGGTTGCCGTCATGAATAATAACGAGATGATCAAGAGGGGACGCTGACAGTGCGGAGACCCCTGGTAGCGACAGACCCTGTGGAAGACCCCTATCTCGGGTTCACAAGTACCGACACTTCCCGGCGAACCGTAGTCGGAGTCTACACCTCTCACGAGAAGTACTCACGGTCGACTAGAATCCCTATCGCTTCGTCTGAGGCCCGTTGTTATGTGGTTAATCTTCCACCCGTGATCCCGTAGTCTCGGAATCCCCGAATCCTTCTTCTCTTTTCCTTCCGCGTCTACTCAAAGTACCTCCGTCTCGTCCGAGTGGAGTGGGACCACGGTTGCGTCATGACCTGGGACGTCGGCCGATACCCCTGTCCGTACGGACCGAGGGTGGACGAAAGTGTGACTGACCGAGGGACCCTTAAGAAGGGACCGACAAGATCCTACTTACTAGGAGAGACCCTTCTGACGGTCCGATTCCAATTACTCGTCTTAGGAAGAAAGTAGTCCGTTTATGTGTGACTTCCGGATGGGACACGTCCGTCCGTCACGGCTCGGTCTCTAAGTCGTCATTTAGGTCGTCTTTTGGGATCAAGTCCCGAACTCCCGTGCCTGGGACCCAAGTCTGACCCAGGTTGGGACCGAGAAGGTACTCGTACTTAAGGCCGTTCCATAAATTGGAGGCCCAGACAAAAGAGTGGACATTTTACCCCCATTATTACCAGGGAGGGACCATCCCAATGATATCCCCAATTTACTCAATCAGGTACTTTTCGTCCTCCTCCTCTCGCGGCGGCTGTCGTGCACGATCTATGTGCACACAGACAATAAAGGTGACGGGAGTACCCGATACGTCTTCTAGTTGTCCCATGTTTCAGTTCAAATAGTGTGCAATCCATCATTATTGACAGGTCCTTTTGATTTCGTACCTCCTCCTGTCCTCACACACACCACCCCCACCACCTTCCTCGACATTAAGACCTACTCCTTCCCGGAGTCACTCTTTTCAGATGGTCCCTCCCTCTCTCCCTCGGTGCCCTACAGATCTCCCTTTCGTAAGGTCCGTGACCACACAACCAAATCGGTGAGTCAGTACAGGCTGAGAAACGTTGGGGTCCCTGATATCGGGCGGTCCGAGGAGACAGGTGCCCTAAGAGGTCCATTCCTATGACCTCACCCAACGGTAAAGGAGGAGGTCCCCTAGAAGGGCTGGGTCCCTAGGTTGGGTTCAGAAGAACGAAACGTCCGTCAGAGAAATAGACGGACTCGGTGGTCCCTTCGAACGGTCCGTCACCCGTGTCGGGTCGTGTTTTTGGGTCTCCACCCTCACACGGACCCTCCTGTTCTGTCCTCCGGTCTCGCCGATCTCCCCTCCCGCCCCTCCCCTGTCCCCTGTCTTGACTCCGCCCTCCCACCCCTGGCCCTCGAGTGGACACCGTCCTGAGCCCCGATTCCGCCGTCGAGGGGTCCCGTCCCGCCCGGTCCGCCTGAGTGGACGAGGACCACGACTGTGGGCTAGGCGTCGTCGACGCGCGCCACGAGGAGGACCTCGGCCCGGTGGAGCCAGAGCTTGACGTCGACGTCCGCGGCGAGGTCCAGGGCGTCGAGCCGGAGGACGACGGTCGGGTCCAAGGCGTGGAGGCGGAGCGTCGCGGCGAGGTTGAGCCGGAAGAGGGCGACGTCGAAGAGTGTGAACCGCCGCACCTTTCGACCCCCCCTGTCCTGTCGCGTGCCAGTGTTTGGGCGGTCCTACGCGGGTCTCGGAGCGCAGACGTTGGGGGCGCGACGTTGTAGTTCCACACGCGCCTTCCTGGTCCCGGTCTAGGGGAAGGAAGACGTCTCGAAGTACCAAACATTCTACGCAGGGACCCGAAGGGACCACCAAGTCACCATTTCTGAGACGGACGTTTCGTCCTCAACGTCCTCTACGTCCGAGGTAGGGACCCAGTCCTTCTAGGGGACCTCCTCCCGTACCGTTGGGTGAGGTCATAAGAACGGACCTCTTAGGGTACTTGTCTCCTCGGACCGCCCGATGTCAGGTACCCCAGAGCGAATCGTGTTTGCGTGCGTGCGTGCGTTCTACGAAAGGGTGGATATCGTAGACTCGGAGTTGTGTCTGGGACCTACAACCCCACTTGGACTCGGGTCCCTCGAGGACACTGGCCGAGTTCCAGTGCGTCACACACCTCATTCTCGGCGTTTCCGTCCTCTACAAATTCCTGTAATAAAGGGACCACTTTACTCACCACCTGTCCGACCCAGAACGAGACACACGTGTATCACATTCTTATACCGGGTCGGGTCGTCGGATTACGACAGGGTTTCCGGGAGGACCAGGTCCCGAAGTCAACCGGGGTACAGGATCCAGCGTGGCAAACTACCTAAGACTATGTGTTAGACTCTTTCAATCCTAGGCGACCACATGACTCGTTCCACCACTCACGACGGGTGTAGTCCACACCCACTATTTTCCTATATGACAGACATCTCTTAAATTTTCGTTATTGGTCAGACTAGTCTTTCGGGAGAGGAAAAATGACGGTGGCCACGGTCGTAGACATTTCTTACGACTACCTTTTTTATGAAGAGTTTTCAGAAACCAACCAGATGTCAAATTCGTTAACGATATTAATGAGAACTCCGAAAATTTTTGGTCAAAACATAAAATTTTTTAGTGTTTGTCTCCTTTCGACCTTCATAATTATACGTGTTCCTGTAATAACATGTCTGTAAAAAGAGGGGACACCTGGTGTCACGTATCCCAGTGTTTCTCAGTCTGTACTGACTCGTTGGTTTACTATTGTTGTTATATGTACAACCCTACTGTCGACTCACACGTGTCCCGAAAGGTGGTGTCCACCGTTCTGAGCGAGCGATTATTTACGTCGTCCTTGCCGTCTCTGACTCCAAAAGACCAGGGACCGTCACTCTAGTACCTTCTCCCTCCAATACCCGGAGTATCTTTGTCGTCTTGGATGGTCCTTGACTTCCGGTGTCACCGAGTCCGAACCTCCCTCGCCTCTCCTTAGTAGATACGAGTCCCCAGACTTGTCTCGAGGTCAAAAGGGGTTTCTGGGAGGTTGGACCCGTTCAACAGTCTTAAAGTGGTCCCTGGGATCAATCACTTTCTTTGTTGGTCCTAGGTGTCTGATCCCTTCTCTACACGTACGTCTCTGTCCAAATAGGACTCACTGACCCGAAATTGTCTTGTTGCTGGTCCCTTACACGTAATTTTTGTCACGAGCTACCTAACTCCGTATTTGACTCCGGTTATCTCCTCGTTAATAAATGTGTATTATGTAAATTTTTTTAAGAAAAGGTAATGCCAAATAGTGTCCTATCACTTATATCAAGGGGCACGACAAGTTATCCTGGAACAACAAATAGGGTAAAATATACATTATCAAACGTAGAAGATTAAGTCTTGAGGGTCAGGTAGAGAGGAGGGGTGGAGGTGTGTTTGTCGTTAGTAAAGTAGATGTGACCCCCTTCCTCTTCCCGGGAGACTGTCTTTTCCTACCCCCTACCTGTCCTCTGCGTGCCATCGATGACCACTCGGAGCTCGTTACCCGAGGTCCCATCCACAGACCCACGTGTCCCAGAGAAACCTCCCACGAGAACAAAGACATTAAGTCCACTTGATTTCTAGGTTGGTCACGTAGGATTTCCTCTAGTCACGACCCACGAGTAACCTTCCAGACTACGACTTCGACTTTGCGGTTATGAGACCGGTGGAGTACGCTTCTCAACTGAGTAACCTTTTCTGGGACTACGACCCTCCCTAACCCCCTTCCTCCTCTTCCCCTGCTGTCTCCTGCTCTACCGACCTACCGTAGTGGCTGAGCTACCTGTACTCAAACTCACTTGAAGCCCTCGACCACTACCTGTCCCTCCGGACCGCACGACGCTAAGTACCCCAACGTTTCTCAACCTGTGTTGACTCGCTGACTTGACGAGACTTGAAGTATCAGAAACGGGGCACATGGGACGACACCACTTACCCTAGTTTTATTTCGTCACTGTTGTTACAAACATAAATGTTGTCCGGGTGTTCCGTCACGTCCCTACGTCTTGTCAGATGTTTGTGTTCTTGTCTACCAGCCGTGGTAAGTACTAAGTTATGTGCGTCTAGTTTCGTTCTCTAAAAAAAATGGATGTTCCAACTAGCTCTACTTTATAAGACTATTATGTCCCTTCCGTCCTCTTTTGACCGGAAACTACCTCGTTACCACCCCCATATTTGACTCCTCGACGAAACGTCCAAGTTCATAAAAAGTTTTGACTTTAGGATCCCTACCCTCGAATCCTTCCTACTGTCGACTTCTCAAGCCCCAAAGAAAAACCCCAGTACTTTTTCAGGATTTTGTCTAATATCAATGTCGACGTATTGAGGCACTTATATGATTCTTAGTGACTTAACAAAAGTTTGCCCTCTCGACATACCGTACACTTAATATAGAGTTATTTCAAAAATGGTTTTTACCTTTCTTTTAGACGTTTTATTGTGCTGTCCCTTTTATATAGTCTCCTATTTAAATCTGCACAAACATCTTCCTTTCAAGTATAAACCTGAGACGTTGGGACATATTGCTACTACTTCTACATACAACTGTTTTATTTTTGGAGTGGTGCTGTGACAAAATATGTGTGTGTGTACGTGTGTTTACCTATATACGCCTCGATCCCCTTAGACTCTTGGTAAGAATGACAAAGAATTGATCTTTATGTCGTGTGACGTGAGTTTACTTTTATTAATTTTTACGAGTGGTACAAGATAAGAAATTGTTCATGACAAAATATACCCCTTTTACATGAAAAGTATATAATTATGATTATAACCATAGAAGTTGAGATCATTTAGATTTGTTATTCAACTACAATATCTAACGTATGTACCTTATTTTGTCTTTTTTTTTCCAGTTCTTTACTTATTGTTGTTTAGTCAATGTGACCTCTTTTTTTCAATTTACGTGTATAGAAAATTCAGTTGTTAAAGTGTTCTCTTGGTTTTTTTAGACTACTTCCTATTAATCAAGTCGTACTAAACGGAAACCCTTTATCAGCCCCACCCCCTGATCAATTTATTTACTACTATTCAGGTGATATATGTATCCTGTTTAGGGTATAAGTTTCCCTATGTCCACTGATTTTTTGTTTGTTTGTTTGTTTGTTCCAGTTAGAAAAGGACCTTACTGGACTGGACATTATGTAACAATTTGTTTTTTCCGTTCTACGTCCTACTCGTCCTGTCGCCTTAAGATGAACACTACCTTTACGTAGACACACAGACTGGAAGGTAGACAGGAAGGGGGGAACCCCCAACGCACGAATTAACTGTCCTGAGTGAAGGGTTACTTGTGGACGTTGTTATACATATATTCTTTTAGGATAATAAACAAACTTACAAAATACTCAATTTTATAAAAAATTTACTGACGGTACTAATTCTGACGCAAACTTTTCCAATACCAGCGGACATCAGTCTTTCCTGTCCTTTCAAGGTAACTTGCACACTAAAACAAATACAAACACCACCCTACTAAGTTCCGGACCGTAAGATAAACCCCCCCCAGTCGTTACTAACCCCTCTTCCGCTACCGTAGGATGAGGTCATGAGAACGGACCTTTTGGGGTACCTGCCTCCTCGGACCATCCGACGTCAAGTACCCCAGAGACTCTCAACCTGTGCTGAGTCACTGTAGTGAAAACGAAAAGTGAAAGTACGTAACCTCTTCCTGTACCGTTGGGTGAGGTCACAAGAACGGACCTCTTAGGGTCCCTACCTCCTCGGACCACTCGACAACAGATACCCCAGCGTGTCTCAGCCTGTGCTGACTTCGCTGAATCGTCGTCGTCGTCGTCGTTACTAACTAACTAAGAGTAGGATCTCGACAAGGACTTGATATGACAACGAAGTTATTTAGTACTCGACACGCCGGAGTCAATAGCAACAAGTCAGCGATTCGGTACAGACTGAGAAACCTGGGGTACCTGACGTCGTTCCGTCCGAGGAGACAGGAAATGATAGAGGGTCTCAGACACGTTTAAGTACAGACAACTCAGTCACTACGGTAGGTTGGTAGAGTAGGAGACAACGGGGGAAAAGGAAAACGGAAGTCAGAAAGGGTCGTAGTCCCAGAAGAGGTTACTCAACCAAGAAACGTAGTCCACCGGTTTCATTAGTGGAAAGGTGTAGATCGTGGTTGGGGGTTTAAGGGTTATCGATAATATATGTTCTTCACTATAAGATAAGAAGGTTACTGGGACACAGTATTCGGGGTCCGGACGTCTTCTATAATCTATTCTCGACGTCGACTCCGTGGTCCCTCGTTCAAGGTTATTGTCTCAGGGATTTCTTTATTTGTAGGAGAACGGAGACCATTTAAGAGTTTTTACATAGATGACCCCGTAAAACATGTGTCTCCAATTTCATCCGATTAAAAATGCCCGTTGGAGACCTCAGAACACAAGTAAGAAGGAAAGAAATAAAGATAAGTACTCTTTTGTAAACCATGAAATATTACACTCTCCGTTTGTGTATGTTATTATTTGGGGATCTTGGATTTTGCGACTCTTTTATCAAGGATTTTCTTGACCTAATACTGTCCGGTCCTCGTGACTATTGTAAAGATTAAGTATTCGTACTCAGACCTTCCGTTTTTGTCCTAATCTCAGACGTCATCAAAAGTTATTATTTTGTATACATACATACTTATATATCTCACGCACATCCGTCATGTATGTCTGTGTGGTGTCAAGTATTTAGTTTTAACTCCCCTTTTTGAGTCACTCATTCTCGTTAAAAGAAATTTGTTAACGGGTTTTACAGGGAACTTATTAATGTTGAACAATGACCTGTCTCCATCGTCTCTAGTCATTAATGTTGTGATCTGAATTGGACTTCTTTTCTTAGACCAACATCAAGTACTATTTCGTATTCCTTATTATAATATGATGGAAAATCTAGTGTCTATTACGAATTCGAAACTGTTAATATTTTATTCAGTAGATTTCCACTTCTGACATATATTTAGACACCTTAATAATATTATCAGTGACAATGCCCAGGTTAACACAGGGAGTCTTAAATATACAACTTCAAGATTAGGGATCACGGAGGCTTACACTAGTACAAACCTCTGTCCTAAAAACGTCGTTTATTTCAATTTTACTCCAGTAAATATCCCAGTCGGGGTTAGGTTATACTGACTTCAGATATCCGGTCTGTGGACGCCCCCCACCCCCCTGCCGTCGGTAGATATTTGGGTCTCCTCTCCGGAGTCTTCTTTGAGTGGGACGACCGCAGAACTAGAGCTAAAGGTCGGAGGTCCTAACATTCTTTTAATTAAAGACAGAAAATTCGGGAGGTCGGACGTCATGAAACATGTCGTCGGAATCATTTAATTGTCAGTCATAACAATGAATAACTATCCCCTAGGGTGTCAGTCTATTTTCTAATTTAACAAAGAAACTCTATACCCCTCATTAACTTTTCTGTTTTATTGAAAGTTCCCTTTTTTTACATTAAATTTTTAATGGGTATGAGAGTACTGTGTTTCTTTTACTTTTGAAAGGTGACTTTTAGGGAAGTGTCGACAGCGCCATCACACTGAAGTCACAGGGGACAATCCCTCAAAGGTGCAGAAGGACGAATTATAAAAATACCAGGGGAGTATAAAAGTACACACACAGGAATCAGTGAGTCAGCACAGGCTGAGACGCTAGGGTACCCGACATCGGACGGTCCGAGGAGGCAGGTACCTTAAGAGGTCCGTTCTTATGACCTCACCCATCGGAAAGGGAAGAGGTCCCCTAGAAGGGTTGAGTCCCTAACTTGGGTCCAGTGTCTGTGACGTCCGTCTAGGAAATGACAGGTTCGGTGGTATAAAAGTACACCTACGTGACACTAAATATGCAGGAATCACAACCTGTAAACTAAACTCAGTGAGTGTATAAAAAAAAAAACGAAAGAAGTAATCCTACTTAAGAATTCTCACCTTAATACACCCGAATTTCTAATATCGTAGAAACATTTGAAATCAACCAACACACACACACACACACACACACACCAGGAAAAACTACCGTCACTAGGACACTGTTCAGACACAGGTGGTTCCCCTTGATATTACGGACCTTTTCGGGAGACCACCGTTTCCGGAGACAGGTGAGAACAGCCTAGTGTCGCTGGGTACCGTCCGCCGTCCGAGTCAGGTGCTTTGTGCGACGGACCCTAGGACCCGGTGTGACGGGAGATGACGGGAGAAAAAATTTCCTGGAAGAAAAACTACTTTTACAATTCTTCTCTGAAGGGACCACCGAGTCTACCATTTTCGTGGACGGATGTTACGCCCTCTGGGGCCCAAGCTAGGGACCCAACCCGTCTAGGTGAGGTCATGAGAACGGACCTTTTAGGGTACCTGCCTCCTCGGACCATCCGATGTCAGGTACCCCAGTGTTTCTCACCCTGTACTGACTCGTTGAAGTGAACCAGTTCTTCTCTCTGTTCCTCCCCGACTCTACCTCCTTTCCAAGTCCCTGATCCTCGTCTTTACACCCACTTTCTCGGTCCCACCCCTCAGCCCCCAGAGACCCGTAGAGACGTCGAGGTGGGTCGTAGGGGCCCCGGGACCTGGTTTTTCGGCCGTAATCACCTCGCGGAGGACCCATGGTGCGTCGACCGTACGGGACTCGGGGTCCACCCACAGGTCATCCTACCCTCCAAACTCTTCCCCATTGAGTCCCTAGATTCCGGGGACGCCCTCTCCGCTCCGGACGTCTCGTCCCCGACCTCGGACCCAGGGAGACGTGGTCCCACCCTCTCTGGTGACGTGGTCCCAAAGTGACAGAGCCTCCACCCCGAAACCACTTAGTCGGAAGTTCGGGAGTGACGACACTCAGCGTCGTGCAGAGAAATGGACAGGCGGAGGGAGTGGTCGCCCGTCCCTGTCGCAGTCTCTGTGAACTCATAAACACCAGTCTATCCGTCCGACACCAGTCGGATGGTCCGAGGAGGTAGTTGTCTGTCATCGACCTAAATAACTCGCCGACGATGTAGGGTGCGGGTTAGCACGGCACTCTTGGTCTGAGTGACGGTCCTCCCGTTTATTTCTGTGCCCGTCTTCAAAATTTGTCGTTCTACAGTGTAGTACTTTTGGACTCTATTATCGTCAACCTCTTTCATTTTACTCTCGTTACAATCCCTTTTACTCTCGTTACAATCCCCTATCGCCTACGTCCCCCGTGGACTCTTTTGGGGTAGGTCTGGATACACTTACTACCCCTTCCCCTTCCCAGGTCTCTCGACCTCCCTCCCCCAAGGTCCTCCTTCTTGGCGTTCTCGTTTCCAGGGTTCGACCCTTGCGCCCCGAGTGAATTCCCTGTCCTTCTACTGTTCCCCGGACTCCCAGACACTACCTCTGTCGCCTCCACCCCTCTCCGCCCCAGCCTAGAGTGCTCCGGGGACCAGGGGTCCCTCCTCACCCCGAACATGAGGTCATTGACCTTTCCCGGGAGGATGGGGAGCTGTCAGAATTTGGACCCTATTGTTCTCGAGTACTTCGCAACTAATGTTCTCGCGGGACCTCCGACGTACCGTTTGTCCGACCGTCTCCGTTCCTCTTGTCTCGCCTCCTGTACAGACCCCAGGTCCACCTGCATTGGACCCCGACTTCGACGTCAGGACCCACCCATACGTTACGTAGGCCCTCCGTTTCGGTGGACGTGAACGGGGACCGAACCTGCTCCCTCCACTCCCTTCCCGTCCCTAACCTGGGCTTCTACTGAGTCCGTTAACCAGACTCACTAAACCCACCACCACGGGAAATTCTTCTCCTCTTGTAGTCTCCTCCTCTGGGTGACCCCTCTGTTCGTGTGTGATCTGTGGTTTATTTAGAGGTACCTTGATTGTCGGCCTAAATACATGTATATTCCCGGGGACCAAGTGTTTACACTACCACCTAAGCGGAGACCAGGTACCTTGAATCCTTTCCGAAAAGACCTACAACAGTTAATCATACTTTTTGTACTGTAAGTTTTGACGACTTAAAACTGTTCAAAACACTGTGCAATCACTACTTGCCATTATAAGGTAAAGTGTACCCGTACACGAGGCCAGATAAGATATTTTCACAACTTTAGAATTTTCGTACTCTGGAGTCCCATCTGGGAGTAATAATTTGGAAGGGGTCACTTCACCCCGACCTAACTGTCTACACAAAAGAGGAGGGGTACCCACACATTTACCAATCACCCTTCTATATTCTGTACACCGACGTCATTCGACTTCGTGTAAAAGATCGACGATCCGTAAGGGTCACGATGTCTTGTTTGTGTCTTCTCAAGAGTAGTTCCACCGAGAAATTTCACGTAATTGTTCCCAGAAGAGACCGACAGGTCACCAACCCTGACATACGAAGGTGACGGTTCCCGGGTCCAAGTTAGGGTCCAGTTCCTTGATTCTAGGGTGTTCCGAGTCCCGTGTTGGTGTTTTATTTTTCACGTAATTATGAAATGAATGGACACCCAGAGTGATACCCTTGTACCGGGGGTTTGACTTACTGACGTATATCCTCGGAGTTCTAGGGGTTTGTGTACGGGACTTCATGGGTGAGTGCAGGGTGGGGGTGCGATGAATCTGAAGGTGTGTCACTGTCACTTATTGGGAAGGGGGTACGTACCTCAGGTCTGACGGTCGTAAAGGTCTAATCTTCCCCACCCCTCCGTCCCACCCCCTCACTGTCGGGTCCTGTCCTCCACCAGTCGAGTGTGGACCTTCCCCGTCCTCTGTTTCCGTCCACCCCCTCCCGTCTTCTCAGGTCCAGAAGGGTCCAGGACGTCTGTGGTCGCCACCCTAAAACCGTTGATTGAGTTGGAGAGACCTAGACTCTAAGAGTGGACCTTTACTCCTCCAACCCGTGACGATGGTCGACTTCACATATGGGGATCTCAGTACCACACTTCGGTGTGAGGGGTCCTGGAGTCTCACATTGACATAAACCGTCACCCCCATGAACTTCTCAACTAATTCAAGTTTACTCCGGTCCTCCCACCCCGGGATCAGGTCGTACTAACCACGGGGAGAACCTTCTCCTCCTCGGTGGCCCCTCCAGAGTCTCCGGTCCACTCTTGTGTCGTTCCCCTGCAGGAAGGTGTCCGGTTCCTGTCTACGACATCGTCTTTGGTGGAGACGGTCGGGGACCGGACCTGAAGTCGGAGGTCTTGGTTCTCTTTTATTTACGGACACAAATTCGGGGACCCGGACCCATAATAAAACACTGTCGTCAGACTCGGCCGATTGTGTCCGTGGGACTCACACTTCGGGGGAAGACGGGGACGGAAGATCTTAAGATAACTATAACATTACCACTGACTCCCAGTAGTTCCTGTCAAAAGGTGACAGGAAAGAATTTCTTCTGACCCTTCCGACATGATAAAAATAATACTAGAGGGAGACTTTACCTCGGGATTTCTCTCTTCGAAGTAGATGTCTCTTTTACACGAAACGTCTTACTGAGCGACGGGTCGTTCTCCTCTGTAATCATCATTGTAGTTACTGTTGTAGAGACACGAAGTAATTACTTCAAGAGATTGTATGTCATAACCCCTAAGGGACCACCGAGTCCCCGTTTCTTAGGCAGACGGTTACGTCATCTGTACCCAAACTAGGGACCCAAACCTTCTAGGGGATCTCTTCCTGACCGTTGGGAGGTCACAAGAACGGACCCTTTAGGGTACCTGTTTCCCTGGACCGCCCGGTGTCAAGTACCCCAGTGTTTTTTTAACTTGTACTGAATCAATGATTTGTTGTTGTTTTATGTGTTATAATTAAACGAATTAGAAGTGTCGGTTAAAATTTCGACCTCTTTCACCCGTCAAAACGAGACTAAAATGTCTTCTCGTTACCTCCGAGTCTTCCCAGTTCAGTGAACAGATCCGACTGGGTCGTTCTTGACGCTTCCGCCCTAAGGGAGGTCCACGGGACTTAGAGTCGTCTCGAGAAAGCTTATGATTGTGGCGATAAGACGGAATACAAGACCTTCTTTCTTTTGTTTTTTTCTCTTCCTCTTTGTCTATGTTTTTAGGGTTGTTCCAATTCCACGAAAAGTTTCAGTATTTATGAACCTCGATAAAAATACACCAGCATTCTATTTCCTTAGTTCTAACAACCCTCTTTATAGTTATTAGAGTCTATACGTCTACTGTGGTGGGAATACCGTCTTTCACTTCTCCTTGATTTTTCGGAGAACTACTTTCACTTTCACCTCTCACTTTTTCAACCAAATTTCGAGTTGTAAGTCTTTTGCTTCTAGTACCGTAGGCCAGGGTAGTGAAGTACCCTTTATCTACCCCTTTGTCACCTTTGTCACAGTCTGAAATAAAAACCCCCGAGGTTTTAGTGACGAAGGTTTTAGCCCCGAAGGGACCACCGAGTCTCCCATTTCGCAGACGGACGTTACGTCCTCTGGACCCAAGCTAGGGACCCAGTCCTTCTAGGGGACCTCTTCCTTTACCGTTGGGTGAGGTCATAAGAACGGACCTTTTAGGGTTCCTGTCTCTTCGGACCATCTGATGTCAGGTACCCTAGCGTTTCTCAACCTGTGCTGACTCGCTGAAGTGAAGTGTTTTAGTGACGTCTACCACTAACGTCGGTACTTTAATTTTCTGCAAATGAGGAACCTTCTTTTCAATACTGGTTGGATCTATCATATAAGTTTTCGTCTCTGTAATGAAACGACTGATTCCAGGCAGATCAGTTCCGATACCAAAAAGGACACCAGTACATACCTACACTCTCAACCTGACACTTCTTCCGACTCTCGGCTTCTTGACTACGAAAACTTCACACCACAACCTCTTCTGAGAACTCTCAGGGAACCTGACGTTCCTCTAGGTTGGTCAGGTAAGACTTCCTCTAGTCGGGACCCTAAAGGAACCTTCCTTACTACGATTTCGACTTTGAGGTCATGAAACCAGTGGAGTACGCTTCTCAACTGAGTAACCTTTTCTGAAACTACGACCCTCCCTAACCCCCGTCCTCCTCTTCCCCTGCTGTCTCCTACTCTACCGACCTACCGTAGTGACTGAGCTACCTGCACTCAGACTCACTTGAGGCCCTCAACCACTACCTGTCCCTCCGGACCGCACGACACTAAGTATCCCAGCGTTTCTCAGCCTGTGCTGACTCACTGACTTGACTTGACTTGACTTCTATTTCCTACTCGGAAAGTTGTTTACCTATTACTGGCTGGGACACGCACTTACATTAACGTTACGAATCTTCATTCGAAGAACCAGCTTCTCCTCTTTTTACGTTGTCACTAAACGCCCCCGTTTCCTCCTTTCTTCTTCACCTAAATTCTGTTACCAATACTACCCTTCAAAGCTCCTCTCTTTGTTTACGGCTGATGTACTCGCGATTATACTGTGATGACACGTATTTACCCTTCGCCGAAAGGCCCCCAGGACGTACCACGGACGGGGAGGGAGAGGAGACCCGATTGAACCCGATGTCTCGACCGTCTCGAGCAGATTGTGTGGTACCCCGGAGAGACTTCAGACCGATACCTGTCCGGTCTGCCACCCAGGCACACCAACGTCACTCGTGACTGACGAAAATTGAAAAAAGAGGACACGTTTTACCGAAACTTTTCTACTGGGAATTTAAAATGGAGGTTAACTATAAACAATGTATTTGACCTGTCACATATGTTAAAGGTCCAACCTGTAGGGAAAATCTTCCTCGAAAATTATTGAAAGACTTTCAACTCTAAGGTCTGAGGAGAAAGTAACCCATCTTAGGTGGGATGTTTCGAGATTGGTCACTTGAGGACCCTGGGACGAGGAAGGATTCGAAGGGTCTCTCCCCTCCGGGTCGGGTACCGTACCACGACTGACGGTGGGAGACAGGGTATCAGACCCACCGGCGTAAGGGGAATTAACGGGTACCCTGCTTATCTCTGGTTCCTCGATGACCCATTATGTCAAATTAGGTAAACTGCCACTACTTTTTACGTACCGGTCCCATAAGACAAAAGAAGTACCCTGAACCCCGTAAAAGAGACTCCAAAGGGATCTGACTACTAATACAAAATAAACAACAAGCCCCCAAAGGACGTGTCCTTACTTCCCAACTACAAACTTTAGGTATCTTAGATTAAAAATTTCTCCACACGTAAAGGGGTACTTGAGGAGGGTCGGAGAACGACAGAATGAAGGTTTATATAGTTTAGTTGAGGTTCCTTGTTTCACCTGGTGGAGCTTAACAAAGATGGGTGACTAAAATCCGTGTCTGTGTCTTCTTCAATTCCAAAATCCGTTAAATACTATCGGGTTCTCATAAAATACTATTTATCTCTGTAAATAGATGATGGGACCGATCTGGGACACGTTGGAAGGAGACACCTATAGGTAGAGAATTACGCTAAGGTCCGGGTCCGTCTAAAGGTATTAGAGGGAAAAGGAGGATTTTCCTCTCTGCTTTTCCTGTGTTTATCCTGGATGAAGGTTCGTCCATTTTGGACCCCTGAGCGATCTGTAGTTCTTACTTCCTCTGTCTCTCCGTCTCAACCATTAGTGGAGGTGAAAGATCCGACTGAAGGAGACGTTTAAAACCACAGTTGTTACCTCGAATTTTAACACCAACTCGGATGAACAGGGGGTAGAGGAGAAGGAAATAAGTTTTATGAGAAATTCACAATTGTCTTTACTGACGGGTCGACCTGTATAATGGGAAGTCAGAGGGAACGTCGAGACACCCCAGTGCACTGATAGGAATTCAGTTCCCTACACTTCTTCACTGCACCGTTGAAGATATAGCCTCAGAATACTCCCTCGACGGACGGGAGCGAGACGGAAGAAGGGGGAGGGAGTCCGACTTTGGACCCCGGAGAAGATCCGTCTGTTCCTGTGTTCTCTTTTTATAGGGGATAGAATAAATAAGGTAACGTAGACCCACAGAAAGACAATGTCGTTGAATCGGACATGAACTCTATTTAATCCTGATATTGTCTTCACCACTAAGCCAAAATGAAACTTTATCTCACATCCCATCTCTAAGGGGTCCCCGCGATCACCATTTCTTGGACGGACGGTTACGTCCTCTGCGTTCTCGATGCCCAAGTTAGGGACCTCCACCCTAGTCTTTTTAGGGGACCTCCACCCGTACCGTTGGGTGAGGTGATAAGACCGAACTTCTTAGGGTACCTGTCCCCTCGGACCACCCGACGTCAGGTATCACAGCGTGTCTCAGTCTGTACTGATTTTCACTGAATCGTACGTGCACGTATCTCTCCCACCCCATCCACCTCTATTATACTTGACCGGAGTTTCTCCACTTTACGGACACCGAGTGGTTCTCCACTGGAGTCCTCTCTTGTCCCGATCTCTGTACCTGGACCCTCCCACGTCGAATCCCCCGTCAACTTCGGTAGCCCCATCTAACTCTAGTGGTCCCTCTGGTGCCTCTCAGTCTTCCTTTTCCCCGAACCTTGTCGTAGTCCCTGTTTATAAAATTCCTCTTTCAGTGATTGAATTAAAGTACGAGGTTAGTAAGCGGGTGCGGGAGAAAAGGTTGACTAATGTTGAGAAACATAAGAACCTAATATCGTATGACTAGAGTTTTATTTTGTGGATCTTATGAAAATACGTCTTTTCTGTAAGTTTAATAGAATTTTTACTGTGACAATTTTACGAAATATAGAATCGTTATATAAACGAAAGTTGAAAAACTATAAGCACCGGCATATGAATCCGATAGGATTCAGTTATGGGTTCAGAATCTTTGGTCGTCTGTCTGGTCTTTGTGTTACTTCCACCCTGATACCGTCGGAACTCCACTTCCCCCGCCGACGGTAAGTCATTTTTCTGTTTGGCGAGTTATTTTTTAGCTGTTGTCTTTTGAGTGTCTTCTGTAGGTGTCTCGGTTAGTCGTGTGTCTTCACGAGTCGAAGGAATCTCTAGTCCCTTTGTGTTTAATTTTGGTGTCACTCTATGAGAAGTGTTTGATCTTGTCGACTTTGTTACTATTATTATTGTTGCTCTTGTTACTGTAATGACTGTTATGGCTTTCGACCGTTCCAATAACTCCTTCACCTTACGAGGTTTTACAAACTCCCTACCACAATTTTGCCTTCTCGGTAAAGGTCTTGACAAACCGTCGAAGAGGGTTTCACTTTGAGTGTAGATAGGAGACTGGGTCAGTAAAGAGCACTTCCCTGACTTGACTCTCTTTACTTGTGCATAGACAGGTGTCATTGTGGATACGTTCCTATAAGTGTTGTCGGAATAAATATTTTCGTTTTACACCTGTTTTGGGTTCTCACCTATTAATTATAACCGTATACGTGCGGTTTCCTTGTGCTCAGTTATTTTTCCTTGTTTGGTGACTCTTCGAGCCATTGCCCCTACTTAGAGAGTATACCCCGTTTTCGTGGGTCTGTATTTTCTGACAGACGAGGGTAAACATCCTTTAGGTTCTGGTCCGTTTTGATTAGATGCCCCTGTCTTTATTCGTGCACAATCCCACCTTGACTGACTTTCTCCGGACCCCGTTTAAAAGTCTACTACATTTACAGCATACAGGACAAAACCCATCATTACTATGCTCACATCAGTACCTGTTTCTTGTAGTTCGAGTTGTGAATTTTTGTCTTTTGAAAATTTTGTTTTACTTAGTAGAACACATAAATAGGTGTCTAAATGGTAAAACTATTAGAGTTAAAAAGGACATTAAGATTCAAAGATAGTAAGTATTTCTTACAAAAGAAACCTGGAATTTAAGACTACAAAAATTTTGTAATAAAGTCGGGAAGTTTGTACAGTAAGGTGACAGAAACAGACAAAGACTACTCCAACTGACGGTGGGTGTAGGAACAGGCGACATTCACTACACACAGAAATAGACCAACGTAAAGTACGAAGGAGAAATAGAAACCGGAAGTCGTCACACTGGTGCTACAGAATCCACACTAAACACCTAAACATAAATAGGACAAACCCCAAGCAACGAAGAACTCGGACGTCAAACAAGAAATTGTTAGTTTAGACTCTGTAGAAACGTGTAGCAATTTTTAAATAAAAAGGAGAGAAGGAAGAAGACTGTTAGGTTAATGCGTAGACAATGTAGCGGTGTCCAGGGACTGTGAGACAAGTAAAAAGAAAATTAGAAAAAAGAGAGACAAGGAGTCTAACCTATTACAGATAACTAACAGAAGTTGGGTGACTGGGAAAAGGGGACGTCAGAGGTTGGGCGACATTTCGGGTAGGTCACTTAAAAAGTAAAGTCTCTAAATTGAAAACCCGAGATTGTAAAGGTCAACCAAGAAAACATCAAAAGTAAAGAAACAACCCGAAGGGGTAGATACAAGGAGCGAAAGATTTTCACCACTTGTACAAACATTGTCAAAAATTTTTACAGAATAGACGGTCAAGGTTGTAGACCCAATAAAGTTATGGGTACAGATAACGGATGAAAAGTGAATTAATACCCAAGGTGAAAATCATCCAGATTAAAAATTTACCTACCATAGATCTCCTCCCGAAGGGTCCACCGCGATCACCATCTCTTGGACGGACGGTTATGTCCTCTGTATTCTCTGCACCCAAGCTAGGGACCCCGTCCTTCTAAGGGACCTCCTTGTGTATCGTTGGGTGAGGTCATGAGAACGGACCTCTTAGGATACCTGTCTCTTCGGACCTCCCGATGTCAGGTACCCCAACGTCTCAGACCGTGTCGTTCGTTGAACCGTACGTACGTGTGTATGACTTTCCTCGCACATAATGAACTTGTCCGTCCATTTAATGAGAACTGAGGTGGTCTGAATCTAAAATGGGAAACAATCCCACCCAGGTGAGTCAAAAGGATCTCTGGGAGTAAGAGTCAGGACCAGGAGTGAGGATTTCGGACCGGAAAGAACCCAGAACTCAACTCCACGAGTCGCTCCAGAGAGGTGGGACCGAGTCGACGTCAAGTTACAGAGGGACCGGGTGTGGCACAGACCACGGAGATGAGTCGAGTAGGACGTCGCCGACGGGAGACGGTCCGGAGGGGTCCGTAAGCTACGGGTGTGAAGTGGAGACTTGTGGGTCCTTTGGCGGGGGGGGTGGTACGTTTAAGGGTCCCGGAGGAGACGGGTAGACTGACGAAAGGTCACGAGTCAGGGTACTGAAGGTCGACGGAATTGGTGGACCTTGACCATAGACGAAGACGTCGCGTCGTTCTGTCAGTCACCAGTGACGACCTGGTGGAGAGACCCGACACCAGACCAGTCACTGGGGTCCGTCCCTCAGCCCCGGTTGTCCCCCGAGTCTCACTACAGGAGTAAAAAAAAATTCTAAATGCAAAAGTAATAAATGGACCGACGTGACCCAGAAGTATCACCGTTCACCCCAAAAAAATCTACAGCGTCCGCTTGAGAAACAACTCCGTACACCCTGGATCAAGGGACTGGTCCCTGACTTGGACCCGGACGTAAACCCTTGTGTCTCAGAATCGGTGTCCGAGTGTCCGGATACTGTAGATAACGAATCTTTGTCCACGGAGTATATGAACCACAGAATGTCGACACACGTCGGATGGTATTGATCGACACACTCCATATGACATTGATCAGGTTATGATGACAACAAGTCAACGCTTCAGTACAGGTTGAGAAAAACTGGGGTACCTACCGTCTTGTCGTCCAGAGGGTAAGGGAGTGATAGAGGGTCTCAAACGGGTTCAAGTACAGGCGACTTAGTCACTAGGATAGATTGGTAGAGTAGGAGACGGTGGGAGAAGAAAACGGGAGTTAGAAAGGGTCGTAGTCCCAGAAAAGGTTACTCAGTCAAGAAGTGTAGTCCACCGGTTTCATAACTTCGAAGTCGTAGTCAGGAAGGTTACTTATAAGTCCCAACTAAAGGAAATCCTTACTGACCAAACTAGAGGAGCGACAGGTTCCCCGAGAGTTCAGGAGAGGTCCTGATCAATGAGATGCTTCCAACCTTCGTCCCGTTACTTACGTATCAACTTTATTCGAGGGTCCACCGACATTGTCCGAAGGTAGAGGGAGGCACCCCTGGGGACCGATTCTTGACTCCAGGGTCTTTTCTTTCCGTACGTCTACCGACGGGTTCCGATAGAGTCGCTCTACGGTAATAATAAATATCGTATGATAGCTCAGACCAGGTGATTCTGTAGAAGACTACTGTTAAAGTCGAAAGATTCATCTAGACGAAAATTCTTCTTTATAGTAAAGAGTGACCTTTAATCATTCAACCCTAAATACACAAGATATAGCCCGAGATCATTTGGATCAATTTTCGGTAAGAACAACGTGATTGTCACAGGTGTGAATCGTCGGCCGAACCAGAGAGGTAGACCTTAGTATGAGGACTAATCGATTTAAGACTGGTTTAAGACGTAATTGAAAACGAAAGAAAAGAAAAAAAAAAAATTTCTTTTATTGATACAATTCCTCGGGTCTCTGGTACTAGTCAAAGTAATAGTGACTTTGGACGACGCAGACATGCAAAGGAACGTCACGTCTTAGCCAGTTCAAGGAACAAGAAGTGGTCTTAATTGGAGGACTTCTGGGCTTCAAGTCGACTTTTTGACGTTAAGACTAATTTTTTTTCTCACTAGACTTATATTGTCTGCGTATATGACGTTGAATATATAACAACACCAACAAATCAGTAATTCAAGACAGGCTGAGAAAACACTGGGCACCTGATATCGAGTAGTAAGAGGAGACAGGCACCCTAAAGGGTCCGTTCTTATGACCTCACCCAAGGTAAAGGAAGATGTCCCTTAGAAAGGTTGGGTCCTTGACTTGGACGTAGAGAAGGGAACCGTCCATCTAAGAAATGGTGACTCGACGGTCCCTTCGGGTTGAATGTACTAATGAAACAAGTTTAATTACGGTTTGTGTCATTTGACTAACTTAGACCGAAACCACCATAGACACCTATGAACTCACTCACTCCTATTAAAGTGTTACCGTAACCTTTTTGATTCTTTTTGATTCATCAGTTTTTTTAGAGGCTTCCCTCTCAGTAGCGTCAGATTATCAGGTTTGTGACGAGAGACGAAACAGACGCTCATCAAATTTCTCAGAGTATCTGTTCGAGTACGCGGGAAAAGGAGACCAATTCTCTAGTGGGGTCCTTTTGTGTAGAAATGATAAAAAGAGTAAAGGGTTTGCTCTCTAATTCAGTTCCTGAAGTGATTGGGACAACGACATTGACTAGTTCACATCTTCTTGGTGAAGAAGTGACTGAGGAACTAAAGGAAATTCGAAGTGACAAAATGGGGTCTTCGGAAAGGATCTGGGGATTGACCCAATGTTTGGTAGGAGACTTGAAAGTCTGGAGGTCGTGGAATGAGTCGTGTGACCCAAAATCAGTGGGCGAATACGTAGGCAGGGAGGTCACGTGTCTACAGGGACCTCGAGTCTCTGGTGTAGTGTGGGTAGAAATGAGGACCGTGTGAGTGTCCACGTAGAGGACCTAAAGTTAGTTTAAATATTTTACTTTGTTACTGTATCAAGTGTGAATTACACGATTGTTCGAGACCCGACCCCGAACTCTATGTTTCTTTTTATTTTCCCTGGACCCGACGGCAGACACCCCAGCGTGTCTCAGCCTGTACTGACTTCACTGAATCGTCGTCGTCCACTGATTCTTTGAGTGTTTCTCCGCTACTAATATAAACGTATTAAACATACACTGACAGAAAGTAAATTTCGTAATACAAAAGAACGTTTTGACGAGAAACCGTTAAAAGTCCAATTTCGATATCTCGTACAGTGTAGAAAAAGAACGAAAAAGAATAGAAGGGGTTCTGTGGTTGACTTTAGAATGTTATGCTTCCGTCGTACGAGACCAGTACCACCCTGTTCTATTTCTGGGTTGAGGTAATAGGAATTATCGATGCACTAAACCCCAAACGAAAGTAAGAGATCTCGGTACTAAATCAGTGACAATTTTGCCACCAACATAATAGATGGAATGGAAAGACAGGGGATCCTAACAACAGTCCTAGTTTACTTTATTATGCACTTTCTCGAAACATTTAGTATGTGTCTAGATTTGCAATCTAAATAATACTTCAGTTTTAAGACGTCTTCGTCGACTGAGGTTCAAAGTTCTTTGATAAACAGGAGACCCATAAAATACCCGTCGGGAATCATAGAACTGAAAATAAGTCAGTTAAGTCCAATTCTTAATTTTGGTGTCTAAAGATATTATAATTGCATATAGTCTTTCCTAATAGAAGTAAGTGTTTCCTCGTTTACAAAATCTCCTAGTGTTTTATCTGTAGAGGTATATTTTATTAGTCTACCACGATATGTTGATCGTTGGAATTTATTAAAATATTTATAGTTTTTTACACGACGACGGTTAACCTTATTTAGTAACAGAAATTCTTTCATCAAGACACCTTGACATCGACTACCACATGAAAGGTACCGTTGGTTTGGGTCAGAGACCATGTAAATTCCCTCAAACATCAAAACTATAATGACACGTACCAATTCGTGGACAGACTCTGTCTTTGATTTTATTGAAATCCTTTAATGTAAATGACCCTATTTTTAGATTAAGACCGTCGACTGTAGTGACTAAACTTAAAAAGGGTCGAGTCTTGTAGTAAATGAATGTCCTTCCGGTCCATTGAAGACCTGGAGTAATACGACTCACCAATAGAACGTTTCTCTTGTCAGATAGACTTCGAGAGATTAGTGTGAGTGTAAAGACTGTAGTCTGATCTAGTTTGGAAGAAGATTTATTGTGACGGGCGAGAGGCGGTATCTGGGATCTTGTCGCTATCAATTTATCACTTGTTACTATACATACACCCATGGGGGGGCTGTTTCGACGACTCTTTTGACTCACTCTTCTAAGTTGGGGGGACTAGTCTCTGTTAGCACGTAAACTGTCTAAAACACAAACACAACAGTGACTTAGGTTGTATTCGAAGATTAAATGAGACACCAAAGGAGAAACTGAGTGCACGATCAACATACAACAAATTATCGGTTCGTAAAGGTCGAAAGGTCAAATAAAAGCACAATGACTAAATGTCAGATTAAGACAATATCAGGTTTTACCAGACATACTAAAGTTAAAAAATCATAGACGACTCCAGACAAGATACCTCTTCCGTTACCGTGGGGTGAGGTCATGAGAACGGACCTTTTGGGGTACCTACCTCCTCGGACCATCCGACGTCAGGTACCCCAGCGACTCCCAGCCTGTGCTGACTCACTGAAGTGAAACTGAAAAGTGAAAGCACGTAACCTCTTCCTTTACCGTTGGGTGAGGTCACAAGAACGGACCTCTTAGGGTTCCTGCCCCTTCGGACCACCCGACGGCAGATACCCCAGCGTGTCTCAGCCTGTACCGACTTTACTGAATCGTCTCCAGACAAGATACCGAGTCGTATACCGGGCGCAGCCACTTGTAAGGTACACATAAACTCTTCCTACATGTAGGACAAACAATAGACCTTGGAAGACACTTACAGTTAATCCAGTTGATCGAGTTGACCAACTATTGACGACGAGTCCAGAAAATTTGAGCTCGACCAAAAGACGGACGAGTAGGAGAGTCCTGACCCTCTCCTCACGACTTCAGAGGGTGTCATTGTCACCCAGATAAAGAAAGTCAAGGTGGCACAAAACGAAGTAGACTGAACTTCGAGATAAGATCCGTGCATCCATAAGTCGTGACGACACGAAAATCCACTTGACTGAGGAACTAGGAATATATTACCGTAGAGGTGGATATCACTGTCATAACTAGACTTCAAATGAAACACATTATCATTGTGACAATGACAACAAATCAGGTATTTAGTACAGGTTGAGAAAACGTTGGGGTACCTGTCATCGGGCGGTCCGAGGAGACAGGTACCCTAAGAGGTCCGTTCTTATACCCTCACCCGACGGTAAGGGAAGAGGTCCCCTAGAAGGACTGAGTCCCTAGATTCAGTGTAGAGAATGGCGCGGACGTAACGGGCCGTCCAAGAAATGGTGATCGCGGTGGACCCTTCGGACCACAATCGTATCATATAAAGATAGAGAGGAAAATGAAAATTTATAGGTGAGGAAATGTAAACTTCACCTAAAGAGAATCCGTCGGGTATTGAGTTAGAACGAAAAAATAGGTTAGACCGTTTAACAGAACAGTAGCCACACGAATCTTCTCTATAAAAATATGTATTCTTTTACACGTAAGAAAAACACTAGGGTTCTAATCAATAAAAAGGACTCCATGGAAGAACCCAAAACGTAAAATTGAATCTAAAAAAATTTCGACACTTCCCTTCCTTCTGTTGTCCTAGATTAGACTTTGAATTCCCTTAATCGTATATGACACGGGGTTAACGGACGGTTTGTAGCGCGAGGCAGGAAAGGAGAGTAAGTCGATCACACTGTTCGTGATCCCAAGGTAGAATGACTGCCTCCTTTCACTCCGGGTGTCGTGTAAGAGCGGAAGGAGGTATCGTTATTTTATCGATCCGTTTCAGTGGTTTCCGCTCGTGTTGAGGTTCAGGAAGAATACTGGTGCAAACGGGACGCTGAATCTCGACCCGTTGCTCTATCTTTAAGGACCTTTGAAAAAAGGGTACCTTTCTCGACTGGATGATAGAGACGAAGAAACAAGTAAGGGAGAAGGTAGGGTTGACCTGATCTCTACACTACTGGTCCACCGTGGATCATGGCTGGTGTCGATGGGACCTGGTGATCCTCTTCGTGGTGACAGAACCCTTACCCTCTTACGACTCGACATCCTTCGGACAGGTGGGAGAGACACCTGAATCACCTTGTCTTAGTGTGGATGGGGACCCGCGAGCGTACGTACGAGTCCACGCAGGTTGAGAAACACTGGGGTATCTGTGTCGGATGGTGCGAGGAGACGGGTACCCCTAAGAGGTCGTTCTTACGACCTCACCCGACGGTGCGGGAGGAGGTCCCCTAGAAAGGCTACGGTCCTAGCTTGGTCGTAGAGGGCGTACGTCTAAGTTATCTGACCGTCCACCCAAGAAATGGTGACTCGGTGGACCTTGAGGAGGTTGAAGAGATATTCCCTCTTTATTTGTAGATGGAGCTCATTCGAGGGTAAGAAATCCTCAAACAATAAACAAGAACTTGGGTTAGGATAGTCGATATCGAATGACTACTTAATTGTATTAATATGAGATGGGATACAGACCTGTCTAAGTATGATCGTAGAAAATAGGAAAACACACCTTCAGTGGACTACACTTTTCGACTGAGTAACCTTTTCTGGAACTACGACCCTTTCTAACTCCCGTCCTCCTTTTCCCCCGTTGTCTCCTACTCTACCAACCTACCGTAGTAGTTGTTACCTGTACTCAGACTCGTTCGAGACCCTCAACCACTTCCTGTCCCTTCGGACTGCACGACATCAAGTTCCCCAGCGTTTCTTAGTCTGTGTTGAATCGCTGGCTTGTTGTTGTATATCTTGACCTCCTTTTTCGATAAAATAAAACAAGTGGACTGAAAATTTTAGATAATTTAATTTTTAATGGTGGTTTACACTACCACCACGACCTCTACGACACCATTTTAGTGTATGTAACTCATCTTCTTAAGATCTGAACCCAAAATCTGAACTGAGACATGTGTGATCGACATACGAGAAAACCTTCAGTAAATTAGAAAGACTCGAAGTTAAAGGATATTCTCTGTGGTCGTGGATGAAGTGTCTCGTTAGACTTACTTACTTATTTATTTTGTATAGTGTACTGTCTCGAACCATTCATGATTCGTAGACCATTTATGTTCCCTAATACTAGTATTTAACCTTTTGTGTAAAAGACATATTTGGGATCCTCCATTTTAGTAGAGTGTTTATGTGAATGTCACCCCACACATATACATTCGACGATCGATATTTGTTCTCGTTAACTTTTAAAGTAAGATAAATCATTGAATTCTTGTATTATTTATTGTTAAGTCACGAATGATAGTGTTTGAATCTAATGGTAGTATGGAAACATAGTTTCGAGAACCTTAAGAAATTATACAAAAATAAAGTGCAATGTCTTTTGTAAGTCATAACAAACGAGACAAAGTTATACGGTTGAACTTAGGTTTACATCGGAATTGGTAAATCGAAGGACATGTTGTGAACTCTTCGAAATAATTAGTGACGAAAGCCAAAATTTTGATGTAAAGTGTAGTTGCAAAGATTTCAAAAGCCCAGTCTACTTTTTGCGTTCCACGCTCGATTCAGTGAACTCAGACTGAGAACCACTGGGGTACCTGACATCGGACAGTCCGAGGAGACAGGTACCCTAAAGAGTTCGTTCTTATACCCTCACCCAACGGTAAAGGGAGAGGTCCCCATGGACGGCTAGGTCCCTAGTTTGGACTCAGAGGACGTAACCGTCCACCTAAGAAATGGTGACTCGGTGGACCTATCGGGCGGACCGTGTGTGATTCGTGGATGATTTATTGACAAATTACTTACCTACCTGACTCTACTTTCTCTTGATTCGAGAAGAAGAACCAGGAAGAACGTCCGTAGGGTCGAAATCTATTTTAGAGACTGGTTCAGACCTAAATGACTAGAGAGTTTGCGTCACTGATATCAGTAATTCCGGACCTGGAGGTAGTGTTACCCTACTGACACGGACACCGTCTTTCCACGAGTCTTTTGACGACTTACGTCCTCCCTAAGAGATACAGACCCGTCACGGAACGGATCCACGGACCCGATCCACTCCATCTTATTATATGACCAGAAACAGGGGACCTCAAGGATTTTGGGAAGACTTAAGGACCCACTGTCCTGTCAAAGAGTATAAATATTACTCAGGAAGACACTGACTTAAATACGATTCCTCCACTGAGGGACTCCGTGGATCTCTCGGAGTCCTGTCCGCCCAGTGTCCTGTCTCGTCCGGTAGTCTCCCGACGTCAAAGGTCCGGGGGAGTGGTTGGAGGTCCCTCTCCCCCGTGACCTCCTACCCAATATTTTTGAGAACTTGTTGCCCTAAGTCTCTCGAAGGTCCAGCCACTTGTATCGGTCCACGGGAGAAGGGAAGTTTCCTTGTGGCGTGTCCAGTTCTGTGGTCTTAAGTACTGAAATGTCAATCGCCGACCACGGGGGCGGGGTAACAGAAAGGGGGTGTGTTTACGACGGAGGTGTCGCCGAGTCCCTGAGTGTCGATTTCACGGGAGACCTCGGCTTACCCCCCGACTTACCGGAAGGAAAGGGGTGTCGGGTACCGAAAAAGTGAACCGTCCACTTAAGACCACGAGGAGAACCGTGATTACGTCTTTAGTTTCTTCTGTTTCGGGGTCGCACCAGGGACTCCCCATGGACGACGTGAGTCTTCGAAGCCCTTTCGTGTCTCCCATTCTCGTGACCCAAACCATGTAAAGTGGGCGACCCAATCCTGCCTGTGGACCTAGATTGCAGACGAGTCCCCTCGTCCGTAGAGAAGGCTCTCCGTGAGTGGGGTGTCACCTTCTCAAACAGGAGGTAGAAGTCTGAGTTCCATAATGTGTGGAGTCTCGATACTCAGTGGAACGTCTGACGGGGCAGTAGTGAGAGAAGAAATTAGTTTAGAGGAACACTACTTCCCCTTGGGCGCCTGTGCCTGTACTCGGTCGAGTGGGACGGTCCTGGAGCCAGTAAAGGAGGTATCGAGTCCTTGGTAGGCTCTCGGGCTGGTAACGTACTCTCTCTCTGTGCGCACACACCTGACCCCGAAGTGGCCTCAGGAAGTGGTTGTGACGGTGAAGGCCAGGACACGCAGGTAGGGAGGCCGTCCCCACGGTCCACACCCGCGGCGTGTCCACTCCGACCCCTCCCCGGTACTGCACTCCGGAAGGGGTGTCCTGACGAGGGGATCCTCCCCTCTTCTCCGGTGCCGGCAGGACAGAGCTACCGTCTCCTTCATATTTGAGTACCACTTCCTTGTTTTGTGTTTAAAATTCCATTTTTATTACCGAGTCTACCACTTCTTAGACGGACGTTACATCCTCTGGGCCCTAACTAGGGACCCACCCCTTCTATGGGACCTCTTCCTTAACCGTTGGGTGAGGCCCTAAGAACGGACCTCTTAGGGTACCTGTCTCCTCGGACCACCCGATGTCAGGTACCCCAACGCTTCTCAGCCTGTGTTGACTTCGTCGATTGTGAAAGTGAAGACTTTTCCTTCCCACCCGCTTTGACTTTTACTACTGGGGTAGGTGGTGCGCAGGACCCTCGGGCACAAGAGGTCCCTTCAGACCGGAGGTGTGAGCCACGGAGTGCCGACTGGGGTTTTGTCCACGGTGGGTGGATCCCACCCACCCGGACAAGTTCCCGGAACGACCGCCTCCTCCGGTGTGGACGTGTCCACACGGCGGGGGTCCTGGTGTGACCTGCCTCCTCTCAGCGACGAGCATTTCTCTTCTCGTACGGGCTCCCCTGATCCAGTACAAGTACAGTGGATACGACCTCATATCCTAGGGTTCTTGTTTTACCCTAGTTCATTAGTCTTGCACCGTCTAGGAACCAGACTGGATACCGGTTCTCACTTTCAGATACTGCCTTCTATAGGGTCCCAGATCCCCAGTAGGGCAGTGACCGTTCCAGAGGACACCAAGTCGGTCTTACTGTGGTAGGATAACCGGTTTCGCCGCCTCAAAGCTCTACTTGGGATCGTAACAATGTCGGTAGGTCTAAGTGTAGGGTCTCGTGTCTTACGAAGTGCCGCCCCACTTGTTGCCGTCCTTCGTAGAATGGCCCTCGCGAGGTCGAGGGGTGGTCTCGACTCGACGAAGATCCTCGACACGGAAGGGGGTCCGTCTCCCTCCCCAGTGTGCCCCCCACGTACAGTGGGGTGTGTGCCGTCTACGTCTCTACGCGACGGTAGACACTCTTCGCCTCAGTTCGGACTAATCAAGGTGACACTTGACAATCGTTCGACGGAAACACTGTTGTCTCTACGACGTCTCTTTAGTTACGGGGCGGGGGTTCTGATGTTCTTGGGTGGTGACGAGACCCCCTCTACGAGGGTAGACAGGTCCGTCCAGACGAAACCAATAATGAGCTCTGTGTTGACGAAAACAATGTGCAAGTGTATGGTCCTTTTTCTGTGGGAGAAGGGCAAGGAGTACGGTTCCGGGGTGAATGGTTGAAGTAGGGACTACAAGCGTTCGAGCTAACTGTCGAGAAAGAGAAAGTGTTCCCGTGAAAGTGAGACTTTTTTGTTTTACCTGTGGCTCTAAGGGGAACAAACTCCGACCTATTCCTGAAAGTGCACAAATTAATTACTTAGTGTAATTCGTTTATAAACATTCAGCTCAGGAATTCCTCTATTAAAAGAGTAATCTATTCGTATATGTTTTGAATGTTTCGGTTCATACTGAGTAAGTAAACATGGTGTAAGTTTAGTGTTTCGAACAGTATATTATAATTATTATGGGATATCAACGTGAAAAGAGATATAAGACGAGACACCCATACTTGGATGTCATTAAGAGACGTACAGATGTGTAATTGGATGACAATATATAATAAAATGTAAAAATTACTAACAGTGATAATTGCTCTAAAAACTGGTACTTTTACGGTTGCGGTATCGAGAGACTGTCTGTCTACAAATAAAATGGTTCAGAGGAATTTGAATGGGAAAGTAGGTATGTACGTGCCGGGCGATGGAGTACTTGGGACTTGTCTTTTGGATATACTTTGTAAAGAGAAACAGTATTCTAGTTGTGGTTTTAATCTCCAGAGGTTCATAAAACAAGGTGAGACACGTGACCATCTTCTTCTCCTTTTGAGGGTGAACTTCATAATAAATGACGTTTCTTACGGTAAATGATTTACTGACGAATGAACAAAAGTTTAGTTTAAGGATGATCCTGTATTTTGTCTCTTCGTCAACTTCTATACTCAGTCGTAGTTCTGAATGTAAACAATACTAAAATAATAATTTTTATTGATCCTTTATTGAGAGAAGGTCACTCTCTACGGTTTTTATGTCCGGAAGTTCCTTTCAAAGAAAGTGAGACATCTTACGTGTGGGTTCCGTTTGTAAAGGGTTCTCCTTTAAAACCGATTTTACCCATGGTTTATAGATCGTGTCTATAGTAGTTCCGACGCACTTGTGAGAAAGAAAGTATTGGAGGAGACTGAAACTACAGTCGTGGAGGTCTGTTAGACCCGACTTGCTCTTATCTGTCAGCAGTGCTGACACAGGGACATAGAGGACGTAAATCTAGGACCACTGTACACTCGATGAGACCCCGGTACTGTCCCAGAGTCTAGCATGTTTCCCGTACGCGACTCGTTATGGTCTTAAAGTACGGTTTTATTTTGATAAATGTAGTATTCGACTCTCGATAAAATCAGTGCTCGTAATTGTCACTAATTCAGTGTCAAGAGAACTTTGATTACGTCGTTACTATATGGGAAACCCCCTGTGACCTGGGGTAGAGTTAGTACTTCGAGGGCGGAGGGTGGGGTCGGACGTCGTAGGGACGGGAGGGCCTTAAACTTCCGTCCTCTGGTGGAGACTCTCGCGTATAGGAAGGTCACGGTGCGGGTGACGTGTCCCAATAGGACTACCAATTTATTTAATTGTGTCCACTTCGTCAGTCTTGTTACGGACCGTGAATGTGGGAGATATGTTTCGCAATGAACAATAATGTCGAGACGGTAAAGGAAACTAAAATACACGTTGACCTACTGTAGGATGTCTATTCTCCACGAAAAGGTATAACTTATAGACTTACACAAGTCTTAAACGTAAATAGAGAAAAGAGAGAGAAAAAAAAATTTCGTGGAAGGACCGAGACAACACTAAGATGAGATTCAAGTTTCTGATCTCTTATGTTGTGTCCCTTTTACAGATTAGTCTGACTAGTGTCCCTGTCCAGGAACAAGCTTGTAGTCGTCTTATGTCGGTCGACTGAACAATGATGTTTAATTCTCTCGGACTATAAGGTCTCTCCCATTCAAAGTCATAAATGGGATTTTATTAGAGTTTGATGACTTTTTTGATTGAACAAAGACGAGGAGGTTATAGAGGTTTTAGTGAAGTCAGTACAGGTTGAGACACTGGGGTACCTGACATCGGACGTCCGAGGAGACAGGTACCCTAAAAGATCCGTTCTTATGACCTCACCCAACGGTAAAGGAAGAGGTCCTCTTGAAGGGTTGACTCCCTAGTTTGGACTTAGAAGATACAGAGGACGTAGTCGTCCGTCCAAGAGATAGTGATCGTGGTGGACCCTTTCTCTGTAAAACTTAATATAGGGACCATCGAGTCGACCATTTCTTAGACGGACGTTACACCCTCTGGACCCAAGATAGGGACCGAACCCTTCTAGGGGACTTCTTCCCTTGTCGATGGGTGAGGTCATAAGACCGGTCCTCTTCTTAAGGTGCCTGACATATCAGGTACCCCAGCGTTTCTCAACCTGTGTTGACTCGTTGAAAGTGAAGTGCAGGAGTTAAACTTCGTGTCAGTCTCTTAATTTTATGATTGGAATAGTCTCGTCTTTATCGTAGTGAGTGCTAAGTGAGAACTCGACGACTCTCGACGTTTCTGAATCAACTCCAACGTTTGCCTTGTTGGTCTTGGATTGTTTTTTTAGGTATTCGGTTGAGACTGACGATTGGGTTTCGGTTCCAAAGGGATCGAGGACGGAGTCGGGACCCTACTTCGGGACTCACCTACCATGGGCATGCACCTATAGGGCGTAGTGGTCGGTAGTGTGGGGTGAAAGGTCGGTACCTTCGGAGTCCCTATACCTTTTCCTCCCCGAACTTCCAGGTCCCTCTTGTCCGGACTCCATCTCTGCCACGACTACTACACCCACTTCTGGGAGTCTGACCTCAGTGAACCTACTTACTGTGACTGTACACACCAGTCCGGACGAGGTGGATAGAAACGAGCTCCTCTTTACGTTTACTCCCTCGCTTTCTCTTCTTCCTTCTCGTCTTTCTCTCCTCCACCCTTTCCTTTTCTCTACGTCCCGTTTGTCCTCCCTTCCGCCACTCTACTCTCTGAACGTGGGAGAGGTAAGACCCTTCGTTTCTACTCCCACCAGTTACTCCTAGGTAGGACGGGAGTACGGGTTGGAAGACGTTTCTGTCTACTGGTTTGGTTACCAGAGTTTGAGTAGTTTGTCGAGTAGTTCCTTCACAGTCGACGGTTTCTCTTCGTTGTTTAGACTACCGATTTTTCAGTTCCCTTTATTGATTTGAGCCCATTCCACACGACTAACACACAGACGAGTAAGCCCATACTGAGAAACCTTGGGTACCTGACATCGGGCGGTCCGAGGAGACAGGTACCCTAGAGGATCCGTTCTTATGAGCTCACCCAACGGTAAAGGAAGAGGTCTCCCTAGAAGGGTTACGTCCCTACCTTGGACGTAGAGGGCGCAGCAGACGTAACCGTCCGTCTAAGAAATGGTGACTCGGTGGACCTTTCGGGTACGACTAATGATGTAGTTGGAATTGTGACTGGAACTAGTTTGTGACCTCTAGTTTGGTCAGTTAGGATTTCTTTTAGTCAGGACTTACAAGTAACCCTCCTGACTACGACTTCGATTTTGAGGTTATGAGACCGGTGGACTAACCTTCTTGACTGAGGAACCTTTTCTGGGGCTACGACTCTTTCTAGTTTCCGTCCTCTTCCCCTAACTGTCTCCTACTCTACTAATCTACCGTAGTGACTGAGCTACCTGTACTCAAACTCGTTCGAGACCCTCAACCACTACCTGTCCCTTCGGACCGCACGACTTCAGGTACCCCAGTGTCGGCCTGTACTGATACGCTGACTTGACTTGACTGGTTTGTGAAGGATCTGTGGTCCGTGTCGCGTCCCATTCGGAAAACGAGTGAATGAGGAGGTTTGTACCAGTTGGCCGAGGTACCAAATAAAAGGTGAGACCTCCTGTTTTAACTCCGAGGTACCAATCCTTTAGTCGGTTCATTGTACGTGTTGATGGGTCCTTCACCCCTTCTCCCTCCAAGTTCGGTTCCAGATGTGAGAAGTAGTTTGTGATTGTGTTCTTCTAAGAGGGAGGTCGGGTGTGAATATTTCTGGGTCACAACTGTGGGTTTAGCGTGACTAGGAGTCGAACCTAGGTTGGTGTTCCATGGTCGTTCGGAAGATGTAGATTGACCTCCTGTCCGTGACGGTCTGGGCTACTGAGACGAAGTGGCTTTCGTAAGGGACCGATGTAAGTGTAGGGTGGGTGGGGACGGGAGGAACCACACCTAGACGCCCAACGTGAAGTCAAGTAAAGGTAAGGTCGGATGTACCCCGACATTGAGGACTATCCCATCGACAAATCGAAAAGGACCAGTCGAAAGAGACTGGGAAAGGTTGGCGGAGGGGTGCACAGGGACGACTTCTGCGACCGCGTCGAGACGAGGTCCCCCGGCCGGTCTCGTCAGATCGACGTCGGGAAGAAGGGATTCACGGACAAAAACTTTACTGTAGTTGAGAAGATTAAATACTTAAGAGACGTAGTTAATTCAAGGAGAACCAAAAGAAGCTCGGTTTCGTCTTACTGCACTACCTTACTCAGTTGTCGAACCTGAGGCCCCTGTGACGAGGAGTCCGTCCTACTCTTGGATCTCCCTTAAAGGTGAGAGGTGAGGGACGGAGCATCTCAGTGGGAGTGGGAAGCACCGAGTCGTCTCGGGTCGTACCGGACTTCAAGACGACTCAATAGTCCTCACTCCGGCGGGCCTTCCAAGGGAACCTTTCTGAGAGTGTGTGGTAGGAGGAATGGGGGTAGAAGGTGGGATTCGGTCTAGGCCCCACTACTGTGTCGCCTACCGACTTTATACTCGTTCCAGAGGAGCTACCCGGTCGCAATCTAATCACGAAGGGATGTACCCCTGACTCACCTTTTAAGGAGTGACCACGGTTCGTGTACTCGGGGACGAAAGTGAGGTTGTCCGATTTTTATCTCGAGTCATAATCCGTAGGTTCGATAGGATTACTATGTCAGGTCTTTAGCGGTTCAGGTTCTTCCAACAAGGAGATTTTGCTGGCAAATGAGGTCCTACCCGAATTGACCTTTCCCCTGCGAACGTCTTGGAAGCAGGACCGGGGTACCGTCCTCACACAGAAAAATCGACGGAGACACTTAGTCGTACAGAGGAACCGTGAGGCTCAGGAGAACACGGGGGACGTACCGGGCGACGTGGGCGTCTGTCTTAGGGTCTCCGAGGGGTGGTACTTGTAGAGTCCGAGGGGCGGTGGAGAGCGGGATGGTTAGACGATGTTCCTTCGGGTCAAAGAGGAATCAGTACCGCGACGTTTGAGAACCCCTTGTGACGGGAGCTAGACGGGACCAATGTCTTCGGACCGTTTCATATGTTGGACGAGTAGTGAGACACTTGAGGTTCGTTGACTTACACGCCGGTTCGGGGTTCGTTCGGACGGTGTGAGAAAATAGGATTGTACGGACGAGTTGGTCCCGACAGACAAATCCGCCGATCACGGTGGGTACACTTTGACCCCTACTGTCCTTCACTTTTTCGGGTAAGAACAATCAATCGTAGTCGGTACACTGGGAGGGAACCCGTAGTCGGTGGATTCGGGGAGGGGGGTAATCCTTGGGTGTCTTGTCGGACCAAAAATAATGTTAACTTATATACACAAAACTTACTAGTAGCTGTATATTTTCCAACTCACTTAGACTCCTCAAAAGTGGGGTTGACTAGGTCTTCGTCCTTTACATAGGTTGTACTGTGTATAAACGACGATTCAGCGAAGTCAGCACAGGCTGAGACACGCTGGGGTATCTGCCGTCGGGTGGTCCGAGGGGACGGGGACCCTAAGAGGTCCGTTCTCGTGACCTCACCCAACGGTAACGGAAGAGGCACTGTGTATAAATGACTCACGGATAATACATCGTACGAGAGGACTACCGAGTCCCAATTTCTTGGGAGGACAGTTACGTCCTCTGCGTCCTCTGAATCCAAGTCAGGGACCCAGCCCTTCTAGGGAACCTCTTCCTTTGCCGTTGAGTGAGGTCAGAAGAACGGACCTCTTAAGGTACCTGTCTCCTCGGACCGCCCGATGTCAGGTGCCCCAGTGTTTCTCGACCTGTGCTGTCTCGTGTGTATATGTGGCGACCGTCCGTCTGTTCGGTCCGTCCTATAAAGACGGAAGTTCTTCGACTCCTCAGAGGGCTTCTCAGTCATTTGTTTGTTCATTAATGTTTTGCTGTGCTATTTTGAGTTGATCCGTCCCGGTCGGACCCCCGAAGGACTCTGGTCTCCTACCCATTCGTCCCCCGATCCTTCCCTCGCGGGGTCCGTTTCCAGTCCTCCCGGTCACTGTGTTTTGACGTGAACCCGATAAAGACCCTTAGGGACAGTGGGGTAGTCTACCCGGGAAGAACGGTTTAGACGGAGACCAGCCGTCGAGAGGACCTTTCTTACGAACTGGTCGATATTCGGACGGCTACTTTTGAAGTATTTTAAGTGACATCAAGACTCACGCAAACAGTCGAAGGAGAAGGGGTGGATTATAAAAAAATTTCCTGTATACATACATGTAAAGTTTATATATACAACAAGTCAGTGAGTCAATACCCGTGCGTCAGGTACCTGTCCGAAGGGACAGGAAGTGAGAGAGGACCTGAAACGAGTTTGAGTACAGGTAACTCAGCCACTACAGTGGTATATGTACGTACATACATATACGTATATATATACATATGTATATATAAATTCAAATTTCTACGGGTCGATTTGAAGGAATAGAAAAATCGAACGAGACTTTAGTCACATCTAGTCCTTTTAAACTAGTGGACTCGGCCCGGGGAAAAAGGGTCCGATATGTTTTCTCGGAATTGTTCCTCAATTTAAAATTTTTGGATATCGTAAGACCATAAACTCCTTTGTAGGTCTAGGAAAAATAACACTTAAAAGTTTTGGGTTTCACTATATGGATGTGTGCATTAATGTTTCTCGAATTTCCTTAAAAAAAATTAAGAAGGTTTTTTGTTATAACGAAGAGTGGGTACTCCCAAATTAAGGTGTACCATTTTAAAACAGAATTATCCCTTTATAAAAGAAAATATAAAGTTTCGTTTGGTCGGTGGTCCACTGCAGTCGTCTTTTGCGACAGAAGTCACAACGAAAGTATGACGGAAACCACTTATGTCGTAAGTAAAAGTTATAATTATAACACTTCTACCCGGTCTAGGTATTATATCGTGACACCTTTCAAGGAAACCCTTCACCTGACTGGAAAATAAGTAAAGGCAATAATACCGAAATTCCCTCGTGACTACGGTACGAAACTGAATTAGTTATTCATGGTAAAGAAAGTGTATATTAATCGTGTCTGGTGACATAGATTACAGACAAAAAGATGAACCTTTACTTTAAATTATGTCTGGTCGGTTTCCCTTTCGTAGTAAGTGCAAATTATAAGAATTTATGTACAGTCACAGATGAGCACACCTTTTACTCGTTCCGGCATAGACCAAAGTGTTCTTTAGTCTACTTTAAAGTTCTACGTAGTAAGGTCGGAAACGGGCACACGTGCAACCCCACAACCCGAAGGGTCCACCGAGTCGCGTCCTCTGTGTCCTCTACGATTAAACTAGGGACCCAGTCCTTCTAGGGGACCTCCTCCTTTACCGTGACGTGAGATCATAAGAACGGACCCTTTAAGGTACCTGTCTCCTCGGACCGCCCGATGTTAGGTACCCCAGTCTTTCTCAGCCGGTACTGACTCGTGCGTACGTACGACCCCGTAGCCATCGACCCTTTGAAGATCGAATGGATTCTCCGACGTCGATTGTCCCCCCACAGTCGGGTGTACACCTAATGGTTCCTCGTCAATCCTCCCTGTTTCTGAGTCCCCGGGGTTCCTCTTCCTGCACTTGAGTCTCCTCATTCCGACCTTTGAAGACCTAAGGTCTCGTTCGTCTCCCTTCCTTTTGATCGGTCTTGGTACTAAAAAAAGTAGGTAAATACTGAGTGCCTTCTTCAGAGAACCGGAAAGACCTAAGATAGAAGAAAATTACTGGAAGGGTTTAAATAATGACAGGGTAGTGGACTCGCATCGACCCTCTTCGTCACTCCACGGAAGGGGATTAAGTGTGGGGAGGGTTCTTAAATCTCTTTTCCATTCAATCTAATCGGAGACTCTACTGTTAGTTGTGTCTTTTGTAGCCCCATCTCTATACGTTTTTCACTTTCAATTCAGCGAGTCAGTACAGAAACGTTGGGGTGTCTGACGTCGGGTGGTCCGAGGAGACAGGTACCCTAAGAGGTCCGTTCTTATGACCTCACCCAACGGTAAAGGAAGAGGTCCCCTAGACGGGTTGGGTCCCTAGCTTGGGTCCAGAGGGTGTATTCTCCGTCTGCGAAATTGGAGACTCGGTGGTCCCTTCCGGGTATACCCCGAAACTCTATACGTTTCATTCGGGATGTCCCTGTCCTGACATAGACTTCGTCGTCCTCTCCCCACCCGACCCCGTCCCCATATACATCATCTTCTTCGATTCGATACCGTCGGACCTTCTCCGCCAGTGGTCCCGGTCACTGTCGGTGTGCAGTGTGTCGGAGGGCGCATTAGAGTCCGACCCCCATTACCCTGGACTCCCGCGACCTACGGATTCATTGCATTGAACAACCGAGTCTGAGGTAGAAGAAGTTGATGGAGAATACTTCGATCTGAAACTGAGATTTTTCTTTAGTGGACCAATTAGTCCGCACATTAGTAAGTAAACGAACAGTCAATATCAAGAATAAAAATTTTTTACCCGACCGTAAGATCGACATGTAGATCAACTAAAGGGAATCATTGAGTTGTAAAGATTCTTCCTGGTCGAGACCCTCCACTGACATACACGTCTCAACGACCGAAGTCGGACCTGGTGTGACTTATGTGACCACCTGCCTGAGGACCCCCAGGTTGACCCGTAGGGCCCCCGAAGTGCCCAGTATTGAAAGGGAAGGTCTATGGACACCTTACTCAGAGAGATGTCTGACCGAAGGACGAGTTTAGGGGTTGTACCTAGGGATAGAGAAGAATTGAGTTCAATTTTTAGTCGGACCCAAAGTCGGACCATTTGTAAGGGGTTTGAGGGACACTCGAACACACATGGTTATAACGGAGAGTGGAAAGTGGGTGCACCCGATTTTGTAGAAATGAGGTCAAGGGAAACGAATCTCAATGGTAGGAAGAGTTTTGAGATGGGGTAAAGAGTTGTACGTTCAGCACTAGGTGAAGAAGGTTCTTTGGAACGAAAACTAAGGTCGTGACTAAAGAGGAAAGTGACCTAAGGTCTTTGTCCTTACCACTCCTGGTGTATTGAACGTGAATTGCTATGAAGTCAGAACGAGATGACCAAAATAACGGGACATACACAATGACGACAGGCGGGGTGAGCGTAAAAGAGACCTTTTCCACCTTTATGTTGGTTCATTGACCATTTGAGATATCCCGTCCGACACGGAAAATTCTTAAGAAGCGATCAGCGGTTTTATTGACCCGTGTCTCGTTTGGTCGTTCTTTACGACAACTACGAAAATGAGCACAAAAATTTGAATTTTATGAGTCCGCACTAGTTGAAAATTTTGGGTAAACAAGTAAATTGTTTGAAAAGTACGTAAAATATGAGATCCGTTTTAAGGTATGAAGGAGGGTTATTTAATTACAATTTCTTAGTAGAATTCTGATGATAAAGAATCGGGTGGAGACTTTAACTAATGGATTTTCAGAGAAATTAACAAATTTCTACAAAGTCTTGTAGAAATGGACGGGATCCTCGTTTGACAGTTTCCGTAAAAACGAAGTGTTTGATTTCAAAAGATAAAACATAAATATGTCACATACCCACCCAACCCCCACAAGGAAAGTAAAAAAATTCCGAATAATACTACCTGATTCCCGAAGGGAGCACTGAATCACCGTTTCTTAGGCGGACGGTTACGTCCTTTGTGCCCAAGCTAGGAACCCAGTGCAACTGGGGACCCTCTTCCTTTACCGTTGAGTGAGGTAGTAAGAACGGACCCTTTAGGGTGCCTGTCTCCTCAGACCGCCCGATGTCAGGTGTCCCAGTGTTCTCAGTCTGTACTGAATCTCTGATTTGTTCTTCTACCCGACTTCATTAATCTTTGTTAAGTTGCTGGTAAAATAGTCCAGAGAAAGTACGACTAGGACCCTAACAGTCTCGACTACTTGTCTGATTTCCTAAAATACCACCTTAAATTTCTTATTTGATTAACGGTTTCAAACTCTAACCTGACCTTAAGGTATTGTCAGGATCTTCATAGTACGGACCGGGTTGTCCATTGGTGACTTATTTGATTGTTAAGGCCGTATGGTAAATACTTCAATACGACTTTCCACCCATTGATTTATTTTGTTTTAAAAATTAATTCTTACCTTTCGGGATTAGGGACTCTATTCGTGGATACCTGTACTGTAGATATTTTGGATGTTACCCGTATAGTAAGATTTTATATCGTTTCTATATCGTTCTTTACAGTGACATTCGAATTCCTCTTTCAACTTTTACGACACGTTCAAAAATTCAAAAGTAATCCTTTCTTATTGAACGGAATTCACACTGCAAAGTTTCGATTTAGTAAACTTTCAGTGAATTTGTAGTGTGACGATTTCTCTTCTTTGTCGTAAATTAGTAGAAAGAATTTTAGAGGTTAAATTTCTGACTGTGTCCCTATTATAAAAAGTTCCTGAACTACACTTTGTTTTTTCCTCCTGCCTAAGTGAAATTTTATATAAAAGAGTTTTTTCTGAAAAGTCAAGTCAAGTCAAGTCAAGTCAGCGCAGGTTGAGAAACGCTGGGGCACTTAGCGTCGTGTGGTCCGGAGGGACAGGTAGTGGTTGAGGGCCTCAAATGGTTTTGAGTACACGTAGCTCAGTCACTACGGTAGGTCGGTAGAGTAGGAGACAGCAGGGGAAGAGGAGGACGGGGGTTAGGGAGGGTCGTAGTCCCAGAAAAGGTTACTCAGTTGAGAAGAGTACTCCATTGGTCGAAAATAAAGATTTTGAAAATATAGTCTCGAATCTTTTTGCTTGTAATATTATGAAGACATGTACATCGTCTGGGAAGGGAAGATATTAATAATGACAATGTTCCGAAAGAAGTTTTTGTGAGCCACTGGCAAAGAGAACTTTTTTCCCGGATTAGTGAAGTTACAGCCTAACTTTACGTCTTTTGACTCATATTTACGTCTTATAAAGATAAACAGATTTCGTGTATTTACACATGTATTTATAAAATTGAGTCAGTACCACCGTTTTTGGTTAGGGTGACTCTATCAGTAAAGATGACCTTTTCTTCCTTGTCCACTGAAAATTACATAATCAAATTAAAAGGGTCCACGACACATTGAGATGAAACCCAGTCTCAAGTGGGTGTCTTGATCATTGGTTAAAAAGGGTTCACTGGAGGAAGATTACTCAAAATATAATTCGACAAATAAAGAAAAGTGGACCAGTGTATGATCTGGAGTTCGATATATTGACTGCGGGTATTCATCTTTCCTCCGTTAAAGTAGGAGAACGATTTAAGGTAAAGTACGTAGAAACTCTTTCGGTTTGTACACACTATTATTTTGTATAGTGTCTCCGTTCTCAAGAACGGTCGTGTAAAGATCAGCACTTTAATTTTCGTAGAGGATTGGGGAAATGTTCGAACGTCAGTTTACAGTTATCTTTTCTGTCCGAAACACAACCTTGACAGTGGGTCACGAACGAGTGTGAGACCAGAGGCAAGGGACCGACACCTAAAGGGAAGGTCACTTTTGACCTTGTGTGGGAGTCTGAGAGACCGAGGAATTTAGAAGTGGAGACACAAGACGTAGGGATGCACTACGTCTGTGCATGTCTCTCGTCTTGACCTGACCCCTACCAACCCCCCTCCGAACGTAGAGACTGGAATTCGTGTCTTTAATGTTCCTACCTGCGACAAACAGTGTCTCGCACCGTTTGAAAGTTTCAATCGCCAACCGGTTCTCTTTGTACAGATCGAGTAGATTTAAGGGGGAGGGGGGGGTGTGGACCTTACAGAGTCGAGAGCGTCCATGCAATTTTCCGTCAGTCTTATAAGGTTCCTAAAGAACCGTCAAACCTAAAGTACTACAACCTCGTCTCGGGAGTTGTAAAGTCCTCTTACGTTGTCAATGTAGCCTCCGACGTCTTTCTGTTAATACATTCTGTGACGTCTCATTGTGCCGAGGGCTGAGTCGTGCCCGTTCATATGACGGTCGGTCCCGTCATATAGGATAAGGTGAGTGTTCTGTTCACGTGTGTGTGTACGGTACCGCCCCCCTATCTCTGTCTCCGCCGACCGAGAAACCTTCCTCTCCCCTCCCCGCCCGCACCCTCCGTTTCATGGCAGAACAGGTCCGTGACTTCCGTCAATATTCCGAACGTCGTCGTCACCGGGTAGGACCGTCCGACCGACCGTCCCCCTGGGGGAAGTAAGTCGCACAGTCGCCCATTAGGGATTCCGCTCCACTACCGAGTCCTCTCTCCCCTCGCGGCGACCCTCGACAGTGTTGAAGGTACACCAGGGGAATAAAGAGGATTATTGAAGTCCTTAGGCCCTCGGGCTCCTTCCTCTCCTCCTCCTCCTCGCGTCCCGCCGGCGCAATCCAAGGACGACGCCCCTCCGACTCCCGCCCTCGTCCCTCCCTCCCCTGTCCGCCTCCCCTCCCAGTGAAACGGTGACCTCGGGAGGGGCACTCCGCTCAGTTATCTGCGTATTGTTCGTCCATGGCTACGGAGGGAGGAGGCCCTCCCCTAGAGGCCATGCGGTGGGGGTGGAAGGGGGCATGCTGCGTCTGTGCGGACCTCTCCTGCGTCCTTTGTGTTTTCTCGGCCCGCAGGTCCCTACGAGGCCGACTCCTGCCGCGTCTCCCGACCGTCTCTGCGCCGAGACGAGGTTATGACCGAAAGACACAAGGGACTCTTAATTTTTATAAAAAGTTGCGCTACATCTACCGGAAAGGAGGGACGTTGGGAGGAGAGTCCCGTAACAACGGACCGGTCCTTGGTGGGGTAGCGAGGGAAAGTTTACACACACGGTTCTTGTCAAAGACGGAGTAACCTCCTTTAGAAATATAAACTTTATATTAACACTTTAGTGAACAGACCCGACTGTCAGTGTTTGACAAGTTCACCGAATTCATTAATTTTAACCCCACACCACGTCTGTGTAAAGGACCCGTATAGTCGTATTTTCAGAATCTCCTGAACGAGAAAGACCCGTTAGGCGTTCCCGTTAGGTGTTAAAAAGTTCGTCGACTTTTAGTTTTTCCCTTCCCCTACCTTCACTTCATAAAAAAAAAATTAAAGTTTTCTCTGTACTATAAAATTTTTATACAAACACATTAGGAATTTCATTCTCTAAGTATATAAATATTTTAATTGAAATCTGAAGGACTATGGAGTTTCTTGGTTAGGACTTTAAATGGTAGACGTCTTTATATGTTAATGTAAAAACGGGTAGTTTAGACGAATTCTGTCCTTCGTCTTTTGTCAATTTTAATCTATTAAAATGATTGAACTCTAAAAGGTTCTTCTAAAATTGATTCATCGTGTCCGATAAATCTAAACGAACATCTCTCTAGATCCTATAGGTCACTAATTTATTGTCTGTTCTTACAAACGGGATTTGAACTTTCTTATTCAAGTTTAGAAATTGTGATTGTCATTTGACTGCATTAAGAAAACCGACAAATATAATTCTAAAATTTACATATATGTGAAACTGGCCTGTCTAACGGAAGATAAGTTGTTACTGTGTGTGTATATATTCAACCTCGTCTGCGGACTCACAGGGAACCAGTCGTTCCTCTAGTTTGGTCAGCTAGAATTTCCTTTCGTTCGGACTTATAAGTGACCTTCCTGACTACGACTTCGAGGTTGTGAAACTGGTGGACTACTTTTCTCGACTGAGTCACCTTTTCTGGGACTACGACTCTTTCTGACTTCCGGTTTCCTCTTCCGGCGTCGTCTCCTATTCTACCAATCTATCGAAGTGACTGAGTTACCTGTACTCAAACTGGTTTGAGACCTTCTATCATTTTCTCTCTCGTCGGACCGTACGACGTCAAGTTCCCCAACGTTTCTCAGTCTGTGTTGGTTCACTGACTTGTTGTTGTTTATATGTTCTCATGTACGTCTCCTATAGGTCGTGGATCGGTAGCATACCTTGACACTGTGTGACGACGTACTCCGTTATGAAAATATTTGACGTTTCGTTTTGATATGTGTGTATACGCAAACATGTTATATACAGATGTTACTTCATGTTATTTCGGTGACCTTTTTTACGGTAAGTAGGTTGTCGTCAACCACGAACCCCTTACCTTATCCTCACTCCCTACCTTAAAGGTGACAAGTGGCAGAACGGTCGTAGATAAGGGAACTAACAAAAGTCTGTTTCACATAGTCCTCTTCCGTCACTGGTGACGGACCGAGACACTACAGTCCTCCATGTCTCGACGACGGGAGAGTGTGTCCGAACCCGAAGGGTGCACCGCGATCACCATTTCTTGGACGGACGGTTACGTCCTCTGTATTCTCGACGACGATTCAGCGAAGTCAGCACAGGCTGAGACACACTGGGGTATCTGTCGTCGGGTGGTCCGAGGGGGCAGAGACCCTAAGAGGTCCGTTCTTGTGACCGCACCCAACGGTAAAGGAAGAGGTTACGTACTTTCACTTTTCACTTTCCCTTCAGCCAGTCAGTACAGGCTGAGAAGCACTGGGGTACCTGGCGTCGGATGGTTCCAGGAGACAGGTACCCTAAAAAGTCCGTTCTCATGACCTCACCCCACGGTAGCGGAAGAGGTCTATATTCTCTGTGTACAAGTTAGGGACCCAGCCCTTCTAGGGGACCTCTTCCCGTACCGTTGGGTGAGGTCATAAGAACGGACCTCTTAGGGTACCTGTCTCACTTTCTTCAGTCAGTTTTTTCCGTCTACGACATACTAAGGTGAATATGCTCCATCGGTCTCAACAGTTTAAGTATCTCTATTTTTCATCTTACCACCAACGGTCCCCGACCCCTTCCCCCCTTACCCCTGTCTCATAGTCAAAAGGCTCTACCTTTCTCAAGATCTCTAGCCAATATGGTATTACACTGCCATGGTTTACGGCGATTTGGCATGCGAATTTTCCAATTTTACCATTGACAGTACACGTAAAATGGTGTTAATTTTTATTCTTTTCACCACCGGACGTAAGGGGGTCCACATCGGTCAGGAACGTGTTAACCATAGACTAGTTCACTTCTGTCTCGTTTCGGAGATAACACCCGTCTCTTCGTCCTGTTCCTCCAAGGCTCTTCGGCTGACAGAGAGGTGTCGGTGCACGTCTTCCGAAAGAAGTCCGTCTTAACAGAAAGACGTGAACTCCTTTACCAAAGGTAGATCTACTCCTAAATCTAGCGTGACAGGATCTTTTACTACCGAATAAGAACACACCCCAGACTCCCACGAATGAGGTCGTCACGGGTATCCTCTGTTCCTTCTCTCCCCTCCGACGGGGTTTCTTTCTACCTAAGTCGAAGAGAAGAACCGCGTGTCTCCTACGGTTCCCCGGCCCCTGACCGAAACGAGTTTACCGTGTACACTACTCCAGAGTCTCGTTTATTGGGTCGAAAACTCTTTGCATGGTCACAGGATCTCAATGTGGTACAAATAAAAAAATCTTCAATTTTTTTAAACATTTGTATAAGTTTTTGTCTCCCTATTTTTGTTTCTTGAAGGGAGATAGGTAAAGGTCCAAGTTGTCAATGGTTCTAAAACCGTGTGACCAAATAGCTAGGGAAAAATTTTACAAAAATACATAGACAGTGGGTCTAAGTCAGTTTTACATAGTTTTAAATTTTGAAATAAAAGTGAACAGGGAAAGGAAAGAAAGAAAAACCAATTCCTTGAAATTTCGGTTCGGGATGTATGAAGTCATACGTAGCGACTTTTAAGACTCGTAAAAATGTTTGGTGTTACGACAATTATAGGGCTTGTTTTACCTGTTATAAAGAAACAGTAGGTTACGGCTCAGAGGATGTTGTAAAAGGACCAAAGACCTCCTTTCAAGAAAATGTCGACCAAAAGAACTTAGTCCGAGTTTGATCCAGACGTACAACATAATCCGCAATTTAGAGAAGCGGAGACCATGACTGTCGGGACGGAAGGGGAGGGGAAGGAAAGAGGGGGCTGGGGTGCGACGGTAGCTAAACAAGTCTTTGACCCAACGAGCCGAGTATCTGACAGGGTGTAAGACCTCAACGGTCACACGAAGGAACGTTACAGTAAAAGAAACGAGGATGTTGGGACAGTTATTTTAAATCAAACACTCTGACTCACTCTAAGGCCCGTTGTTATGGAGCCTGCACTGGAGCACCCGTAGTAGGACATAGGGTAGCCCTTCGTGTGTCCCTCAAGGTGGAAACCACAGCGATGTCATATCTGCACTGCTGAAGTAGAGGAGGTAGTGGTTCACAGGGCAGTGACCGAGTAGACTGTCAGGGTAAACAATGACTAATAATGACCTTAGTCACTAAAGTGACCCGCAATGTTGTACTACAACACTAAGTTGGTGGGAAAATATAAATAATCGATCTTAAAAAGATATTCTCTTCTAAAAAAAAAAAGTAGTTGGTCCTACTAAAGTTAAGGGTCGTTATGTCCAATAGGTCGTTTCTGACCTATTTACGAGTGTTTTCACGGTTAAAAGACTTACTTCTGAACCCCAGGATTACCATGGGTTACTCCAATAAACGAAAGAGAGTGAAAAAGTTTCGTAGTACTATTTGAGGATAAAAATACAATTGTATGTGTTACACAAAATTAGCTCATAGGAAAAATCTACGAGTCAACTACGAGTAGAGACTGGTTACCCTCGTGGAAGAATAACCGGGGACACAGGAAACCTGTGTTGAGTGAACAGGGGGAAGAAACGAAAGACTGTGTCAAGACACAGGACGACGACGACGATTCAGTGAAGTCAGCACAGGCTGAGACACACTGGGGTATCTATCGTCGGGTGGTCCGAGGGGGCAGGGACCCTAAGAGGTCCGTTCTTGTGACCTCACCCAACGGTAAAGGAAGAGGTCACGTACTTTCCCTTTTCTCTTTCCCTTCAGCGAGTCAACACAGGCTGAGAATCACTGGGGTACCTGACGTCGGATGGTCCAAGGAGGTGGGTACCCTAAAGGGTCCGTTCTCATGACCTCACCCCACGGTAACGGAAGAGGATCCGAGTAGATTTTTAGAATCGCTAAAGGACGATGTCTGGACCCTGGCCGGTAGGGAGGGGAGTCCGCGGGACCAAGGAAGATCGAGCCCTACCCTTAATGTGCAGTGTTAGACCACAACCCCATCCTGTCCTACTGTGTCACTGTTGAGGAAGAGAACCCCGGAAATATACGCTTTTTTACGAGTCACTTTGAGTGAAACCTCCTCTATTTGACCTGATATGTCGTACCGGTTCGGCTTCCGACTGTATTCTTAAAAGACCTCAAGGGGATCACGTACCTATAGACTTTTTCTCCAACTTAAAGAACTTCCGTATGTCTTACTCCCCAATCTGATGGCATTACACCGTGTCGTCCTTCGACACTGGAACGTCCGACTACAGCGTCTTTAGACCCTGTAAAACTAATGATTATAAATTTTTTCAAACTCCTGAAAGAACCACCGAGTCACCATTTCTTAGGTAGACGGTTACGACCTCTGTGCCCAAGCTAGGGACTAGACACTTCTAGGGTGCACGGAGTCTCGTTGATTCGGATATGGTGTTGATGACTTAGACACGAGATCTCGGGCCCCCGGTGTCGATGACTCGGATGTGTGGGGTCTCGGGCACGAGGTGTTGTTCTCTTCGGTGGGGTCATTCTTCGGGCTCCCGGTATCGATCTCTCACCCGGGGCGAGTGGTTTCTCTTTCTCGGGTCTGTCGTTGTTTCTGGGTCGTGTCGGTTTTTATTTATGCATTTTAATTTTAACATCTAGGATAGTAAAAAAATTTTATATTTTTTCGAACTCTGCCAAAAATAGGGACCCTAAAAACGGTGCCCTCATTCCTTGTTTGTAAATCTTTCCAATGTCTTTCCAGATGACTCTATGGAGAAATCTCTTTTGGAGTGTTTGTGAGTTACAAAATGTCGTCATTGATTACTGCTTGTAATTGACTAGTAATCGTCTACGGTCCGTGGCACGAACGTACGCTTCTCGAGTACATTGTCCCGTTACACTTCCGTTACACTTTGTTCGGGGTGATAACAGAAGTAAAACGTCTACTCTTTTACTGCGAGTCTCTGACATGTAGGCCAGTTCACATGGATTCCGACGCTTTACTGCTTCGTCCCAGAACTTGCGTCTAGACTGAGGTTTCGGTACAGAAATGGTGATCCGAAAAGAGACATTCCGAATGTGTTAATCTTCAAACACAATATTAGACCTATTCCCTACACCCATACGCACACGAGTCAGCACAGACTGAGAAACGTTGGGGTACCTGATATCGAACGGTCCGAGGAGACAGGTACCCTAAAAACGTCCGGTCTTATGGCCTCACCCAACGGTACGGGAAGAGGTCCACTAGAAGGGCTGCGTCCCTAGCTTGGGTACAGAGGACACAGAAGACGTGACGTCCACCTAAGAAATGGGTGACTCCGTAGTCCCTTCGGGTTCTAAAGTAAACAAAATATTAGATCTATTCCGTACACCCATATGTTTTTATATTTTCCTTTAAGTTTGTGTAAATACTTCAACGGGGTGTAAAAGTCTTGAACCTAGTTTTCGGAGATGACATGAAATAAAAAAAAGTTCCTTGTAAGTGTTTGAATGCATGTTTATTGAAATTTAACTGTATCATCTCTGGTTTCCGATTCAGTGACAATTGTATAAGTTGAAATAGTAAGGACAAAGAGACAGAAGGAACTTGAACCTTGAGGAATGGGTGGGGAGTGGGGTTGGTAGACAGTCTAGATTCCGAGGGTCACGAGTTTGGGTGGACGGGTCAGGGTGTGAAGTAGAGGAGACGGACTGGGAGGACGACCTCACTTAAAAGAGGAGACACTAAAGTACTGTAAGACAAGGTACGTTAGTAGTTACAAATGTAAACAGAAGGGCGTTTATGGCACGGAGGAACGACTCGGAGTGAGAGCAGGTGTGGGTGCCGTGGTCGGTGGTCGGAACCCTGTTCCCGGGGTACTGGTAGAGGAGTTCACTACACACCTTCCTGGAACGGTCTCACCTGAGTCACTACCACCGAAGAACCGTCTCCACAAAAGAGTCGGTACCCCGGAGACCGTCCTTCAGTTGCTCTATTTTTGACATACAGATAGAGTGACACATAAAGTTTTCTTTTGGTACTTTATGTTAGTACTTTCTCGGAGAATGTCTAGCAGTTCCGTTGGTAGACAAATAAAACGAAGGTGACAGGGACGAGGAGGAAAAAGGTACGTAGCTTTTACACTCGAGGACTCGACCTAAAATATTTGCCTCGGCGGTCCTTTTATACGCATCAAAAATGGTTTATGTTAGGTAGATCTTTAAAGTTACACCACTCTTGTCCGACCTTTCCCTTTTATGTTTGGTCTTAAGAAATTTGACCTTTATCAACTACCAATCCTAATAAACGTATGTCTGTTATCTACGAGACTTTGTGGAGACTACATTATTGGTCCTAGATCTTATAATTCCCATATATATTATTTTCTTTGTTTACTGTATATACGATAAGACAAAAATCCACGAACAGTTTTCTCTTGATATTTTTACAGTGGAAAGACATTATCGTCTCATCCTTCCGACGATGAATCCATACTGTTGGAAAAAACAAAAAGTAGACAATCAGAAACTGTCATGGAGATAAAAAATAAAAAAAGATAAATTCAGTCACTGATCCTACTGACGTCCTCGCTCCAGGAATAACCCAAAGACGTAATATAAGTCTTCTCGACTGATAAGAACATTCTCCTTACTTTAAGTTGTACTAGAAATGATCGATCTATTTGTCCCTCTTCCGTCACCGTGGGGTGAGGTCATGAGAACGGACCTTTGAGGGTACCTGCCTCCTCGGACCATCCGACGTCAGGTGCCCTAGCGATTCTCAGTCTGTACTGACTCGCTGAAGTGAAAGTGAAAGTGAAAGTGCGCAACCTCTTCCTTTACCGTTGGGTGAGGTCACAAGAACGGACGTCTTAGGGTCCCTGCCCCCTCGGGCCACCCGACGGCAGATACCCCTCCGTGTCTCAGCCTGTGCTGACTTCACTGAATCGTATCCACAGACGACGTCACGAGATTGGGAAGAATGATATGGCACCACTTCGTCGTCGGAGTGGTTCTCGTCTGGTCCCAGTGACGTCCTTACCCTCCCTACACAATGACTAGAGTCGTATACCGAAGAATGAAAACGATTCTGTTCGGGGGTCGCGAAGTTGGTCCGATTCAAGAGGGTCTTTGGAGATGGCGAGGGAACATCGGGAAGAGTGGGACCGTTACTTTGTTAAGAGACTGGATAGAAGGGTTTGTTCCAATGGTCGAGGTACTCTCGGAATAGTGAATCACGTCGTGGTCTGAGTGTCATTCATGGTCCTGTACAACTTCTTTATGTGTTTTCTGACTCGTCTGAGTCCCTGAAGGGACCACCAGGTCGACGATTGTGAGTCATGAGGGTTACGTCCCCCGGGTCCAAGCTAGGGACCAGTCCCTTGATTTAGGGTATACAACGTTGACTTCTGGGTCGTACGTCGTTGATTCTCGGTCACGTCGGTTTATTTTATTTATTTTTATTTATAATTTTTTTTTTTCTAACTCGCCTGAGTGGGGTCAATTTCAACTTCTTGAAGTCCCGTGTCTCTGGACGATTATACGTTGTTGTGTCGACAAGAAGATTGTAACCACCCCAACCCCCGACTTCTGGGGACGTCTTGTGATTATGAACCCAGGTAGACGTGTCTATTGCAGTTTCTGTCTCCTTAGCGAGACTGTAGGTGGACCTGAGAAGAAAGCTAAATCTCGAGACTTCTTCATGTTCTACAATTTCCCCGGTGACAGGCAACAACAGAAATGATGTGTTCGTACCCTCTTTCACCTGAGCGTGTTGGTGGAAAGGTGAAAGGAGAGAGAGAAAGAGGTGTCTACTATTCTGGGACTACTTTCATGTTTCCGTTGGTGATTTTATTTTTACTTTACAAGGAATTAAGATAAGAAAATTTACTAACTTGTTCCTAACTTGTCGAAACCCTTTTATTTGTGTCGTTTATCTTGGATTGTCTATGTTGACATTTTGTAATACTAACTTGACTCTGGTTCGTATAGTCGACAGAGTTACTCCCACCACCCGATTAAAGTGGTTACTATTCTTTTTCTAGGAGTTAAGTCGAGTGTTCTATTCTGGGTTGATATGCGATATAAGTACTCTAGATATTTTGTTTTACTAAGTCGTTCTATTTTATATTTTGCCTACCTACTTCCATAAGATCCTTTTACTTTTGTGGTACTTTCGACCTCATCGTTAGAACTATCAGGTGTCTATTCTTAAGTTCGGATTTTAATTGTTTCTCACCATGAAAAATTACGGGTTTCGGTTTAAATATCATTTCTATTTTGTGAATACTTATAGATATGAATCTTATTGTATCATTGGTTGAAGTACTTCGTCTAAATAGTGAGAATCAAGTTCTGTCCAGTTCACCTGTTTGTTCGTCTCGTCTTAGTTAATCCATCCAAAATACCTATATATGACTTGAAACATAAAACTATTACATTCGTTTATATAGAAAAGTAGTTCTCGGAAATTTGACAAGTATTTTTGAGTAGTATTTCTTTGTAGTCATTCAAGGTTCTTAATCTTTATTCTGTTTGTTGTAAGACTAGTGTTACGTTACTTTTATCTCTAATAATTGGTTATTTTACTTTTATTTTAGTAATTGGTTGTGATTTTTGTTTTTCCAGTAGATAACTTTTAAAAACTTTCGGAGGATAATTTGTGGAGAACCTACTTTCTCTTTGGTGTTTGACTTTAAAATTTTTCAAAATTTTTGGTGACTTTTGACGTTTTTAGGGGGTTTATACCCTGTATAAATTTCGTCAATACTCTCGTGTAAGTATCGTCCCTTACGAAAGTATTCACTTTTTACTTTCGTACATTTGGTTACCGAAGATATGGATCGACTTTTTTTGACCTTTTACCCTTGTTTCGTTTGGTTCTTTTCCGTGATCCTTACTTTTTCATCTCTGTTTTCGTCTTTAATTACTTCATCTCTTGTCCTTTGGTCATCTAAATCGACGTTCTTCAATTGTTTTATCGTTTGGTGATCGATTGGACTCGTTCCTTTTTCTCTCTTGTGTGTTTATTTTATTCTTTACTGTTCTTCTTTTGTCTTTTTTATTAGTTTTTAACAATTGTCGGAGATATGTTTATTTAGACTTTAGGAAATAATATGCCTATTATAAGATTTCGTTATATCTAATGGTTTTAACTCGGGTAACCTCTTTCAAATTTGTCTCGTTTAAAGGTGTCTCCAATGTCGTTGTTAATAATTTCTTAACGGTGTGGGTGTTTTTGTAGTCCGGGTCTATAAAAGTGGTAGCAGAAGATAGTTCGGAAGTTTCTAGACTGTCAACGTCGCAAGATGTTTGACGAGATCTTCGTAACTCCTGACACCGTCCGTCTTATTACGGAAGGAAGGGGTCTCTCTACAGATGACAGTCTCAGAGATCTTGAAGACTGATACAATACAACGTGTCGTTCTTCCTTAATTCCAACGCTTACTCGACTGGAATTTTATCCCTCTAATAGGACCTAATAGGTCCCCCGGGTTCCATTAGTGTCCGTAGAGATTTACACCCCCTCCCCAGTCCTCTCCGTTAACGTCTCTTTGTGGTGACGACCGAAACGTCTACCTTCCTCCGGTATTTCGCTCATAAGGTCCACCGGAGATCTTCGACCATGTCCTTCCTTCTCCTCGAAGGAAATCTTGGGGGTCTTTACTCACGTCGGACGACTATAGAGTCAGAATGGAATCACCCCAGGTGGGACCTGAAGACTGAAGATGTTGTTTATCCTTTGTTTAAACACAACAAAATTTCGTGATTTAAACACCACTAAACAATATCGTCATTTATCTTTTGATCAATTTTTATGCCTATGTTTTTATTTCCTTTTGTAGGATTAAGGAAATTGTTTGACTCATAAAACTATAGATTTAGACTGTTCTGAGGTTTCTTTCATCTTTTTTTTTGAACGACTGGTAGTTCGCAGTGAGTTCTTATACCTATGTTTTCCTGACTTTTTTTATAGTAGTTTACGTTAGGTTATGGTGTGATTCTTTTATTATGTGGTACTCGTCAACTCTAAATAAGATAATTAAATTCCAGTAAAGTTATAATCCTTTAGTTATAACTATCTATTAATAGAGGTGACTACGACTTACTTCAGAAACTGTTTTTAAGTTATGGTTAATAATAATTGTCGTGAGTTCTTTTATCCTTAACTGTTCCATTTAAACTAGACCATTTGTACTAATTTTTTAAAACAAGATTGCGATAACAAAATGAATTACACCTTTATGATCTAAAGGACCAAACTTAAAGGTCAGTTTGGTCCTCGTTCCGTTCTCATAGATAATGGAGATGAAGCTAAACTATCATACAATCGTTATAATCGACTGTGTTAAACTTTTCTATTTAATTAATCTCTTTTCTAAACCATTTTTACATTTCGATACAGAAATGAACTATATTATCACATTGACCTTTTCAAGATCTTTTATTTACCAGTTACTATTTTGGCTGAGTTTATCATGTTTTTAAGTCGTTTCGTCGGTATATATTTTAATTGGCTACCTCAGGTATACGAAGGATGTGTATTTGTTATTGATATCTTTATTAACTTCACTTTGGGGTTGAATGTTTCGTTGATTCTTCTAATTTATACATCCGTATTTGGAGGTTTTTATACGTTTTGATTGTACTTTTTTTTAATAAGACCTTTCCGTGTTTTCATCTGAATCTGTTTACCTTTTGTAAAGTATAAGAATTTTCCTACTGAGTCGTAGTATTTCTACAGTCGAGAGTGACTATTTGAATTACATCATGGTCATTTTATGGTTTTTCAGATATAAAATGTCTCGACCTTTGTGACTATGATTTCAAGTAAACCGATTTGTTTGTACGTTCTTATAAGTCCTTCTATGATTTTTTCTTTTGGATGCGTCCACCTGATCTAGGTAGTCTGTAATTCTGTGTGATGGTCGGACGTATTAATTGTGTCACGCCGTGACCGTATATTTGACTGGTTACTGGTCCCCTGCTCTTATCTTTCGGGGCTTTGTCTGGATTTCTGTGCACTTTTAAATCATATGCTATTTTGACTATAGAGTTTAAAAACTCCGTGTATGTCTGAAACTTACTTACCACGGTACATCGGTAAATCTATTTTTATTGTAATCCAGATGTGGAGTGTGGTACGGGTATGTACTAGGTTCACTTTGTATGACTTGTCCTGTGAAAGTAAATTTTTGGAAAACTACAAATATTGTAAAGATCTTCAGGATTGGGAGTATAAACTTATTCTTACATTGTCCAACAATTCCCTGAAGAAACCACCATGTCTCCTTTTCTTAGACGGACGGTTACGTCTTCTGTACCCGAAATAGGGACCAGGTCCTTCTAAGGTGCACGGTGTCTCGTGATTCGACGCTCGAATGATGACTCTGGTGAACGACTTTGATCTCTTTCGGGGTCGCGTTCCTGGATTACGTTTATATTTATTTATTAAAAAAAAATTTTCTTGTCCAATAGTTATAATTTCGACTTTTAAAACATGTCCAAGACCATTCTAATGAATTCTTCGTTTAGTTTTACGAATTCGACATCGACAAATTGTATTAATATTCACGACTAATAAGTTTACTTTAATTAACCAGTGTTTAAGGGGTTCTTACAATTCGATGAGGAGTCACCGTCTTTTTGGTCGCTAAAATGAGAAAGTGACTTTATATACGACCCAAAAACCTTTATACTTACTAAGGACCTTTGTACTTTCGTTGACTTCTAAAGAACCAGTCCTAAATTTCTTTCTAGTTTTGGGTGAATCAAGGTGTTAGTTATATCTCACACTTCCGTCTTTTTCGACTCCTCGGTAGAACTTCCGTCGGCCCGTCTTCCTTAAGAGATAATGAACCGGAAAACCTCATTTTCCGGTAAAACCTAGTTGACTGCCCTATACCGGGTGGGTACCACCTTCGGAGGACGTCGACATTCCTACTATAATTTTACCCTGGAGATACCTCTCTTTTTCTCGGTCCCTGTGTCCGTCCCCGGTTTAGTACCGGATCTGAGAGTTTAGCTCCTCGGACAAGAAATAAATCAAGTGGGGTACCGGGACGTCCCGACGATCTTCCAAAAATTCTCCCTTTCTTGTTCCAGTAACCACAAAGTCCATCGAGGGAGACACTTCGTTAGTCCTGGTCTTTCCCTACTTCATTTTAGTAGACGGAAAACCGAAATGAGTGATGCAAGAGAAAAAGTCGGAGAACTGAGGTGACGGAGACGACTAAGATAACGACATACAACCCCATCAGCGAGTCAGCACAGACTGAGAAACGTTGGGGTACTTGACATCGGACGGTCCGAGGAGACGGGTACCCTAAGGGGTCCTTCTTATGACCTCACCCGAAGGTACGGGAGGAGATCCCCTGGAAGAGCTGGGTTCCTAGCTCGGACCCAGAAGACGTAACACTCGTCTAAGAAAATGGTAGACTCGGTAGTCCCTTCGGATACGACTAAGATAATGACATAGAGTTTTTGTTGTGGGGATTCTCTCTCCGAGACCGACCAAGTTCGTCTGTGAGATGTTCTGTTTCGAGAACAGAGTCAACTACCAGTTTACACAACCCCGGTTCTACTACCTCAAACCCATGGTTCATATCACTCTATTAGTTTTCCGTGAGTTTGTAGTACGACGACGACGACGATTCAGCAAAGTCAGCACAGGCTGACACACTGGGGTGTCTGCCGTCGGGTGGTCCGAGGAGGCAGGGACCCTAAGAGGTCCGTTCTTGTGACCTCACCCAACGGTAGAGGAAGAGGTATCCACTAAGAATATGTCCATCAGTGACCGTCCTTCAACTTTCTTCTTGTTTGGGTACGTGTTTCAATTATCAGTCTTTACACGTCTTGGTTATGTTTTTTCCCGATGTCAGTACCTGTCTCTTCGGACGACCCGAAGGGACTATCGAGTCGTCCATTTCTTAGACGGACATTATTTCCGGTGGGGTCAAACTAAGGACCCAACCCTTCGAGGGGACCCCTTCCCTGTCTGATAGTCGAGATCTTAAGAACCCGAAGGGACTACCGAGTCTACTCGGTAGAGACCCAACCCTTCTAGGGGACCTCCCCCCGTACCGTTGGGTGAGGTCATAAGAACGGATCTCTCAGGGTACCTGTCTCCTCGGACCGTCCGATGTCAGGTGCTCCAGCGTTTCTCAGTCTGTACTGTCGTCAATTCGTGTGTGTACCCCTAAACGTGTCTTTGTGTACACACACGTGTGTGTATGTGTGTGTGTTTGAGTTAAGGACTTATTTACTCCATTATGGTAAAAAACAAGAACTGATTTACTAGGATATAACATTCCCCGAAGGGTCCGCCGCGATCACCATTTTCTTGGACGGACGGTTACGTCCTCTGAATTCTCTGTGGTCAAACTAGGGGTCCACCCCTTCTAGAGGACCGTCGGGTGAGGTCATAAGAACGGACCTCTTAGGGTACCTGTCTTTTAGGACCGTCCGATGTCAGGTGTGCCAGTGTTTGTCAACCTGTATCGTATCGTGTATAACATTCCTACAGTGAAGAAAAGTTTAATTAGAGATTTAGACCCCGTTAATTTTATATTTAGGGTACTCGAAGGGGGGGGGGTTTAAACTGTTCAACAACATTATTAAGTTGTCTTCCTCTTTTACGGAATCTGATAGGTACTTTTTTTTAAAAAAATTATTATTACTCCTTTACGAACTATAGAGATAAAGATATTTGTGATAATATTTTGATGTCATTTATATTCAAACCAGACCGGGCCCATTCAACTAGTTACCTTGTTTCCCTCAGTCTGTGTCTTAAGACATGTAAAACCTTTGAGTTACTAGATTCTGTCCACCGTAAAGTTCAGGTACCCTTTATTACATCATAGGTAGTCACCACGACTCTGTTGTCCGTTGAATACACCTTTTCGTTTTTCCACTGGGAAGATGGAGTTTAGTGTATAGTTTCGTTTAAAGTATACCTAAATTCTAGATTTGTAATGTTAATTTTGATAGTTTCATAGTCTCCATTTATGTATTATAGTAATAGTAGAACTCCTGCTTTCCAGAAGGATTCATACTTCAGTTTGGGTACTCTGTTTCGCTTATGAGTGTCTAAACTGATATGTCGTTTCGTTTTCAGAAGATACACCATTTTCTGTCGCATTGGTTCATGTTTCTTTAGATATCGAGTTTCCTTTATAAACGTTGTGAATACTGTCTATTTTACGAATGTAGAGATTTTCTATTAAAAAGTATTTAGTTATATATCTTCTGTTTGTTATCTTCCCTTTTTTCTATTCGTCGTCGACACCTGTCGACTGTAGAAAACTTGTCGTTTCTCGCATTCTAAACTCTAAAATTTTTCCTATGGGCACGGGTGAGACGGTTTGTGGTCCACGTGGAGACTTGACGATTCGTACGATAAAGGACCTCATGTCACACGAATTGAGGATCCTTACTACTTACTACTACAAAATCGGAATTTGGGCCGATAACAACTGTTTCCCAGTAGGATACTGGAAGGTAAGTCGGGTACCTTCTCTTTTTCCGGTCTAAAGTCTCTAAGGTCCTCTCTACTAATAGACGAGACTAATTTATAATCCTGAAAAGTCAAATGACTTGTCTACAGTGTCATAATTATTATTATAGTATCCTAGAAAAAAGGTTTTTTTTTTTTTCTCAGAACTAGCAAAGTCACAAAGAATCTCTACAGGAATTCCAGAGTTGATTGGGTATTCTAGAATTTTCCGTTCCAGGTACAGGAATAAAGAAAAAATGACGGGAGACGGTGACAAAATGACCCCAAGAAGGGAGGAAGAATTATTTACGATTGGTGAATGTGAATGTAGTGTAGGTAAAGGTCTATGTTGTAAGGGAGAAAGTGTAGTCTAGAAAGACTCTAAAAAAAAAAGAGTAAAAACAATAGACCTTCAAAGAAATTGCTCTCAAACATTTGGAACAAACAGATTTTTACAAGAATAAAAGGGGTGTAAAACCTTCTGTTTAAATGATAGTCTTTGACTGTCAACAAAGAGGGGTCTTGAAATAAGATGACAGAAGAGAGGCAGAAGCAACGATGTCTCAATGAAGGGTCAGACACAACGAGGAAAAATCTACATAAAAAAATGGGGATACTAACGATATTTTTAGACGACAAACAAAAAAACACAAGACGTTAATACGGTGTGTCATGTACCCACACTCGACGAAACATAAGTAGGACTAAGTAATAAGAAAAATTCAGACTCCAAAGTACAGTAAATAATTAAGACTCTTTTAAGAATCAGTAATAACGAGCAGGTTTACAAAACGGATACAAGGGAAGTCCTCAAAATAACACAGTACAGATTCTAAATTCAGAAATTCGGTAAAACGTTCCTCTAGGTTGGTCAGGTAAGATTTCCTCTAGTCAGGACCCACAAGAAACCTTCCTGACTACGACTTCGACTTTGAGGTTATGAAACCGGTGGACTACGCTTCTCGACTGAGTAAACGCCCGTCCTCCTCTTCCCCTGCTGTCTCCTACTCTACCGACCTACCGTAGTGACTGAGTTACGTGTACTCAAACCCACTTGAGACCCTCAACCACTACCTGTCCCTCCGGACCGTACGACGTTAAGTACCCCAGCTTTTCTCAGTTTGTACTGACTCGTTGACTTGACTTGACTTGACGTCGGTAAAACTCAGATAAAAACACGTATCACACTCCCACACAAGATTGAAGTAACTGACTGAACCGACAGGTCGAAAGGGTCGTGATGTACGAATTCCCTGACAGAAAGAGGTGGGATATAAGAAAGGAGGAAACAGATTCTAATTAACTGACATCCACACACCCATATGAAGGGACCCCACAAACAAGGTAAGGGAACTGGGTATACCAGTAATAGTAAAACTTACCATAGACGGACGTTACGTCCTTTGGGTCAAACTAAGGACCCAACCCTTCTAGGGGACCTCTTCCCGATCCGATGGGTGAGGTCATAAGAACCCTAAAGGGAACACCGAGTCAACCATTTCTTAGGTGGACGTTACACCCTCTGGACCCAAGCTAGGGACCCAACCCTTCTAGGGGACCTCTTCCCTTTCCGATGGGTGAGGTCATAAGACCGGACCTCTTAAGGTACCTGATGTCAGGCACCCCAGGGTTTCTCAGTCTGCGTTGACTCACTGAAAGTGAAAGTGAAAGGGAATTAGGAGAGGAAAGAAAGACCTTCAGAGGAATGTATACAGTCGGATAAAGTAAGATGGGTGGTACAGAGAATCGGAGAAACTGTCAAAGGTAAAGAAACAGAAGGACCCGATGTAAGACATGTTAAAGAAGTTTAGAAGTCAAAGTACTTAATAGAGAAGACATCAACTGGAGAAATAATATTTAAAGTTGCTCCCATACAAGTTCAAACTCTTCAAGAAAGGCTAAGAAACCATTAAAAATTATCAGAAACTTAGTATAAAACCTGACTGGGAGAAGCTTTCGTGCAGCACGGACAGAAGAAACAAATACTAGTAAAATTGTGACCTTCAGGAACACGCCAAGACTACAGACAACAAAGACGACTGAGATTGTACCCTGAAAGACACATGTACAAAACACTAAAAAAAAAAAAAATTAACGTACGAGGAGAAAAACCTTGAGGTAGACTTTCTTAAGAGACTCCGGACCAAACTCGTACGTAAGGAAAACCCTGTAAAAAGAAAATAAACCTGGGTTCCAGTATAGTTTAAATTTAAGAACCGAATGTCAAAAAGTCTAATCCGTTCACCGTATTACTCTCTGTGCACCCGACCGGTCACATGTTTACTAGTCCCCTTTCAAAATTTACAAAGAAACGTGGTCGTGTTAGAAATTCAAAGTAAACTTTTAATATTTTGTTTGGTTTGAGTGTCTCTTCATGTCATTATCTTGTATATATATATATATATTTATATATTATTTATGTGTTGGCTTGTCCACCAAAGACAAGACAAATGAGAAAAAGAAAAGAAAGACTATAGATAAAGTTTTAAAAGAAAGAACCTTTTTGTAACACGACTAGACATAATTCTTTTATTTGAGTTTCTCTAACTTTTGTACTCGTTTATAAAGTGAGATTGTGTATAATTGTTTTTGATCAAATTAAATATTTCCCCTCCTCCCCAAACTTAGTCCCGGTTTCCTTTACCATTCGTAAAACATTTCGACGACTTTGATCTCTACTGTTTTGTTTATTTTCCCAACTATTCGTTATCGGGGATATCGAGTTGGTACTGACCTCCGTGTCTGACCGGTGTCGAGAATTGACCCTCACAGGTTCAACGTCGCAGGAGGACACTGGTCTCAACACGACCCACCCAGACCGTCCTGTTGTCGATCCCTTCGGTGTCCATCTCGCCGAACGTCTTCGTGAGAACCCAAATTGCACGCACATATAGTGGGTCCCTAGAACACTTTTATGTCTGAAACTAAGTCCCCGAGACCCTACCACGGACTATGATTTGTAAAGGTTTCAAGGGTCCGTCACGGTTGCGACCACCAGATCCCTGAGCGGAAAATCATCGGTTCTCCTGGACCAGTACCTCCCTTATCTCTATTTTTCCCAGGGGTGTGCCTCCTTCTTCGTCCTACCGGGCTCCTTGACCTCCCTCCAGAGACGCACGACTTCTTCTCCTAAGCGTACTCAGTCTCTACTCTCGACCCGTTTCTGTCGTCTGACAGTCTTACTGTACACTGTTCACGTCACAAGACCCACATTTCACCAAGAGCGACTCCTGCCTGGGCCCCGGATAAACGCCTCGCCCGTCGACTTCACCTCATCATTTTACAGACCTTAAGTCTTCCAGACTCTTAACATCCAAATCAACAGTCAACACCTACTTTCACTTCAGTGAGTCAAGACAAACTCAGAGACGTTGGGGTACCTGACATCGGACGGTCCGAGGAGGTAGATGCCTTAAAAGGTCCGTTCCTATGATCTCACCCAACGGTAAAGGAAGACGTCCCCTACAAGGACTGGGTCCCTAGCTTGGACCCAGAGGGCGTGACGTCCGTCTGAGAAATGGTAGACTCGGGGTCCCTTCGAGTCGACACCCACTTTGGATGTCATTAATACCCTCCTCAGTCCCATCGTTTCTGTCCGTCGACTGACGTCCAGAGACTACTAGCCCCGACCCCCACCACCAGTACTCCCCTAAAGTCTCCAACCACCGACTCTGACCGTTCCACCCCGTCTTCCGTCTGTGTCGGAGTCTGATCCCACTTCAAACTCTAGACCCACTCTTGTGCTCTTTCTCAACCATACACGTGTCAATTCTCGTAATGAACTGTTCCTTTACGTCTCTTGTAAGATCTTTTTCCTTCTACACCGACAGGATTTCGAGAAATGGAGGTCTGTCCTGTTACGACCCGCACCAACTACAGGATCTCAGAGGCACACTACTCCGTTTTGACCTGCGGTGACTCCAGGGGGGGTCCGAGTTGACGAAGGGGGTCAAAGAACGGGAGAAAGGGATTACCAAGGAAGGACTTTTCGTGTGGGAGCTATTTAGGGTGCGTGGGGTCAGAGACAGAGTCGAGACGACGACCCCTCTACCTGTATTCCACCCTCCAGGGTCTTCATCAGGACCCTTCAGGTTCCTGTCTAAGACCTCATGTAGTGGGGGTTCGGGGTCACTACTACCCCACCCTCCTCGTCACTGTCAGGGGCCTTACGATGCCGAGTGCACGACTCGACCTTTTCCCACGCACACGTCTCTCTGTGTGTCCGCACACGTGCCAGAGGCTTAGACGTTCCAGACTTCCCTGTGTCTAAGACCCCGGTAAGTAGTCAAAGTCGCACCAGGTCGTCAGGACGGTAAAGGGAATAAGGGAATACCCGAAAGAACCTCGTCTCAAGGGATATTAAGTACGTGAGACTCTAGGGACAGAGTCTGATACGAAAGTTCTTTGAGTTGGACTCTGTGTCAGTATCTTCCCTACTTCACCAGTGTGTACTTCTTCGTCCCGACCGAAAATGTGCTACCGGCACCTCTTGTCCTTACTTGTGTTTGGTACCAAACTACACTGACCGGAGTCCGTAGAATTGACCTACCTCCAGGGTCTGTCTCCGACGGGTGGACTGGGGGACGGGGCCCCGGACTCACTCCCGACGAAGTCCCACTCACTTGTTCTTCCTTTTGATCAAGTGAGGGAACTGTGACTGGATCGTAGAGGGACCTTTGCAAACTAAACCCCCTGACTTCTGTACACCGAGGGCACACGATAAAGAGGTCTGTATAATCCTCTTTCATAAAACTGGTCTCTGCGGCGTTCGTTCGGGAGGTATGGTGTGATGGATGACTCTTACACCCCTGGACCTAAGGAAGAAACACAAGGCACGTCCGTACTACCACCGATGTGTCTGTTGGGAAGGACTTAAATTGAAGTAAATTTTTCGCTTAGACATGGTCCGTGTCACACTGTCAGTGTTAGAAGTTAGGATTACAATGTAAAATTTTCCATATAAGGCTTAACATGCCGTGAAACATTATTAAGAAAGGTACGGTAATTAAGTAAGTTGTCTACTAACTACCTGGATCTCTACTAGTATGATCCACCTCATTCGGTCTCTTTCTGTTTATAGAATACTATAATGAATATACACTCTAATTTTTTTCCAGTATCAAAAAGGTCACCAGTATATACCTACACTCTCAACCTGATATTTCTTTCGACTCGTGGTTTCTTAACTACGAAAACTTGACACCACAACCTCTTCTGAGAACTCTCAGGGAACCTGACGTTCCACTAGGTTGGTCAGGCAGGATTTCCTCTAGTCAGGACCCACAAGTGACCTTCCTGACTACAACTTCGACTTTGAAGTTATGAAACCGGTGGACTACACTCCTCGACTGAGTAAACTTTTCTGGGACTACGACCCTTTCTAACTTCCGTCCTCCTCTCCCCCTGTTGTCTCCTACTCTACCAACCTACCGTAGTGGTTGAACTACCTGTACCCAAACCTACCTGAGGCCCTCAACCACTACCTGTCCCTCCGGACCGTACGACACCAAGTACCCCAACGTTTCTCAGCCTATGTTGGCTCACTGACTTGACTTGACTTGACTTAACTTACTTGAATAAAGGTTTTGTCTTTCTGAGTGTCTGTATCTTTTGTTTCAATATCAATGGTTTCCCCTTTCTCCAAATCCCATTCCCTATTTAATCCTCCAACCTTAATTATATGCATGGGATGATATGTATTTTCTCTATTGGTTGTTCCTGGATACCATATTTTCGTGTCTCTCGATTGAGACATAAAAGATTATTGGATATTCCCTTTTCTTAGACTTTTTCTTATATGTCTTTTATATTTCACTTTCACTTTCAGCGAGTCAACACAGACTGAGTAACGCTGGGTCACCAGATATGTCAGGTACCTTAAGAGGTCCGGTATTATGACCTCACCCATCGCAAAAGGAAGAGGTCCCTTAGAAGGGTTGGGTCCCTATCTTGGGTCCAGAGGGTGTGACCTCAGTCTAAGAAATGGTAGACTCGGTGTTCCCTTCAGGTTTTTATTACCTCATCCATCGTTGAAGTGAAAGTGAAAAGTGAAAGTACGTGACCTCTTCCTTTACCGTTGGGTGAGGTCACAAGAACGGACCTCTTAGGGTCCCTGTCCCCTCGGACCCTCCGACGACAGATACCCCAGCGTGTCTCAGCCTGTACTGACTTCGCTGAATCGTCGTCGTGGGATAGGGAAGAGGACGTCTAGAAGGGCTGGGTCCTTAGCTTGACCGTAGAGGACGTAACGGCGGCCTAAGAAATGGTTGACTCGATACTCGGGATGTCTTATATATATTCTTTTATATATATATTTTTAATATTAATGTATATAAATGTATGTAATATATATAATATACCCCGAAGGGACCACCGAGCCTGTCTTGTTTTAGACGGACGTTACGTCCTCTGGACCTAAACTAGGGACCCAACATTTCTAGGGGACCTCTTCTCTTACCGTTGGATGAGGTCATAAGAACGGACCCATTAGGGTACCTGTCTCCTCGGACCGCCCGATGTCAGACATCCCAATGTTTCTGAGTCTGTAACGTCCGTGTAAGAAATGGTAGACTCGGTGGCCCCTTCGAGTATATTTTTATCTGTAATATATATAAGTATATATAATATATATAAAATGTGTAAAAGATATTGATATTTTGACTTAGAGACAATATGTGGATTTTGTATTTTAACACTCAGTTGTTATAAAACTAATTTTGTATTTAAATTTAAAAATTTCTAATTTTGTTTATACTTCCGGAGGATATATAGTCCGTAATAAGTCTGATTCGATTAATACTGAGACCCTAAAGAAAGGTGTGTCGTAAATAGATATATCTACTCTACGGTCTCTCGACTTTGTATATCTGGTCCTGAATAATTTGTGTGATTAATATACAAGGGACACAAACGTAATAGATCACAAAACTCTTCACCAGGAGAAAGGAAGAAGCCTAATATTCGAGGGTCCACTACGTTTAGTACACTGACAGGAAGATTTCTCGGAAAGTAGTATAGACCGTCACAAGAGGGGGCCCTGCACTGGCTCACTGTAGGAGGGGTGTCGGGTCGTCCTCGGGTGTCTTTATGTGCAAGTAATCAGGTGTTTGTTCGCAGTAATCAAAGTACTTCGAACCTTTCGTTCTGAGGTTTTGACATAGTAACGTCCTCAGGACCGACCGACCATTCGTAAAGTGAAGGTTAGACTGTCGTACTCTCTATCTGGGTCTGAAAAAAGAGGAAAAGAGCCAACAGACGACAACTTAAAACGTCCTGTCGTCTACATTTTACTAGGCTTTCTGTAGTATAAAACCTTTGTACTGTACTGTCATAAGGGGGTCGTATTACTTATATAATTACTTAAGACTGTTTTTCTCAATACAAGACCAGAGGAAGTTTAGCGGTGAATTCGTTTTGCTCGTCGCAGGGGTCTTCCCCGACGATCCACCGTCCTGTCGTACCGGGTCGCCTGACTATGTCTATGCCCAGAGCCCGTAAGACTAATTATTAGGGCCGGGTTGGCACGTAGTGGCGATCCCTAAAAGAATTATTCCGTTTTGAGTCGGACTAAGAGACACACGGGAACCTCGCTCCTCTAGGGTGGAAGAGTACCGTGACAAACATCGTTAAGACAAAGGTCGGTTGTAGATAACGTTGAGTTTTGTAGAAAAGTCTAAGTTACATTTACGTAGAATGTTTGGGTTGTATAGTTAACTAAACTGAGTATTCGATAAGAACTACACGAATACATAGGGAGAGGGATGTTTATAATATTAAACCCCGAGTAAGAAGGAATGAGAAGGGAGGAAGGTCGTCAAAGAGAAATAATTTTTTTTACTTTCTAATAATAGTTTTGTTGTAAACCAGAGAGGAAAGACAGTCATTTTACTTTGATACTAATTTTACTAATTTTAGGACACGGGTCCTCGTGTATCCGTAACTCATACATCGTCACAGATACTCTACAATTAGTCAAATTAAATATGTAGTAGTGACGATACTCTTTTTCCGTCTGATCTACGACCCCCTGGAAATACTACTTTCAAGATGATCCTGTCTGCCGACTCCCACTCTGTTACCGGAATCCGTTCTATGTATGTCTGGAGTCTATACTTGGACAGGAGAAGTCAAGTTTAACTCTGTTTTTAGTTCTTACACGGGTAGTTTTTAGTATGTTATTACCTCGATTTGAGTTTAAGATGAGTCTACACTATCAAGTTATCTTCACGAAGTTCCTGTTACACAGTATTTCGTAAAGGAAGTAAAAATCGGGTTAAGTGTCACAGACGTTTCCATCGTATTAATAAAAAGTCACACTTCTGTTTTACTAGACGGTCTCCTTTTCAGTCTTAACTGGAATTACTAATATTCGTTACTTAGACCGAGAATCGACAAAGCTATTGATACTTTGGTTTTATTTCTAAATTTAGGTTTGAGGTACACACATCTGTCTCCGGTCTGAGACCTGGGATCTCTTGTTTCAAATCAGACTCATAGGAAAGACAAACTCCTCTACCGTTTCCTGAGGAGACAAATCTTTCGACCCGCACGGTGTAAAATAGTTTACCGCGAGGAACATGGGTGTCTTGCTTTGTCCCTTCAGTATATTGTGTTGCTCTTCTCCTGTTCCGGTCGGAAGGTCTACGTGGTCACTCCGGTCGGTGAAGGGTCCTCGGACCCTTGGGACTTGCGGTTGGGGCCCCCCTACGACTCCAACTGTCGTCAGGACTTTACTCAACACCGAAGAGGAAGAACGACGGAGGGTTGGTGTCCCCCAAAGAGCAGCCGACCACCTCGACGACCTCGACCCCTGTTACGTGGAACCCGAGACACCCGTCCCCGACACGACCCAGGAGCTTCACCGCGTCGACACTACTGTGTCCCGTCGTGCTGTGCCAAGACTCGAGGTCCTTTGCTGCGCACCCCACTTCGCCACGGTAGTGGAACATGCACGACAACTTAGAAAAGAAAAAATTTTAGACTTCACGTCAACTAAATGTTACAACACATGAAGGACGATATGTCGCCTTACATAGCAATATGTATATGTATATACATATTGAGAAAAATTCTAAGAAAAGGTAATACCAAATAGTATCCTATACCTTATCTCAAGAGAGACGACATGTCATCCTGGACAACAGATAGGTAAGGTATAGATTATCGAATGTGGACGATTGGCGTTGGAGGGTAAGGTAGGAAGGGGTTGGGTTGGGGGTGGGGGCGCCGTTGACGGTCAGATAAAAGATGCCGGGACTGAGACGAAGACAAAGTATCTGTTCGAGTAAACCCGTATAAAATCTGAGGTGTATGTTCACTTCCCGAAGGGACCGTGGAGTCTTCCATTTCTTAGACGGACGTTACGTCCTCTGGGTCCAAGTTAGGGACCCAGCCCTTCTAGGGGACCTCTTCCCTTACCGTTAGGTGAGGTCCTAAGAACGGACCTCTAAGGGTACCTGTCTCCTGAAACAGTCCGATGTCGGGTACCCCAACGTCTCAGCCTGTGCTGACTCGCTGAAAGTATGCTCACTATGGTGTGCCGTAAACAGAGAAGGACTGGATGAAAGGAATCATACTATCAGAAGTCAACGTGGACACAATGACGTTTACCGTAAGAAAGTGAGAAAAATTACCGACTCGACGTATACACATGGTGTAGAAATAGGTAGGTAGACGGTTATCTGTAAATCCGACGAAGGTACAGAACCGATAACACTTATCACGACGATCTTGTGTCCCCAATGTTCGCGCTAAAGATGTACCTTGTCCGATTGTCTCAAAGACGAAAGATGTCACTATCGACCTTTATAGTGATCCTCTTAAAAATTTACGACTGACGGTAACTGTCCTGGACGGAAGGAATCTAACACCTTCCATGGTAAAGTCCGAGTCATTTGTCGTGACGGTAGGTGGGTCGATTCATTAAACTTCGGTTCGAGAGGGATTTGTGAGACGGATTCTTGAGGGTGTGGGACATCGGTTAGGAAGTGGGTCAGGATGACCACAGGGTAGTGTCTTCATAGAGGATGGAACTGGACGAAGAGGAGATGGGGTCACCCCAGACCTACAGTAATGGAGGACGGAGTTGTGAGATAGTCTAGGAAACGACCAGAGAAACTTAAGTGAGGTTGGAGAACGGGTAGGAAGTCAGTCAGACACGTTCTATTGGAAACACCCGTGTGTTTTGACTACCGTTGTGGAAAGGGGGTTTAGAATCGGACGAAGGACGACGAGACCCTGTTCTGACGTGAGTAATTGGACGAAGTGGACAAGAACAGGGACGAGTCGAGGGTAGGAAGTACGAATTCCAGGATGGTCCGAAGAGGGGTGTGTCTGTTGAACCCGGTTGTACGTGCGACGGACGCTATGAGTAGGAAAGAGCAGGAGTAGATGACTTGCCTAGAAAGTCAAGAGTCGAGTCAGGAAAGGAGAAATGTTCGGTAGAAAAGAGAGGGCAGGGTACTCTTCGGTCGAGACTCAAACGGGACGTGTCCCTCGGAGCGGTGACCGGTGGGCACTGTCAGGGTTAATAGGTGTATAGACATTTGAGTTAGTCATATGTACATTTAACAATGGACGGAGGAGAAGTTAAGGTAGAGGTCCCTACCGGTGGAATGGGTCGTGTAGTCTTCGGGAGTTATTTATAGACACCTGACTCTTGTACTTTTGGAGTTCTAAGGTCCCAAAATTTGGAAATTTGGGAACCTCACTCTTTAGATGTCTCTACGTTCACCGTTCTGTAATCGTTTTCCGTACCAGGGGCTCGGGGAGGGGAACCTCAACTCCCTGATCGGGTAGTCTCTGTCACTCAGACGATAGGCACACCGAGACTCAAAACGACTGTCAGTCCCTCCTCGACGATTCGGAGCCACTGAAGAGTTTAGAGACGATAAATCCTCTGTCCGAACATCCTCAATAGAAGAATGTCCCCTCTTCGACCCGTCGACCTGGGTCAACGAGTCCCTATACATGTAATTATTTACATTATATGTATATAATTATTTATATCCCTTTTTTTACTCAAGGGTAATTTTAAACGTTTGTTTGTGTTTTACTGTTTCTGGTTTGAAATCAGTTTGAAATCCTGAGGGGACTCGGGTGAACTACTGAACCGGAGTGGGAACCCAGGACAGGGGTAGGACGACTCGGTCCCTGACTTGGGTCCGGGGGACGTAACCCTTGAGTTCTCAGAATCGGTGACCTGGTGGTCTCTTCAGGGTTGTAGTCCTGAGGACGAGCGACTTTCTACGAGCTCTAGAAATCAACACCGTACACTCTTTTCTAGAAGTCACGGTGTTGACTCTAAGTCACGTCGGTTTATTTTTTTTTAAATAAAAATTTTCTTAGGACCATAGAATAGTGGGAGGTGTAGACTAGTCTAAGGAGTAAGAGGTGGGAGTTGTTGACGAGTGGGACTAGACGGAAGTCGTTCTTAGGGTGGTTCGGTCAAATCGTTCTTAGGGAACGGAGACTGCAGAGGAGAATCATTCAAGGGTAGGTGACTGGCGGGGGGGGGGGTGGGGGGCCGTGGAACCAAGTAACCACGATTTGGGGTCGACAGAGACGAGATGAACCTCAGCTCGGGACAGAGAAGAGGGAGGACACTGCCAGTACTGTCGATAGTGTTCAGGGCTCATTTCGAGGAATGACAAAATGTGTACAGTTTCGTTCGAAAAGAGAGATTATTTTTCTTTCTAAAATAGGTGACTCCCAGGACGTGGAACTACACAAGTAAGTAGGTAAACAAATAGGGTTCGTAGGATTCACCCAGCACGAAAGTCGGAAGGGTGTAAATCACCCCTGGAGAACACTATTGTTCGAAGAAGTATTTGCAACAGGTGCGTGACCTTACCCCAGGAGACAAACCCTGTCTCCGTCCGTCTCAAGTGGAAAGGGTCACACCCTCCCATGATTCTTCCCGACCTAGTCTTTCGACTAGTTTATTGGTACAGAGAGAGGGTCACCCATTCTNGACGTGGAACTACATAAGTAAGTAGGTAAACAAATAGGGTTCGTAGGATTCACCCAGCACGAAAGTCGGAAGGGTGTAAATCACCCCTGGAGAACACTATTGTTCGAAGAAGTATTTGCAACAGGTGCGTGACCTTACCCCAGGAGACAAACCCTGTCTCCGTCCGTCTCAAGTGGAAAGGGTCACACCCTCCCATGATTCTTCCCGACCTAGTCTTTCGACTAGTTTATTGGTACAGAGAGAGGGTCACCCATTCTGAGAAAGGGGAGAAACCCGTTTGGAGTGTAGCACGACCCTACCACAAGACCCACGATTACTGAGACAGTGACTGAACCGTGTACCGTCGAGGTAGGTCGGCAGGTAGACAGGGATTCGACCCCACTGTCCTGTTTACCGGTGGTCCCCTTCCTCCCGAGGTTACTGCGGTCCGTGATTTCTGAAACCACGACCCCTTGTGCCACCCCCTCCGGGACGAGTCACACGCACTACCCCGTCTCCCCGCCTTCCTTACGAGATCGGGGGAAAACCTACCCTTCTCCTCCTGGTCCTTCTTTCCCCGACATCTTTCTTCGTTGACCCTGGAAGAGCAGACAGGGACGGTAGAGACGAAGGGTGGGGAAGAGACGGACCCGTAAACCCGTCGCTGATTAAGTCACTAGGCACCGTCCTCCTGTTCGGTGCACGGGGTTCGGGGGAGGAGTCTGTTGTCCCTGTCCGGTCTCCTCGAGAGACGCCCCGGGGACCCTCTTGCTTTGGTCTTAACCACACTGGTCTGGTATTTTCTTATACTCAACCCTATCATAAAACCTTCTTAGTGGAACATAAAGAATGTTGAGTACTGTGGAAAAGTTGGACGGAATACTACGAGGACTCTGAAATAGAGTAGGATGTCGGGTCTTCGGTCCCAGCGAGAATAAGGGACTCCCTGTGGTCACGGGGTCGTTACACTGGTCGTGGGTTTTAGTGACGTCTACCACTGGTTCCGGTACTTTAATTTTCTGTGAATAGGAACCTTCTTTTCAATACTGGTCGGATCTGTCGTATAATTTTTCGTCTCTGTAGTGAAACAGTTGTTTCCAGACACCAAAAAGGTCCACATTAGATGCCTACACTCTTAACCTGGTATCTCTTTCGACTTGTGGCTTCTTAACTACGAAAACTTGACACCACAACCTCTTCTGAGAACTCTCAGGGAACCTGACGTTCCTCTAGGTTGGTCAGGTAGGATTTCCTTTAGTCAAGACCCACAAGTAACCTTCCTAACTACAACTTCGACTTTGAGGTTATGACACCGGTGGACTACACTTCTCGACTGAGTAAACTTTTCTGGGACTACGAAAACCCGTAGTCCCTTTCTAACTTCCGTCCTCCTCTTCCCCTACTGTCTCCTACTCTACTAACCTACCGTAGTGGTTGAGCTACCTATACTCAAACTCATTTGAGGTCCTCGACCACTACCTGTCCCTCGGGACCGCACGACGTCAGGTACCCCAGCGTTTCTGAGCCTGTGTTGACTCGCTGACTTGACTTGACTTGACTGTGAATCTACAAATGTCCGGCAGTCATGATAGACTTGTCTTCCACATCAGAGAAAAGTCGGTCCTTAGTGTCAGAGTCCGCTTCACCGATTTTACGTCTGTCCGACCTGTGCCCTCAACCCCGTCCCGTGACGACCGATCCGGGACTCCGACCCTGGACGGTACAGACTTGTTAAAGGTCCGCGACCGACAGAAACCGTCGACACCGATCTGTCCAGGGTTCATGCGTTCGACGACAGTCTTGACTTCTATTCTCTTTGTTTGGTGTGTCTCGTGCTCGGAGTCGGTTGCGTTTACCGTCCGAAACAAAGTTGGGACAACGAGAACCCCCGAGGTCTGACAATCACTATTACCAAATCAACGATTCAACACAGGTAGCGAACGCTGAGGTACCTGACATCGGACGGTCCGAGGAGACAGGTACCCTGAAAGGTTCTTACGGCTTCACCAAACGGTAAAGGAAGAGGTCCCCTAGATGGACTGGGTCACTAGTTTGGGTCCAGAGGACGTGACGTCCGTCTAAGAAATGTCAGACTCTATGTCAGACCCTTCGGGGGTCTGACAATCTTCTCCACCCTTAGGTCTTGTGTTCAAACCCGGTTCGTGAAGAGGACGTGATAGACCTGTAGGAGGGATACACGCCTGTGTCACCGGTCGCACACTTGTCTTGTGTACACGAAGACGTAGTCTTCGAAGGCCTCTCTTACATTGTCTAGTCTGGGACCCGATCTCTTTCGACCACAAAAAGAGGACTAATATTAGGACTAACATAGTCTTTAAAGTCGATTACAGTGTTCAAGTTACTCGTGTCCCAAAGGGGACGAGAACCTATTCCTTTATCTTACTTGAGTTATACTGAACGCACGTGCGTACGTAGTCAGCAAGTCAGCACAGGTTGAGAAACGCTGGGTTACCTGACACCGATCACCTGTCCCTCCGGACCGCACGACGTCAGGTACCCCAGCGTTTCGGAAGAGACAGGTACCCTAAGAGGGTCGTTCTTATGACCTCACGCAACGGTACGGGAATAGGTCCCCTAGAACGGTTGGGTCCGTAGCTTGGGTACAGAGAATACAGAGGACGTAACCGTTCACCCAAGAAATCGTGATCTCGGTAGACTTAAACCAAAGTAATAAATTTTTTCAGAGAAGGACACCTTCTCTTCTCATAGTAAAACCGACATTATAAAGGGGAACGATCGGAGGAGAGTGTTTTATATAAGAAGGTTTCTCCTACGAAATATTTATGTGTGTCTAAAAAAAAGGGAGGGAAAGAAACCCCTAAGACGACACCACGTGGTTTTTTCCTAAGTAATCGATTTTTCTTAAAAAGTTTTACATTGGGGTACGGTCCAAATTAATATCTGTTATATCCAGTTGAATAAAATTTATCCGGGGTTTCACCAAGAGGGACTTGATAAAACATAAAAGTGTACTCAGACAAAGGGACAAGGACTCTTGTTCTCCTGTCGATCTTCGTCTGCTCACGAAGGACAGACACTCCTCGGACACCTGTCAAAGGTCCTTACCATTGTTCGTCTACCTTTATCTTCTACGACTGAGACGCCCATGACCCAGAGGAAAAGTCGTCTGGTCCTCCCACTCGGGGAAGAAGTCACTCCGGGTGTGGGTACGCCATAGAGGATACGAGGACACACGTACGGAAGACTACCTGAGACTTTAGTGTCCCGACCAAGGGTGAGGGATTCCTCCACTCCCCTCTACCGTCCGACCTCACCGTCCTTGCGTTTTTGGGTCTCGGGTCCTGTTCTGTGGACGGGACACACCTGTGCGTACAATAAGTTTAGGCTTCAGTCGGTCCACTCGGCGTCAAGCTCTTCCCAGTAAGTGAACCAAAGACGGAACCGAGAGGTCCCGGCGGGTGAGGGAGGGTGACGTCCCGGAGGTCCGAACTAAGGTCCAGTGGGGTCGACGGGGGTTCTCGACCCTAATCCTACCTCACCTTTGCCTGTAGTGAAAGAACTCCACGAGTGTAGATGACATTTTATAACAAAAACGATTCGACCGACAATTTCTATGACGCGTTTCGGAAGGTGTTCCCACTTTTTATGTGTGTATAATATGTGAGTTAAAAGTACAGTAAACTTGAATCCAAACGGTAAACGGTACTGACTAAGAAATTGTTCTGGTCGGTTACTTTAATTTTCAGTGTCAAGGTTCTTGTATTAATAGTAAAAGTTTATGCAGAAACACAAGTCTCGGTCTTCGGTACGGCGTTCCAGGAGACTATCTGTGTGTCGTTAGGAGTAGAGGATGGTGCGAGGGGTGGGGGTGCACCGGGTCTCGACCTAAATAAGAGTGAAGAGAACGAGCTTAGTGACACAGCGACAGAGGGGAGGGTGGACAGGGAGCCGGTCGGTACCCAGAGGACGGACTCGGAGTGAAAAAGGTCCTTCGGAGAGGTGAGGGAAGGACGTGTGAGGCTCTGGAATAGTCGTTAGTTAGTGTGCGACTGAACATAAAAGAGGGCCACGGTGCACAAGTAGACTAGAGTGTGTTTATTCCGGTTGAGACCTTCCTTCCCGTGTCACAAAATATGGGGTCTTCTCAAAGAAACCTGGGTCTGGTACTTCCAGGGGTCGTCCGTGAGACGGTGAAGGAAACTTTTCAGTCTGTCACACATGGTCGACGACCACAGTTGTCGTGGTCAAGATAAATTTGATGACCTGTAAAAGTCTCCTACAGAGTTTCCGTAGAGTTTGAGGTGGACAGACTCTTGACCCAGGTACTTGGAGGCTCCTCGGGTGACCAGGGCAGAAGGTAGAGTCACACCACCACCTTCAACGAGACAACACAGGCTGAGAGACGTTGGGGTACCTGACATCGGGCGGTCCGAGGAGAGAGGTACCCTAAGAGGTCCGTTCTTGTGACCTGACCCAACGGTAAGGGAAGAGGCCCCCTAGAAGGACTGGGTCCCTAGTTTGGACCCAAAGGACGTGACGTCCGTCTGAGAAATGGTAAACTCGGTGGTCCCTTGGTCGGTGGTCCCTTGAGGTAGAGTCACTCACCCTGGGATAAGTAGAGTAGGGGGTCGGGTCGGGACCGTCGGGGGAAAAAGGAGTGGTTGGGAATAAGGTTGTGTAGTGGTTAGGATGGGTTGAATGGAGGTTTTGTGGAGAGGGTGGTGGTGCCTGTAGAGAGGTAGGGATGTAAGTAATGTGACCAGGTTCGGTGGTGGTAGGCGCGGACCTACCTGGTGTCGGAATAGAAGGATAGACCAGAGGGACGGGCAGACGAAAACTTTGGACTCAGACGGAGGTGTGTTCCCGAAGGAAGACGAGGAGGTGTTCCTTGTCCGCAGGAGAGTGAAGAAAAAAAAAAAAAAAACAGGGGAGTGAAGAATCCTCCGGGACGTTCCAGACCGGGTAGTTGGTCGAGGGGTCGGATCCCCAGATAGCTGGGGATGGGGTTGATTCACTCGTACGTATAGGGGAGGACGGTGACACTAAAAAGTACGTCGGGTGAAGGAGATCGTGTGGACGACGGGAGCACGAGGACTGGAGAGGTGGAGAAAGAAGAGTCTCGGGTGTAGGGTCTCGTGACTCTACTCCAGCGTCGGAGGTTGGGACGAAAAAGAGAAATTTTCTGAACGAGTTAGGGACGCGACCTCGGGGTAGAGGTGCTCCCGTGTCTGGCGCAGACAAGGCGGGAGACCACATAAGGGTCGGGACTCGCACCAAAGATCAGATCTCGTCCGTGAACTGAACTCCTAATAAAAGACTTATTTGTCCGTTCACCATCTCAGAGGTCTTGTGAAGGCACCCATAGGGAATCGAGTGGGAGTCTCGTCAGAGGCAGAGGTCCGCTCCTCTGACTTTCTCTCCCAGGCACCGGGAGGGTCTAGTGCCTCGACCACTCCGTCTGACTTCGCCCAAAGACTTGGGTCAAGAGACGAATCAGGTGTGCCACAAAAGAGTGAAATAACATGCTTCATAGTAGGGTGTATATTCGAGGATCCTCCGTCGCCTTGCTTCGCTACTTCAGACTTGCTGGAACGGGAACCCAGTCTGAGGTTGGACCGAGACCCAGTGAACACACTGAAGTCCGTTTTACCGAGAAGAGAGATCCAGGGTCGTCACGGGTAGGTGTCCCGACACCGTTCTTAATTGGTCCTCATCGTCACCATTCGGGGACGGTTCACGAACCGTGAGCCATTCTATGTGTTTGGAGTCGATTATTGTTCCTCACTATTTGTCATGGACTCGGAAAGAATGAACGTCATCGAGATTGAGTGAGGGGATCCGACCGTCTGTTAAAACACGTCACATGGGTGCAGTACTTTACCACTGACGTCGGTACTTTAATTTTCTACGAACGAGGAACCTTCTTTTCGATACTGTTTGGATCCGTCGTATAATTTTTCGTCTCTGTAATGAAACGGTTGACCGGACATATCAGTTTCGACACCAAAAAGGTCCACATTAGATGCCTACACTCTCAACCTGGTATTTCTTCCGACTTCCGACTTCTTAACTACGAAAACTTGACACCAGGACCTCTTCTGAGAACTCTCCGGGAACCTGGAGTTCCTCTAGTTTGGTCAGGTGGGATTTCCTTTAGTTATGACTTATAAGTAACCTTCCTGACTACGACTTCGAGGTTATGAAACCGGACTACGTTTCTCGGATGAGTAATCTTTTCTGGGACTACGACCCTTTCTAACTTTCACCCTCCTCTTCCCCTGTTGTCTCCTGTTTTACCAACCTACCGTAGTGACTGAGTTACCTGTACTCAAACTCGTTCGAGGTCCTCTACCGCTTATTGTCCCCTCGGATCGCACGACGTCAGGTACCCTAACGTCTCTCAGTGTCTGTGTTAACTCACTGACTTATTGTTCAGATTCGAGATACGAGATTCGAGATAGAAGGGACCACCGAGTCTCCAATTTCACAGACGGAGGTTACGCCCTCTGGGTCCAAACTAGGGACCCAACCCTTCTAGGGGACCTCTTCCTTTACCATTGGGTGAGGTCATAAGAACGGACCTCTTAGGGTGCCTACTTCTACGGACCATCCGATGTCAGGTGTCCCAGCGTTTCTCAGCCTGTGCTGACTCGCTGAAGTGAATGAAGTGAATTCGAGATGCGATATTCGTGTCTGTCGAAGACTAATACATTGTAGTTTAGGAAAACGAAGTAACACAATCCTTAAATCGAGAAGAAACGAACGGGGTCTACGTTTGAACGAGGAGTGGGACCGATCAGATGTAATATATGGGGTCTAAAAAAGGACCGTGTCTCGAAAGAGAGAAGGAGTTGAGATCCTGACGGACACAGAGTCCTCTTCGGCTCTTTAGACGGGGAACTCCAGGGGTCGATATCTAAGGTCCGAGTCCTTCCTAAGATCAGTCGATACCTCAGGTTAGACCCAACAAAATGGAGAAATAAGGAACCGATTAAAATCAGGATTTTAGTTACGTCTAAAAGGATCTTCCCTTATTTTTGGTCCGCCGGTCCCGACAAGGGTCCGTCCGTACCCGAGACGCCGTCGATTTGATTGGACGAAGAAGAAACGACTCTCTTCGTGAGACACTTCGAGGGAAGGAGATAGTCTTGTTGGATTGATGTCATTCAGGGGATGTATACTTGGAAGTCAACGTTTGAACACTTCTACGCTTGCAGACAAACGTACAGGTTAGTGCATCCAACCAAGTGCTCAGACCGCACGTGACGGGACACGTACGCAGAAGACGTTCACTAACACGAAAACACACAAAGTGACATGTCATATTTTATGTCGACCTGTCGTAGAAATAAAGTTCGGGTCCTACAGGTCTTCGTTCCCCTTTTCGTCACCACTGCATGTCAAGTCTTGAGATCTCGGCTGACAATCGACCCATGGATCCGATTGAAACAACCAGAATACTTGTTTGACCTGACTACTTCCACGAGAGTCGTACCTTGAGTAGACATACTTCTCCTGAATGGGATGACGTTTATCTTTAATTTCTAACTCTGGTGGTTGTACCCTGTCGAGTGATCGTTCCGGTTTCAGGTTCGGCACCTCTTCACTCAGGCCACGCCCCTCGGGGGAAAGAGAACGCTTGAGGGGGTGAAATTTGAGAGAATAGAAATTTCGTTCACGATGATATACATCGAACTTTAGTGTTATGTTTGAGTCTCTTGCCCACTCAAGTACCGGACTCTGACAAGAGGTCATAGTAGACTCTAAGCACCGATGGGTGTAGTCCTGGGCACGATCGGTGAGACTACGGTCGTACTGACACAGGGGATTCGGGGAGAGAGAGGGACCGGTACCCTGTCCCCATAGGACCCTAGGTCCACTGGCCAACGGGAACACAAAGAAGGACAACACTCTCCACGTTCCTTGTTCCCGTTTCTTGCGACCAACTCTCAGTCTACGGAAGTTTAGGACCGACGTGACACGTCGGAAGCGATGATTCGGAAAGAGTAGAGGTCAAAAGGTAGACACTTTTCCTCTGACGGAGTGCATGTCCCACCAAAAATGTCAGGGTCCCGGAGTAGACCTCCGATCTTGTGTAATGGTCGAGTTTTTTGTGTTTAAGGTGGTAAGGCAGAATAAAAGTCAGTATTGTTGTTGTTTTTCTGACAATGTCTATACTTGCAGTTTTTAAGTTCAGTAGTGTTCATATGAAAAGGACAAGAGACGGACGGGAAGTAGAGATGAACCACGGAGACTAAAAGGAGTCAAACCTCTTTACAACAGAACACCGAAAATCCAATTTTTGGTAACAACAACAACAAGTCAACGAGTCAGCACAGGTGAGAAACGCTGGGGTACCTGACGTCGTGCGGTGCGAAGGGACAGGAAGTGATCGAGGGCCTCAAACGAGTTTGAGTACAGGTAACTCGACCACAACGGTACTAAAGAGTTAAATCCTACCGTCTTTAGTCGGTGAAAGGTCGACTTCGGGGGGAGAGGACCCAAAAGAAGAGAGGGTACGATGGGTCGAACTAAGGTTCGTCCAGGACCACGCCGACCCGACCCACCGGGGGCCGAGAGGAACGTGTACGAGACCCCGACCGTCGGAGACTGGCACTGAGTAGACCTTCCGGAGACCACAGAGGAAAGTGGAGTGTGGACGACACACGTGTTGGTGCGTACGGCATTCCCGACACCAGGGCCGGGACAGGAGTGCCGCAGACGTGACGCCGAGACCAGCAGTGCAGGTGCGGCTAGAGGGCGAGGTAGAGGGCGCCCACCACAAGAGGTGTGGGATCTCGACGGTCCCGTGAGTAGGACGGGAGGGGGAAGGTAGGTGGAGACGAGATAGTGGGCGTCAGGTGGCACCGAGCTTCCAGTCCTTCCAGACACTGGTAGTCCTCAGGTGCACTCTACTCGTTCCGTTTCTCGAGGTAGTGGGAAAGCAGTTGCAACAAATTAGCGAGTCAGCACAGGCTGAGAAACCCTTAGGGGTACCTGCCGTCGGGGGGTTCTGAGGAGACAGGTACCCTAAGAGGTCCGTTCTTATGACCTCACCCAACGGTACGGGAAGGGGTCCCCTAGAAGGACTGGGTTCCTAGTTTGGGTACAGAGGACGTAACCGTCCGCCGCGGAGATGGTGACACGGTGGTCCCTTCGGGAGGGGGGCGGTAGTAGGACTCTGGGTGACTTAAGACCCCCGAGGTGACTCAAAATAGAGGGGAGGACCTGAGTAGGACTTCGTCCACGTTTGACTCATTCGGACTAGACGGTTAAGAAGACCATGAGAGAAGGGAAGGGTCGAACCTATTATAGGGAAATTGACTCCTTCTGGTCCTCGGATTCTCTAAGTAAAGATGAGTCTAATTGACAGGAAAAGTTTCGAAAGAGACGGAGAACCCGAAAAGTCCGACTTCCACTCTTAGACTCAGGAACAATCGAGGCTCCGACTCGATGTCGCTCATCACAGAACACGACCCACCTGGTTCTGAGTCCGACCCGGCCTCATGCACCTATACTGCATGACGTTTAGCTGTAAGATGTGTGACAGGGTGATGTTTATATTGGATAAGGACGCTTCTTCACTCTTGCGTGGAGTAGTTTGTGATCGATATAGACGGAAAGGACAGTCAAAGATTTCTTATTCTGGGTTTCCTGTTATTCTTTTACTGTATACCTAACGTTAAAAATTTGTAAATGAAATTTTTAATTGTATATTATTGTGACACAACACACACGTGCACAAAAAAACACACATGTTCAGATATTTACACTGTCCTACGTATCCAAAGACATTGGTGGTGGTGTTGATCTTATGTCTTGTCAAAGTAACGAAGTTTTTGGAGGGAAATGGATGGCCTGTCGTGTCCCAAGACGCCGTCGGACCTACCCTCCCCGCAAATCCCCTCTTGACAGCGACAACAAGTCGGAGATCCAGTCCAGGCTGAGACACTGGCGTACCTGACGTCGTGCGGTCCGAAGGGACAGGAAGTGGTAGAGGGTCTCGAACGAGTTTGCGTACAGGTAGCTCAGTTGCCACGGTAGGTTGGTAGCGTAGGACGGGAGTTAGAAAGGGTCACATTTTCAGAAAAGGTTACTCAATCGCGAGAGGTGACCCCCTCTTACCTATGTATATATACATACCGACTCAAGTAACGACAAGTGGACATTGATAGTGTTGTGACAATTAGTCGATACGACGATTCAGTGAAGTCAGACTTCACTGAGACACGCTGGGGTATCTGCCGTCGGGTGGTCCGAGGGAACAGGGACCCTAAGAGGTCCGTTCTTGGGACCTCACCCAACGGTAAAGGAAGAGGTTCCGTACTTTCACTTTTCAGTTTCACTTCAACGAGTCAACACAGGCTGAGGGTCGTTGGGGTACCTGACGTCAGGTGGTCAGAGGAGGCAGGTACCCTAAAAGGTCCGTTCTCATGACCTCACCCCACCGTAACGGAAGAGGTAATTAGTCGATATGAGGTTATATTTTATTTTTACACAAAATTTTTTAGAGGGAAGCATGTGGGAAGAGTGTAGGGACTGGGGACCGTTGATGATCAGACAAGAGGTAACGATACCAAAACGAAAAACCTTCTAGAGTGTCTTAGTTTCTCGCGCGGTAGAGCTCACATCGAAGAACTTGAGTCGTATTTCGCAAACGTTTAGTGCGTTCGACAATGCACGAAGTTGTCTAGTAAGGAAAATTTATGGACACTCTAGACACCACTAAAGGGGAGAAAGTAAGGACTACGACGATTCAAACAGAAAAACAAACGGTCTGAAGGTAAATAGTTAAAACAACTGACAAAGTTTCTTTGTCGATAGTCAAGGTAACTAAGATAATAAAAAGACAAAAGTCATAGTGATTAAAGAGGGTAGAAATAAAGGAAGACAAAAGAACGGAACTCCAATAAAAACACGATACGACATGGATACTATGTCCGATGTTTGTATAAGAAGAAGATCACAGAACTCCGTATTCGAATGACTAAATTTAGAAAACAAAAAAGACTCAAAAATTATGATTTTATAGTAAAATCCGTACTACAATCGGTACGACGTGTTTAAAGATTTACAACGTTAAAGTAAAAAAAAAAGTAAAGTCAAATTTTAAAAGGGAACTCTGAAGAAAAACTTTGAGCCCAATAAATCGTATACAGTAAATGGAAGGTTTACCAATTTCTAAAAGGACAATGGGAAGAGAATAACTGAAAACAGATTAAAGTAGTTCCAGTCTATTGTGTAAAACATACTAAGATTGATGAATTTTACACATTTAAAATACTGGGATTTATGAAAGATAGAAACGCTTACAAGGTACGTGTGACTTTTCTTACATATAAGACGGCAACAACCCACGTCGTAAAATATATGTAGATGTTCAAGAGTAACCAATTACTACAATAAGTGAAGAAGAAATAGAAACGATCAGAAGACAGCTGACGAAGACGAATAATGACTCTCTCCTCCACGACTTTAGAGGGTCCGTATTAGAATACAGCCAGCAGAAGAGGAAAGTCAAGACAAAAACAGACCACCCAAAATGTCGAGATGACAATCTGTCTGTGTGACTTCGGACAATATACAGGAACCATTTAATTGGGAAAAAGTAACGTATTGTAGGGAGAATGGGAACCACTAAACGAGATTTCAGATGGAGCAGACGATAGTTGTGTCGGTGAGGTACTGAAAACTAAACACCAAGGTACAAGGTAGGAAGATAACTATGAAAATTGGACGTAGAAAGACATAAAATTCGTTTTAAGAACAACTGTCGTCTGTCGACTCAGTACAAAAAATTAGGTACAAAGGTATGTATGGGACTGGTAAAAAAATTTCTAAAAAAACTACACCTGGTAAAGGTTTCAGAAACCACATAGACAATACTATGACGAAGACGAAAAACTAAAAAACCCAAAAAAATCGGGACTTCGTACACCCTAGAATCTGGGGACTGGTCCCTAGTTTGGGTGTAGGAGACGCAACGTTCTACCTAGGAATTGGTGACCTGGTCGTCCCTTCAAGCAACCACGAAACGTTTACAATCCTCCCTATAAACTGACCTAAATAATAAATAAAGTAATAAGAATCTAATGGTCCACAATTTATCAACTGACACCACAACCTCTTCTGAGACCTCTCAGGGAACCTGACGTTCCTCTAGGTTAGTCAGGTAAGATTTCCTCTAGTCAGGACCCACGAGTGACCTTTCTGACTACGATTTCGACTTTGAGGTTATAAAACCGGTGGAGTACGTTTCTCAACTCAGTAACCTTTTCTGACTACGACCCTCCCTAACCCCCGTTCTCCTCTTCCCCTGCTATCTCCTACTCTACCGACCTACCGTAGTGACTGAGCTACCCGTACTCAAACCTATTTGAGGCCCTCAACCACTACCTGTCCCTCCGGACCGCACGACGCTAAGTACCCCAGCGTTTCTCAGCCTGTGCTGACTCGTTGACTTGACTTTACTTTATCAACTATTTGCTTCATTATTCGTTTTACTGACTAGTTCCGTTGAACTCAATCGATATATTACCCGTAGTTTTGTGGACGTGGCCTTCAAATTATACTCCTAATTTACTCTACTACGTGTATTTTATATTTCCCGTCTTGTCACAGGTCCTGTGTGACCCATAAATGTTGATTAAAAGGGGATTTAGCACCTCCGAAAAGTCGTCTAAAAAGTTTTCTAATTTCACTGTTCCAAGAGACATGACCTTGTTGACTCGTTAAGGACTTACATTTCAGTGACCTAGGTTTGTCAGTCGGATTTTATAGTTATTAAATAAGTCAGCGAGTCAGCACAGGATAAGAAGTACTGGGGTTCCTGACGTCGTGTGGTCCGAAGGGACAGGAAGTGATAGAGGACCTCAAACACGTTTGAATTGAGTACAGGTAGCTCAGCTACTACAGTAGGTTGGTAGAGTAGGATTGATGGAAGTACAAAAAATACAGAGAACCTCTTGACTAGGGAAGTAAGTATTACACCAGAGGAGAAATAGACACTACTAGAATAAGACTTCAGACGAAACGGATTCTAATATTTTAATATCGATAAGGTTGAAAGAGACCTAATCACGATCGTACCCTATAGAAAGAGGTAGGGAAATGAAACCGTTCTCAGAAATATGAATAAATAAAAATTTTGAATAACAGAATGTAACCTCATGTCACCTAATTGTCGCAACGTTATCACAGTCTACGTGTCGTCTTGTTGAGTCGGTATGTATAGGTACATAGGTAAGAGGGAGTTTGAGGGGAGCGTAGGTCCGACGGTGAATTGTACCTCGTGTCGCAAAAATATAAATTTATCCAAAAGAAAAAGAAAAAAATTTTATATTTAAGTATATAAATTAACCTCCGATTAATGAAATGTTATGACACAACCAAAACGGTATGTAACTGTACTCAGGTGGTGTCCGCATGTGCACAAGGGGTAGGACTTGGGGGGGAGGGTGGAGGGAGGGGTAGGGTAGGGGGACCCAGTAGGGTCACGTGGGCGGGGTTCGTAGGACATAGTACGTACCTTGGATCTGACCGCTAAACAAAGTGTATACTATCATATGTACAAAGTTACGGTAAGAGGGTTTAGTAGGGTGGGAGCGGAAAAGGGTATCTCAGGTTTTCTGACAAGCTCGGTAGACACAAAGAAAGTGACAGAGTGTATGTCCCAATAGCAATGGTAGAAAGATTTAAGGTATATATACGCAATCATATGACATGACCACAAAAAGAAAGACCGAGTGAAGTGAGACATATTGTCCGAAGTCAAAGTAAGTGGAGTAATGTAATCTTGACTAAATTTACATAAGAAAAATTACCGACTCATTATGAAGTAACACATATACATGGTGTCGAAAGAATAGGTAAGTAGACGACTACCTGTAGATCCAACGAAGGTACAGGACCGATAATATTTGTCACGACGCTACTTGTAACCCCATGTGCACAGAGAAAGTTAAGACCAAAGGAGCCACACATACGGGTCGTCACCGTAACGACCCAGTATTCCGTCAAGATAAAGGTCAAAAAATTCCTTAGAGGTGTGACAAGAGGTATCACCGACATGATCAAATGTAAGGGTGGTTGTGATATTCTCCCAAGGGAAAAGAGGTGTGGGAGAGGTCGTAAATAACGAACATCTGAAAACCTAACGTCGGTAAGACTGACCGCACTTTACCATGGAGTAACACCAAAACTAAACGTAAAGAGACTATTACTCACTACAACTCGTAGAAAAGTACACAAACAATCGGTAGACATACAGAAGAAACCTCTTTACAGATAAATCAAGAAACCGGGTAAAAAACTAACCCAGCAAATAAAAAGACCTTAACTCGACGTCCTCAAGGAACTTATAAAAACTCTAATCAACAAACAGTCAACGAAGTAAACGATAATAAAAGAGGGTAAGACTTCCGACAGAAAAGTGGAACGAATATCAAAGGAAACAACACGTCTTCGAAAATTAAAATTAATCCAGGGTAAACAAATAAAAACGAAAATAAAGGTTATAAGACCCTCCACCCAGTCTCCTAGGACGACACTAAATACAGTCTCTCACAAAACGGATACAAGAGGAGATCCTCAAAATATCAAAGACCAGAATGCAAATCTAGAAATTAGATAATTTATCCAAAAGAACACCTATTGTATATCAATATAATTTTTTTTTGGAAAAACTGATAGAGACAGAAAATTCATCACACAAATCTTGTGAGTGTAAAGTACACTAATACCAAGACCGACCTAATTATAGAAATATTGAATAGATACGTAACGTGACCCCGAAGGATCCATCGTGATCTCCCTTTCTTGAACGAACGGCTATGTCCCCTGTACCCAAGCTAGGGACCCAGCCCTTCTAGGGGACCTTTTCCCTTACCGTTGGGTGAGGTCATAAGAACGGACCTCTTAGGGTATCTGTCTCCTCGGACCGCCCGACGTCACCTATCCCAGGGTACCTGTCTCCTCGGACCGCCCGACGTCACCTATCCCAGGGTACCTGTCCCCCGGACCGCCCGACTCACCCATCCCAGGGTACCTGTCCCCTCGGACCCCCCGACTCACCCATCCCAGGGTACCTGTCCCCTCGGACCTCCCGACGTCACCCATCCCAGGGTACCTGTCCCCTCGGACCCCCCGACTCACCCATCCCAGGGTACCTGTCCCCCGGACCGCCCGACGTCACCTATCCCAGGGTACCTGTCCCCTCGGACCCCCCGACTCACCCATCCCAGGGTACCTGTCCCCCGGACCGCCCGACTCACCCATCCCAGGGTACCTGTCCCCCGGACCACCCGACTCACCTATCCCAGGGTACCTGTCCCTCGGACCGCCCGACGTCACCCATCCCAGGGTACCTGTCCCCTCGGACCGCCCGACTCACCCATCCCAGGGTACCTGTCCCCCGGACCGCCCGACGTCACCCATCCCAGGGTACCTGTCCCCCGGACCGCCCGACTCACCCATCCCAGGGTACCTGTCTCCTCGGACCGCGTACCTGTCTCCTCGGACCGCCCGACTCACCCATCCCAGGGTGTCTCAGTTTGTGCTGATTTCGATGTTGCACGTGCGTGACGCAAATAAGAGGTAAAGGGGAGGAGACGAAGACGGAGGACGCTCGAACATTTTATCTACGTGACGTCAAGAAAGTGCGACTTTGTTATTACCCCCGTATGAGGACTTCTTTTTAAACTCTTTACTATGGGGGAGACGGATAAGACAGTCGTGTCAAAAATACTACGGAGACAAAATTCCTCTTGTGACGGTACAATGTCTCAGTCACAAAAAGTCCAAATTTATAAAGAGGAAGACAAGGACCACCTCGTCTGTAGTACTCGGAAATATTAGAGATCCCTGACTTAATGTCTGTATCTAACAACCTGAGAGTTATACATTAACGAAAGTACTTACTAGAGGATCAGTTCGACGAACATCGCATACTGTAGTTAGAATAACGACAGAATCATGAAACTAACAGTCCTTATTTTACTTGTTACTTTCGTCAACACACTAAAATTAAAGTTTGGATCGTAGTGACTGCACACACGTTGTCCGTCCAAACGTTAAGCGTGAAATCGCTTGCTCCCCTCCGCTCGTCGTGGACGAAAACATTTTGTGAGACCTTAAATTCCATTAGGAACCGGTCGTGAGGAGAGTCTCGTGTCTAAAGTAAAGGTCGGTTACGGGACATCTACAGTGGTAACGGTAAAGACTACCCCTTTTCGTGGTCGAAGTGGTGTTCGAACAAGTCAGCGAGTCGGCACAGGCTGAGAAACGTTGGTTTACCTGTCGTCGTGCGGTCCGAAGAGACAGGTAGTGGTTGAGGGTCTCGAACGAGTTTGAGTACAGTAGTTCAGTCGCTAAGGTGGGTTGGTAGAGTAGGAGACAGCAGGGGAGAGGAGGGTGGAAATTAGAAAGGGTCGTAGTCCCAGAAAAGGTTACTCAACGGAGAAACGTAGTCCACCGGTTTCATGACCTCGAAGTCAAAGTCGTAGTTAGGAAGGTTACTTATTAGTCCCAACTAAAGGAAATCCTAACTGACCAAACTAGAGGAAAGGCAGGTTCCCTAAGAGTTCTCAGAAATTGTCGTGGTGTTAAACTTTAATAGTCAAGAAACCACGACCTAGAAGAAATACCAAGTTGGGAATGTAGATATGCACTGATGACCCTTTTGGTATCGAAACTGATCTACCTGGAAACAGTCGTTTTACTACGGACGAAAAGTAATATGACAGATCTAAACAGTATCAAACAGAAGGTTCCTTGTTCGCAGAAAATTAAAGTACCGACGTCGGTGATATGAGTCACTAAAACCTCAGGTGCCACTACCTCCGGTTTGGACAACTTGGTAAACCAACAATTCCTTGGTCCCCTCAGACGAACAAGACTGGGTAAATGTCTACGAGGAGACTTTCACGGTTTGAGACCTATGAAAGAGTAAGACATAGTAAGAGTAGATGACAGACCATGGACCAAAATGTCAAGTGAGGGAGAAAGTCTTTGAGGAGAGAGTAAACCGAAGAAGCTCCTCCCTGAGAGGACAAGCGTGACTGGAAAGAGGAGTAGCGGACACAAAGGAAAGAAAGGGTGAGGAAGAGGAACCCAGGAATGTCTCCGAGACAGGACACAGGAGGACATGTGTGCGAGGACAGTTAGTAGGAGAAGATTACAGTGAAGATGTGTTTACTGAGGGTTTAGACGAAAAGATCTCGAAGGAAAAAGAGAGGACTGTAAATTTGAGTACAAATTGAAGGAGTACCTCGGGGATCGTAGTGTTTCTTCTTTCTTAGAACCTTGAGCTGTTTCGTCCTGATCGGGTCCAACTCCCTCCTCTACAATGGATACCCTCGTCCGAGGAGACAGGTACCCCAAGAGGTCCGGTTCCTAGGACCTCACCCAACAGTAAAGGAAGAGATCCCCTAGAAGTACCCGTTGATATTATATTTTATTATTCGAGGAGGGTGAACTTTAAGGACTCTCTTGCCCTGTCTCTCGTGAGGACCTTGTACGCTATCTTAAGAGTTGTTAAAAAAGACTTAAGGTTTCCTTGTCTACTATCATATAAACTCATTATATGCATAACACATTTTCATGTAAAAACCTCCTTTTTACGGGTAGGGATGTACCTACGTGTTTCACACGTCAAGGTCTCTTTTATCAATTCGTCTCTTGGGCGGTGGAGAAATATTTATAAGGACTCGGCATTTGTGTTCTCAGGATGAACTCATATTGTGAGGAGTCAAAACACTAAAGGTAAACCCTGAACAACCCCGGTCCCACCCTTGCCAAATGGAGAATGGTGGACCTCGGAGAACCTGAACATTTGGGGTTACCTGGGGGGTTGACCGAGTGTCCGACCCAGGACCCCAGGACCTAGGTGGGAGAGGAAACACAGTCTGGGAGGAGGAGTGGGAGGGTGGGAAACGGGTCTAATAATGATATTCGTCGACTCGAAGGATTCACAAAAGAGACGAACCCCAAGAGAAAGATGGCAGGTAGGGTATGAGACGAAAATATAGTGGACAGGACTTTACGTCGAAGTTTACATGAGACAGGTTTTGAGAGTCTCGGAGGACTGACGGAGTTTAACTCGGAGAGACATGAAACGATAAACTTAGTGGTTTGGGAAGACGGAGTAAAGACCGATGACTGTCAGGTCTTCGAGGTGTGAAATTCGTTTAGTCTGAGATGAGGACCGTCTAGGTCGGACCAAACAAGGTCCCGACACGGCGGGCGACTCGACCCGGGGGGTAGAGACGGCACCTTCGGACTAAATGAGAGCTCCCGGTCATGTGTTCGTAGGCAGAAGAGACCTACCGGTACACCGGGGCCGACCTCATTAGCGAGGGACACCCTGAGGACTCTCGGTGTAGTTATGAGACAGGAGGTCCCTAAGTTTGTTCACAGAAAGGGGAGACCTTAATCTTCCGTCCCAGACTCTGACTCAAAAATTTAGAAGGTGAATTGGTTGTCCACATCTTAATTTGACTTACCGATCCTACGTACCACTACATATAAACCCCAGTCTCTATTAGGTTTCTCACATGCACCTCATTTCTCCACCCAGAGCGACATTGAGTGAGTCCGGTACTCCCAGGACCATGTTTACCTGGTACAAGGGTTAGGAGGGGATTTATATTCCGTATCATGTTTAGGGGTGTCGGAACTTCCGACACACCTCTCCCTCTCCTTTATGGTATAGTAAGACCTTTTGTACCCGACCTGTACTCAACTATGCCCAACCTGTAACCGACCTGTACCCAACTAACCTGTACCCAACTATACTGTAATGAAACAGATGTTTCCAAGTAGATCAGTTCCGATATCAAAAAGGTCACCAGTACATACCTACACTCTCGACCTGATATTTCTTTCGACTTACGACTTCTTAACTACGAAAACTTGACACCACAACCTCTTCTGAGAACTCTCAGGGAACCTGTCGTTCCTCTAGGTTGGTCAGGTAGGATTTCCTTTAGTCAGGACTTATAAGTGACCTTCCTGCTACGACGTCGACTTTGAGAATTATGAGACCGCTGGACTACCCTTCTTGACTGAGTGACCTTTTCTGGGACTGCGACCCTTTCTAACTCCCGTCCTCCTCTTCCCCTGCTGTCTCCTACTCCACCAACCTACCGTAGTGACTGAGTTACCTGTCCTCAAACTCATTTGAGGTTCTCAACCACTACCTGTCCCTCCGGACCGTACGACGTCAGGTACCCCAGTTTTTCTCAACCTGTGCTGACTCGTTGACTTGACTTGACTATACCCAACTATACCCAACATAACACCGAGGTNNTCTGAGAACTCTCAGGGAACCTGTCGTTCCTCTAGGTTGGTCAGGTAGGATTTCCTTTAGTCAGGACTTATAAGTGACCTTCCTGCTACGACGTCGACTTTGAGAATTATGAGACCGCTGGACTACCCTTCTTGACTGAGTGACCTTTTCTGGGACTGCGACCCTTTCTAACTCCCGTCCTCCTCTTCCCCTGCTGTCTCCTACTCCACCAACCTACCGTAGTGGCTGAGTTACCTGTCCTCAAACTCATTTGAGGTTCTCAACCACTACCTGTCCCTCCGGACCGTACGACGTCAGGTACCCCAGTTTTTCTCAACCTGTGCTGACTCGTTGACTTGACTTGACTATACCCAACTATACCCAACATAACACCGAGGTGACAAAGATTAAGATAACAGAACCCTTCCGATGTCTTGGAGGGACTCGGAGGCAGAGGAGTTGACAGGGTACTTTTATTACAGTTGCGGTCCGTCCCAAAACACTCCCAATTTTACAATATACATTCGACAGGTCCTGTGACCTCTACCAGTTATTTGTTCTCACTACAACAATAATTTTACGAAACAGAAAATGAAAAACTTGAGATATCTTGGAAAGTAACCACTTCCGTCCCAACTAATTTTGGATGATTGTATTCACTTAACTTCTACTTTGCAATTTATATACTTGATGTAATTTTTATACATGTGGGGATTGACTCCGAAGGGACCACCGAGTCTGTCGTTTCTTAGACGGACTTTACGTCCTCTGGGTCCAAGTTAGGGACCCAGTCCTTCTTGGTGACCTCTTCCTTTACCGTTTGGGTGAGGTCATAAGAACCGACCCTTTAGGGTGCCTGTCTCCTTGGTTTTTCTAAGACTCTTCTGTCGTTGATTGAGAAAGTATGATATATGAAATCCCTTTTCCTCCGACTACGAATAATTAAAACTAATTCGAATCTTTTATGTGTTTACGAACTGTAATTAAAAGTAAGAGACATACGGATTATTATAAAAGTTATTATTTATTTTTCATAATTTTGGTTGTAGACAGTGTAAGTATTTCATTTTACTAATTTTAATATGTTTGGTTATACTTTTTTGACTTATTTATATTATTTGGACTAATTTTTGCTTTACTTTTGTTTATGTGAGAGTCTACATTGAATATTTTAAACTACGATGCCCCGCTCCGTACGGCGAATTATGCAATAATTATAATTGTCCTGGTAGTAGACACAACAAAGGACCTAATCGGTGGTCCCCGACGATTTCTCATCACAAAGACCCTTGGTCCGTCTCTTTCTAATTTTTTTTAATAGAAAGTTGTACTGGGACTCTTCACGTTCAGGGACTCTTAGTGTGAATAATGATATGGGGGGTCTCCAGACTCTGGCGTATAAAGTCGTTTCGACAGACCGACCACCACTCCTGACACGGGACAACCGTCTCACCTCGATGGATTTTAGTCGTATTTACACTCCGACCACAACCGTGAATTTCCACTGTAGACTCGCAGGGGCCTGCGACCCGAGTCTGACTTTGTGTCGACTGTTACGAGTGTCGGCGACACGGTACTCGACACTTCGTGTCCCGTCTTTACCTTCTAAGAATAGATCCGAAGGAAAAAGATCACTGAAGGGTAGGAATTGCCTTAGTCGTGTAAGACCTTTTTTATGTATCGGGGTCGACTTATCGACCCGATCTTTTGACGAAGATAAGAATTTCCTGTGTGGTTCAGTTTAGGAAATATATGTATTTTACTTTATTCTCCCCAGACAAGACACGAAAGTGACATGTAAAGAGTGGACAGAATGAGTAGGACGAACTCTCATTTTATAAACAGTCTAAAGGAACAGGAGTTTTTCCTACGAAATGACTTATGACAAGTTTCATGGAAACGGGTAATTAAGTGCTGTAAGAGAGATATTGGAACACTTCTCAATCATTGCTAGGATAAACGTTAACTCCTTTGAAACTCTGAGTTTCTACTGACCAGTCTCCCCTGAACCGACGTCCGTCGGTTCATCCCGTTCCTACATAATTAAAGGGTACCCACTACGACTGTCCCGAGGTTCTCCCTGTCATTGAACGAGTTCAGAACTCCCCCTACTTCCGCAACCACCCTGACTGGGGAACGGTCGTGCCACAGGAGTGAGATGGTGCGGTCCGAAACATCTGTTTTACGATGTGTGTCTTTTCTATGTCCACACCGCGAGGTCGTCCCAGAAATCCTTCTTCTCGTCTTTCTCGAACAAAAAAGTCCGACCGATATCACCAGTACGAGACGTATCGATATCATTCGACCCGACACTGGTACAGAGTGTATATTTGTATTATTATTGCGTAGTCGAAGGACGTCATCCTATGTCCCTTGTGCAGTCCCAGTGCTATAGAACATTGTCTCCCGAGGCAGTGGGTGTGAAGGACCGAACGGACCGGAGAATAAAGGGACTCAAGAGGTGGGGTCAGTGTTTGAGAGTTTAGTTAGTGGAATTTGGTGTACCTCGTTTAGGTCGGATACACCTTCGGCGAATACAAGTTAATGTCTGAATTTTTTTTTTGGAGGCAACAAAGAAGACCTCGAATAGACCTCTTTCTCAACGCTAGTCCTGTCTCTTTTCCTGTGTGACCCGACCTCCCCTTTACGGTCCCTGTAGTCCTCCGGACGGACCTCAGCGACCAACACTAAATGACTTTTCTCTTACTTTAAGTCCGGGTGGTAGATAGAACGACTTTACAGTTCGACTCACACCGAGGTCGGTCATTCCCCGAGACTACCTGTACGGACGTTTAGTGGACGGTCGGGAAACCCTAGAGGTTGCCTTCCGGTACACCTACGATGTCTCTTCATGTTGATCACCGGGGACCTGGTTGTCCTTAAGAGGACCCCGGGTCTTTACGTGGCAATGTCCCTTGACTGGGACTTAGAGTTGTGTCTTTTGAGAAAGAGACGGTACTACGGTACTCACCCCAGATTTTAAAGATTGAACTTTTGTGTGACGTACAACCCTTTTTTTTTTTTACTTTCACAATCAGCGAGTCAGTATGGACTGACAAACGCTGGGGTACCTGACATTGGAGACAGGTACCCTAAGAGGTCCGTTCTTAGGACCTCACCCATCGGTAAGGGAAGAGGTCCCCTTAGAAGGGCTAGGTCCCTATCTTGAACCCAGAGGGCGTAATGTCCGGCTAAAGACTGGTACACTCGGTGTCCCGTCGGGAGTGTCGCGTACACTGGTTACACAATTCAACCACAAACGACCGTTTAGTTAGGTGTCGTTTAGAAATGGTTCCCAAACAATGCTGTGACGCACTACGTATCTTCGTTGTGTCACCGGTCTCATTGTGTCATGTACAATAGTGACTTGACGTTGCGTGTCGGGACTAAAGGAGAGAAATAATTTCTGGACTGTCAGTCACCTTTTGTATATAGGTCGGTTTCTTATCTTTTATGTTGAGAGAGATTATTCTTTTGACGAGTTATAAATTGTACCGTTCAGGTCGGAGAGACCACGGAGTTTTTGCACAGACATTAAAATTAAGAATGTCCCACCCTTGTGTCAGTAAAGCCGAGAAGTTCCGACTGGGGTCTCCATGGTCTGGTCTTCCCTTCTGTATTGTAAGTTTAACCGGTAACTAACGACCACAATTGTAAAACTGTTCCCTCCTTTTCCTTTGATAACTATTTTGACTTTAGACAAGTAGAACAGAAACTAGTGTTGATATGTGACCCTTAATCGAGGAACCCGCTTTTCGAAATTCGTTTTTGTCCTTTGTTCGTAATTTGTCTCGTCGTCGACTCCGAAGATATGACCCTCCCTGTTCTCTCCGACGTCCGACGGTATTTTCCAGCCTCAGGAGTCGTGAAAGTCCAAGTCTATTATTCCTTTTGGTCACCTGTACCACAACCAATTGTAAGAAGACTAAAAAGAAGAAATTTGATCGATCTTTAAATCAATCAAGTAAAAGGACCAACCCCCTGTAAAGATATCGTGAAAATGAAGGTAAATATCTAGGGTCCTCCAGGTATGTACTTTAATTACGGAATATCCAATAACTATACCATTGAGTGCCACAAATTTGAAGTTTCCATTTCCAAAGTTCAAGGAACTTTGGTCTACGAGGAACCAGTGGGGTCTACGAGGAACCAGTGGGGCCCTACCTCGCTCTTACATGTTTCAGTCTGAGGCCGAGGGTGGCGGAGGGAAGATGTGACTCTCTGTCCCTCCGACTTGGTACAAACCACCTACAATGGTCTGCCATGTCCACCACCATCACCATTTGGTAGGTGAACGGTTACGTCCTTTGCGTTCTCTGCACCCAAACTAGGCACCCAGTCCTTCTCAGGGACCTCTTCCTTTACCGTTGGGTGAGGCCATAAGAACGGACCCTGTAAAGTACCTGTCTCCTCGGACCACCCGATGTTAGGTGCCCCAGTATTTTCTGTTGTTGTTTGGTTCAGACTATTGTGTGGGTCGGGTCGTAGACCTGCTCGGGTCCTCTGAGACCTGAGAATCCGACTCCTTGGGTTCCGAAGAGACGTGACAGTCTTCTTTGTTCCCCAGTCCCCTGCGGGGGAGGGGTGCGACGGGGGACGTGTGACACTCGCACCGGGCCTCCTCTCCGAGGTCCGAGACGTCGAAGGTCCAGGGGAGTTCCCGGTGTCACCGGGTGAGACGACGTGACCGAACGAGACACGAGTTCCGTTCTACTCCGTGTCTACAGAGTCTTGGACCGGTGGAGCCCCGGTTTTACGTTTGGTGGTGTACGGGGTAAGAGTGGAAGGTTTGGAGGGAAATATGGAAAGGAAAAAAAGAAAGGAGACCTCTTCCGTTACCGTCGGGTGAGGTCATGAGAACGGACCTTTTGGGGTACCTGTTCTCCCCGGACCATCCGATGTCAAGTACCCCAACGTTTCTCAACCTGTACTGACTCGCTGAAGTGAAAGTGAAAAAGTGAGAAGAAAAAAAATTACATTAAAAGGGAAAACTTTAGTTCCAATACTTAGACAGAAGGGTCTGATTGCAGAAAGTGTGTGTTCAGAGTTAAGCCGAGGGTTTTGTAGGGTACTACGACCGACTCTGTGGCGTCGTGGACTTTTAGTTTGGTAGAGATTGGGGTTTGGGTTTAATTTCGAGCGTGTGATTCTTGGTAGGGGCGGTGACGGGAGGCGAAGGTGTAGGTGGTCCGAGCCGGAGTGGAAGGGCTTCTTCTCGACGCACCGGTGCCGCTCGCGGACCTTCGGCGCCTGCCGCCAGGAGTCGAGGCGGGCGCGCTCGGGGTCGACGGCCCGGACGACGAGCATCGCGAGGAAGTCGGCGACACGGTCGTCGGCGAGGCGGAGTGCCCGGACGCCCAGGCCGAAGCCCCTCTTGGGCAACGCCCCCCGGCACCAGGAGACGAACCCCATGGGATCCTTCGTTCCCACTCTTTTGTCAGTCGGGTCTACACTGGTCACGAGGAGTACTGTGTTTCTACGGCCGTTCCCCGACTCTTCCTTGCCGGGCGACACACAGTAAGATTCACAATTTTACTTTTTTTGTTCCTGACACTTCGCAACAAGACAACTTCACCAAGGTTCACGTTCCAAAGTACGAACCTTCGTCTCCTTGTCTATCTTAACGGGTTAAGGAGGGTCGACGGATGTAAAGAAGGGCCAGATGAATCTCTCTGAACCTCGTCAACCGTAAAAAACCTTTCGTAGATTTTCCTTTAGTGAGTTAGGTCCAACTTCGATCTGAATTTTGGATCGTTGGGAAAGTGACTGCCCGAAGGGGCCACCGAGTCGCCAGTTCTTAGGTCGTCCCGTCCTCTACACTCAAACTAGGAACCCAGTCGTTCTAAGGGGACTTCCTCCTTTACCGTTCGGGGAAGTCATAAGAACGGACTTCTTAGGGCACCTGTCTCCTCGGACCGCCCGATGTCAGGTACCCCACCGCTTCTTTGTCTGTACGGACTTCGTTGACTCGTGCGTGCGTATGTACGCAGTTCGTGGACAAGTCAGTTACTGTACACCCTCCGGGTCACCTGAACGTTTCTTTACTCCGGGACGGGAACGGGTACCCGTTCAGTCGTAGTCGTAGACCCGAGACCCAAGAGACTAAGGAGTGGTCCGTAGAGTTGTGGATTCCTGTGAACGACTGGGTGAGACGTCGTAGAGACTGACTTGAGTGTTCAAACCCCCGTGTGGACTTGGATCTTGTAAGAGGGTAAGGGGGTCAGAGCAGGGTTAGTGTAGGGGACCAACGTAATGAGACTCATCCCCGTGAATCTTAGATACCACTAGGGTCGCTGGTGACCGCTGAGTGTCGTTACTTCGGTCAGTCGAAGACAAGAATGTCTACTTACGTTCGTCAAACGCACGTTTCCGACTCGCGGTCCTACTTGTGCCCGGAAGTTTTACGTTTCTCTTGTACTTTTTAAGTAGACGTCAGTAGACCAGTGATAGGTCTCCTAAGATTACCTACCTTTTCGTACGAAGTCAGGACTTCGACCTTCGAGTTGCCTGTACTGTTCGTTTGTGACGTCGGAACCCTGGACGTACAAATGTTAGAGTCTCTTCCGGGTGCTGGAATTGTGAACATTTGTTCTCCCTCTTCTTGCCTTCCTGTGTTGAAACTATCGAGAGGTCGAATTCCTTTTCGTGAAGTACTCAAACCAGGTGGAGGGTTGTCTGTCCTTCAGACAAAGAACGTCCGACCGTGGTCGTACTGTGGGGTCCCTCGTGTTCACGACTCAAGAGACAGCAGAATCTGTCCGAAGTAAAAAGAATTTGACTAGATTTAAATAAAGTCTTTTTTTACACGGGTCATCGTGTGATGAAAGATGAGTGGCGACCGTGAACAGACAGACCTCGGTCGATCACGGCCCCTCTCACCTGTCGCACTCTTGTCCTGCAAAGGAAGGCCGGTCACACCTCGTGCCCATTCCCGTCCTTAATGACCCAACCGGTTTTTCAAGCTAGATACCTTTTTGAGTTTGCTTGTAAAACCGGTTTGGTGGGTTAGTATTTATTCATAAGGTCTTTCTTCTTCCCGGAGAGTCCACCGAGTCCCAATTTCTTGGGAGGACGGTTACCTTCTCTGTGTTCTCTACTAGGGACCCAACCTTTCTACGGGACCTCTTCCTTTACCGTTGGGTAAGGTCATAAGAACGGACTCCTTACGGTACCTGGCTCCTCGGACCACCCAAATCAGGTACCCCAACGTTTCTCAACCTGTGCTGACTCTCTGATTCGTATGTGTGATCTTTCTTCTCCCAATGGAAAGGGTAAGGTTCCTTTCTCGTCTAGTAAAAGATAAAACTACATGTCTTTTATCCTCCTTTTTTTTTTTTTCTACAATGTCGGTCTCAAAGGGTCCGGTTGATATTCTTGACCAATACTATTGTGTGAGAAATCTGTTTTTAAATACGTTTTATCAGAGTTGAAACCCTGTAAATAATAGTAAATAATAACTGTTCTTCATACTCACAATAAATAGTTTCATTTAGATTTACAGAGGAAAGAGGTTCCCACTTTTTAGAACCGAATTACCACAATATTGTTAACGAATTAAAAATATAATTTTTAATATCAATGTAGACCGAAGGGACCATCGAGTTAACCATTTCTTAGACGGACGTTACGTCCTCTGGGGTCAAACTAGGGACCCAGCCCTTCTAGGTGACCTCTTCCCTATCCGATAGGTGAAGTTATAAGAATCCGAAAGGAACACCGAGTCGGCCATTTTTTAGATGGTCACACCCTCTGGACACAAGCTAGGGACCCAACCCTTCTAGGGGACCTCTTCCCTTTCCGATGGGTGAGGTCATAAGACCGGACCTCTTAAGGTACCTGACATATTAGGTACCCCAGCGTTTCTCAGTCTGTGCTGACTCACTGAAAGTGACCACTTCTACCTCATTCTTTCCTCATCTAAATAGAAGAGTAGACTTTGCTGGGTTTTGCGAACTGGTTTTATACACAGTCACCCAAAGTTCTGTAATATAATCCGTTACTTCGTGCTCCTTGGTTTCTGAGGTTTTGTGTGCTCTGCTGGGGATGGTGGGGGTCCCTACGGACTCGGACGAGAGACCCACCAGAAGGTCCGACACCGTGTCTCTCAGTCCTTCGGGCCCCCCCAGACCATCAGAAGGGTTGAACCGTGCCACCTCGACCCCCGAGTCCTTCAAGTTCCCAGTCACCAATGTCCCGTCTCATCGACTCTCCTGTCGAGGTGTCTCTGTGTCCCACTGTGTCTTCCCGGAGAGCTCAAAGACCTGTTGAATGTAGTCACGTCGTCCACTCCTGTCACAGGTCTCGGTCTCTCACCTAAGATGGGTCCTGATCGTCCTTGTGATGACCCTCGAGTGTCTTCCGGTCCTAGTTAAGGACACGGGAGGCGTTAAGGGTCCCGTAGTCTTGTGGACCTTCCGAGTATAGTACCACGAGACGACTTTGGTCAGGACCTGATTGACGACCAGTCCTAGACAAATTGTTTCGATTACTCTTTCTAGGTTCTACTAGTTCGAGAAAGGTTCAGTGTATCAAAATGGGTTATTGTTTCGAATTCTTATAAATATCTTAATTTTTTTTTTAGGTTGTTCCTTTTTAAATGTTACAGTCAGTAGATTTTTTTAAGAGTCCGTACATTTATTCGTCCCTACATGTTCAGTACTACTTCTCCCCTACGTTAATTGACTTCAGTCGGTTCTTTTCGTGGTCGTTAATTGTCAATAATATTGATATAAGGTATATAGTTCTCCGACCTCCTTTCTGACTCATGTAGTTTATCTTTGTTTCTATTTTTCTCTGAATTTATTTTTAAGATCTCTAATTGTTAAGTTTACAGACTCTATTTTTATGTGACCTACCGTAATTCTAATCTGTGACGTATACTTTTCTAATTACCGTACCTAAAAGTATCGTCGTAATGAGTATCATCGGTTTTCGACCTTTGTTTACGGGTAGTTGGTTACTCACCTATTTGCTACTGTGTAAGTGTACCACATTATAATAAGTCGGGTTTGGTCCTTGCTTTGTGACTAGGTCCTTCCTTTATGATGACTAGGAGTGAAACTGTACCTACTTGGAGTTTTTGCACGCTTCACTTTTGTTGACTGCTTCTTTCGGTGTGTCTTATACTAAGATGAATGTACTTTACAGGTCTTATTCGTTCAGGTACTTTGTTTTATCTGATCACCAACAGTCGCCGACTCCTCGTACCCATCACTCGAGTACCCATACCCAAAGAAAACTCCGATTTTCTTTTACGAGACCTTCATCACCACTAACGACGTGTTAAAACACTTATATAATTTTGGTGACTTAACATGTGAAATTTTCTCATCTTAAGTGTTATACGTTTAATGATTTCTTCGTCGACTCCGAGCCTCTTTAAGACAATAAACGGGGTCAAGTATGTAGTACACTCGGTGGTTCGGTCCTAAACTTGAGTCAAACCAGATAAGAGGACCCGGTTTGACGAACCGTTGTAAATCTTAAACGTCTTCTCAAAGATCACTTCTGTTGAGGTACGTTCGTAAAGGTTTTCGACCTTCTTTTGGTCGTCCTTATCCACAGTGTCTCAATTCCCTTTCTTTTAAAGTCCTTTCCTCACTAGTCATTGCGGTTTCCGGTGTCTCTATTCCTGGTCCTGCACAGTGAATCTGAATTATTGGTCCTCCAGTACTCTCCGGAAACGTCCTAAACCCCCCTCCCTTCCGTCACCTTATCCCTCCCCCAACGATCGACCGTCCTTACCCTCTTCAGTAGACATCCGTTCCCTGTCTCTGCTCTTAGTGTTCTACGGAGAAGGGGTTCGGACCGACGTTTCCACCCCTCTCTTTACCCAGTTCTGCTAGGAGTCCTTTCAAGGTGTCGTCGTCCCCTCCCTTTGTGTGGATCTGAAGTCGACGGTGAGGAGTTAGTGTACTGTCAACTCCCAAGTTCCGAACTGTCTCCGTGGTGGCTGGTCACGTCGAGTCGAATAAACTACAAGTTATTAGACTTCTTTCCCATCAACGGGACTCTCTGCCTACCTCCTCCGTTCCTCTCCTCCGACCCCTGTCCTTACGACACGAGGGTCTGGACAGGTGAGAGTAATATATCCAAAGAGAAGTGGTCTCGACCGAACTGTAAGAGGACACCTTCGGGTCTGGGGTTACGAAGACGAGGAGACGTGTGTATACGTCTACGAAACTCGACAAGTACAAGAGGGTTTTAAGCACACGATTAGGGATTAGAGGTTACTCTACGATAAAACTCCTCCACGAGACCCCTTTCGTAAATCCAGTACTCCCACTCCGAAAGTATTTACCCTAATCACCGGAGTACTCTTCTCTGTGGTCTCTCTACTGGAGCAAAAGGGGTGTACGACTCCTTCGTTCTAAATGGTTCTGTCGGGAACAACACACCTCATAGTCTGTTCAGAGTTGTTTAAACTTTCCTGAGTTTAGTAGGTGGAAACCGGTGGGCTACACTTCTTGACTGAGTGACCTTTTCTGGGACTACTACCCTTTCTAACTTCCGTCCTCTTCCCCTACTGTCTCCTACTCTTCCAACCTACCGTAATGACTGAGCTACCTCAAACTCATTCGAGGTCCTCAACGACTACCTGTCCCTTCGGACCTCACGACGTCAGGTACCCCAGTGTTTCTCAACCTGTGCTGACTCGTTGACTAGTCGTGACTTGACTTGTTTAGTAGGTTTCATACAAGAGGTCTGTGTTACCTTAATTTAATCTTTATGTTAGTCTCTCTGGAGACCTTTCAGGATTTATAGACGTTTGATTTTTGTTACGACGATTTATTAGTACCCCTTTCTTCTTTAGTCTTTTCCTTTGGACTTTTATAAAACTTGAGTTACTTCTACTTTTGGGTTATATAGTTTTATACACTTAATGTCGATTGCATCATATACTTCCCTGTAAATGACATAATTTACGTGTAATCTTTTCGTCTTTCTGAAGTTTAATTACTGTAAGCGATTAATTTGAGTTGCAGTCGTCTTCTCTATTATTACCAGTGTCATCTTTAGATGACTATTAGTTCAATATAAAATGTGATGTATGTTTTGTTTAATTTACCTAGTATCTACATTTATATTTTAGATATACATAAAATCTGATTTTACATCCTCTTTTATAAATACTTGAACCCAATACATTTCTAAAAATTTCTATTATGATTTTTATGTCAGGTATTTTCTTTTTTAGTACTTAACCTGAAGCACTTGTAATTCTTGAAGATTAGAAGTTTTCTGTAACAATCCCCTCACGTTTTGTTGTGTATTTAACACCTCTTTTCTTTTGACGTCTAGTGTATGGACTTTTTTAACACTGGTCTTATATATCTTTAAGAGTTTTAAGTTATTTTGTGAAGGTTAACTTTACCGTTTTCTAACCTTATAAAATACCTTCTTATGTGTGTCTACAGTTCATTTACATTTTTTCTACAAGTTGTAAAATTACAGCAATCAACGGTCCATTTACGTTTAATTTTGGTACTCTATGACGGTACATGGATAATACGACAAATAATAGATTTTCTGACTGGTATGGTTCCCAACCGTTCCTGTACCTCCTTGACCTAGAGAACCTGTAGTGACTGCCCTTATATTTTACCATGTTGATGGAACCTTTTGTCTGACCTTTTGAAAATTTGTCTAAATTTTCGATTTGTGTATCGATAGTATACTGAATCCGTAAGGTGAGAATCGATAAACGGTTCTTTTTACTTTCGTCTCCAGATATGGTTCCGAACATGTTTACACGCACCATCGAAGTAAATATTATCGGTTTAGGGACCCCCTTTAGAGGTTTCACAGAGTCATCCATTTACCTATTTAACGCCATGAATGTGTCACCTCAAGATAAGCGACTTTTTTTCCTTACCTGATGACGAAGTCATCTAGACTTGGGGAAGGGAAGGAAGGAGAGGAAAGGAGACAAAAGAAAAAGGAAAGAGGGGAGAGAAACGGAAGTAACTGTACCTAAATTTAAAAAATTCGGGAGTAAAGTTGGAAAGGGACGTATACAGAACAACCTTCAAATATCCTTGTAGGACTGAAATGGGTGTACCTGTCGACGTTCTCGTTTCCTAAGGGTGTGGTACTTCAAAGGTTGTTGATTGGTATGAGGAGGGAGTTGAACGGAAATTTTCACGAAACGACTTTAGGAAACTCGTCAAGACCCAAAAGTCTCGTGTTTGATGGTCAGAGGAACGTCCGAGACGTTACTTGGAAAAAGACGAGGTTTGAGGTTGTAAAGTCAAACAAAAGGGAGGACACGTAGTCCGTGTGTTTAGACGGAAACCATTGTCCGAGACAGAGGACTGGGAGAAGTACACACTGAAACCTAATGAAGGATATGTAAAAAATTTAAATGACCTTTGTAATAATTATTCCAGTAATAAACTGTTCCAAAGACCAAGTATCGTGTTGTTCATTCTCACGTCAAGTTTCACCCTAAGTTTCACGAACACAACTTTGTTTCCGAGACGATAAATAAAGGACACTGAAAACCCGTTCAATTACTTTTAGATACTTCAAGTTAAAGGAGTGTATGTTTGCTTCTCCGTTATAGCATGGGTAGAGGGTCAATGACACCCGTAATGTATTTACTTAAGTAAATTTCTGGGTTCCTGTCATGGACCATATGTCATTCTTGAGTTTGAATTCGACGATAATAACGATGATAAAAACACGAATTTCCAATATAACGTAAGACGAGATGTTTCTCCGACTACAGAATGTTGTACTTAAAGGTATTATCCATTAAAAGTTGAAAGTGTTGTAATATATCGAACAAGTATGTTCATACATACATTTGTATTGTTCACAAACTATAGGTACCAAGTAGAAAAAGAGGAGAAAAACCTTTTTATAATAGAGAGCTCCATTCTAGAGGTTTTAGACAAAAGGTTAATATTTAATAGAGTCCACGACAACCTTATCGTCTATGAGGATGTGTCTCTTCTAGGATGGGAGATTTACGTCGTAATTATTGTAAAAAAATTTCTGTTTTACTACGGTTGTCGACCAAGTAAAGTCGACCTCAGTCTTGTGTCGGCATGTGCTTGCAGTTCGGGACCTTGTCAGTGCGCATGGTGCACCCGACCGTAGTGAGGTGATTACTGTAAACTTGTTTTACGTAAGGTTCAAGTTCAGAGGAGTCTATTGTATCAAGTGTAAAGAATTTATGGACCACTCACCTCGAACCACGAGCTTCGGCGACAGGAGAATCCTCTACTTTGACGTCCAAATAACCGTAGAACGAGAAAAACATGAAGAAAGAACCGAGGATATTTATTAAATTTTTCTCTCTTTCTTTGTTTTCTCTCGAGTAATGTTAGTTTTGCCAATTGTGTTTAACAAACACCTTTCCCTCCGAATTGTTTTCCGCGTGTCTTGTTTTATTATAAACCCACTAAACAACGATATCAGTGGTGGAGGACACGAAGTCCTTACTGTGCGAACAAATATCGTTTCCCTTAAAACAATGCTCGTCAGTCTCCTTATTCATGTGACGACAGAGACTGTACTACTTTTGGCGGGGACAGAGACCCCCAGTGGCGTGGGGTTTCCGGGAATGTTTGATACACCCTTAATTTTAAGTGACAGGAGTCGGTGATTGAGTCAGCCGGACAGAGGAACGGTTTTGTTTAAAAGTCTTCTACCTCTTCCTTCGACATCGGCTTAGATTGACGATTACTGAGGTCGTAGTACTCTCGACTCGGAGCCCCCTGAATCAGACAGAGATTAATTAAAGGTGCGTCGACCAGACGTCTCCACTAGACCTCTCGGAGGCTCAAGACAGAGACGACGTCGACTCGGAAACACCCTGGTCTACCGTCTCCGCCGACGTCGTCGTGCCCTGTAGAACTTGAACCCGAGTTAGATTCTTGCCCGTGAGCCCTGTACCGGGGTAAAGAGGGAGCATACGACCCGTGTCTGGGAGTGGAGTGTAGGGGAAGTAGTCTTTCAGTTTCTTACTACCTACCTCCTAGTCTCTTCATTGTGGTTGGACCCACTTGGATCTGGACAGAGGTGGAGTCCTGGTAAATAATACGGTAAAGTTTTTATTTGGGACCCGAAAGGACCATCGAGTCACCATTTCTTAGGCTGCCGGTCACGTCCTCTGTTCCCAAACTAGAGGTAGACCCTTCCAGGGCACACGATTCGGGTGCGTGGTGTTGTTGACTTCGGACACGTGGATCCCGGGTACGAGTCTTCGTTCTCTTCGGTAGAGTTACTCTTCGAGCACGTGACGTCACTTCTCACCGGGACGAACGACGCTGATCTCTATCGGGTGTGTGTCGTCGTTTCTGGGTCGTGTCGGTTTTTATTATTTATTTATTTAAAAATTTTTTGGGGTTTGTGACACTAATTTTTTTATTTGTTTGGGATCACTACCACTACCAGGGAACCTTCATCTTATGTTTGAAGGGAGAAGTGAGGGCCGGGGTGGAACAATGAGGGCGAAGTCTCCATTGACGACGATCGTCAAACGTAAATAAGAAGGTCTGTAATAAGATCAATAAATATTTGTATGGATGTGTTTGTGTATGTACCGATAATTAATTAATTTACTTAGCGTATGACGCCAAAGAAAAATGGATGGGTATGAAAAGTTCTAGGAAAAGTATAGTCGCGTAAATATCTAGAAAATTTGTACAGTGTAGTATAATTCCCCGTTTCTTTGTGATATTAAATGGGTAGGAGGTCACTACTCGTAAATCTCACAAACGTTCGCAGTCGATAATTTTTTCTATTTACACGATACATTTGTCAAAAGATGAACAAAGAAACATTCGTACATAACCGGAGAAATGTCTTATTTACGTGTCTATGCGAAAACGGTCTAATTCTCAGACGAGTAAACGTCATAACGGTCTGTATCGGGTCAACAGGAGATGGGTTTCGACGATTAACTGTAAGGGTTGGTTCACACCCTCTGGTCAAGAAACATGTGCAGGGTACGGGGTGACTGTGACTTCAGAGACAGGAAAACTAAAAAACGGTTTACGAACCTTAGAAAATTTTAACCAGTATACGTAAACTTTTAACGGAGTAATTTGGGAAGTGGGTAAAAAGAATAACTACACATTCTTAAGAAGTAAATAGGATCTATAATTAGGAAACGGAAAAGGTGCAAAATGAAAAATGTTGAATAAATATCATGGAAAACAACATGACATAAAATTTTAAAAGTGATACAGGTTTATACAGTTGAAAGGGAATGTCGAAATTTTCGTGACAAACTCTAATAAATATACGTACACACATACGTTCGCATACGTGCACACACACACACACACACACACGTGCGTGGGTATGTGTACTAACCCCTCAGTAAAGGCCCGAAACGTCTCCCTCCGTCCATAAACGTTGGTTGGAGAGAGATGAAAAGACTGGACTGACTCGAGGACGAAGAGGACTGGGTCAACCCGGACAAAGCGGGGGAGGGAGGCACAGGTGAACGGAGGACGAGAACGAGGATATGGAACGACCACGAGTTTGAACGACTTGAAGGAGGGTAACGTCCGTGTAAGAGAACTCACGTGTAAGGAAGACGTACCTTACACGGAGGGGCTCGGAACTCGAACCAAGTGAGTGGACGAGTAAGTCCAGGACCGTGTCGGTTGTCAGAGGTCCCTCCGTCACGGACCGTGTTGTCCATTTTGTCGGTAGGACGGTGGACTGTGGGAGGGGAATGGACGAAGTAAGAAGAGACGTAGTGAATCGTGGTAGGTTTTGTCTAGGTACTTAGACAGACGAATCACAGATGGAAGGGGTGATCTTCTATTTGAAGTCGGTCTGTTACGTAGGACGGGACCTGTCGTGCCGGTAAGTCAGTTACGGGTGACAGGGGAGGTAAAGGATAACCCTAGAAAAGTTCTGTCGAGTTAGGTTCCGTAAATCCCCGATGTCCTCCGACCTGGGACTTTCGGGTCGGGGGTACGGTGAGGTGGCTTCGGTGTGGGTGGGGCACCTCCTAGGTTAAACACCGAGTAGAGTGAGAGGGAGAGAGACGAGTCTAGAATCCAAAGTTCATTGTGTCTTTCAGTGGGTCTGAGGACCCTCGAGTCTTCCTTTCACAATTTCCGGTTTCACACTCGATTTGTGTTGTGAAACTTCCCTTTGTTTTGTATTTATAAATAAGTCTCAAAGTTATGAAAGGTAGGTCGGAAGTACCTTACGAGAAACCGTCGAGGATAGTTTTTAAATTTGTAACTATCTGAACTGAGTCGTTAAGACGAAGTTGTCTAGAGAGAAGTCTTATGTTGACACTTTTCTACATACAAGTTTCTGTGAAGTATGTAGTAAGTGTTACTATTTCTGTACTTTTATTGGTTTTACGTGTACCCCTTATTTGATATCAATTTATTTGAGATCATACAAGTACACTCCATCGTGATACGGCGGTTATTTTTGTTACTCTAACGAAATATAATATGACCGTACCTTTCTACAAGTGATCTTTATTTAATTTTTCGATAAACAACTTGTCATACGTGCCATAATAGGGTAAAAATTATGTGTTTCTATAATAGATATAATGTCGACATTTACCCTGTAGGAGTATCGAGTTTGTCATTTCTTAGACGGACGTTACGTCCTCTGGTCCCAAGTAAGGGACCTAACCCTTTTAGGAGACCTCTTCCCATACCGTTAGGTGAGGTTATAAGAACAGACCTCTTAGGGTACCTGTCTCTTCGGACCCCGCGATGTCAGGTACCCCAGCGTTTCTCAGTCTGTGCTGACTCGTTGATTGTGTGTGTCGACATTTATATATTTTTAAAGACTTTCTGACAAGGGATCAAAACAACGACAACAAATCAGTGATTCAGTACAAGTTGAGAAACTGGGGTACCTGACGTCGTGTGGTCTGCAGGGACAGGAGGTGATACAGGCCCTCAAACGAGTTTAAGTACAGGTAGCTCAACCACTACGATAGGTTGGATGAGTAGGAGACAACAGGGGAAGAAGAAAGCGGAAGTTAGAAAGGGTCGTAGTCCCAGAAAAGGTTACTCAGTCGAGAAACGTAGTCCACAGGTTTCATGACCTCGAAGTCGTTGTCAGGAAAGTTACTTATAAGTCCCAACTAAAGAAATCCTAACTGACCAAAATAGAGGAACATCAGGTTCCCTGAGAGTCCTCAGAAGAGGTTGTGGTGTCAAGTTTACGTAGTGGAAGAAACCACGACTCGGGAGAGATACCAGGTTGAGAGTGTAGGTATGTACTGATGACCTTTTTGGTATCGAAACTGATCTGTCTGGAAACAGTCGTTCACTACAGAGACGAAAAATTACGTGACAGATCCAAACAGTAACAAAAAAAAAAAGGATTCTCGTTGTCGGAAAATTAAAGTACCGACGTCAGTAACACGTGTCACTAAATCCTCGGGTTCTTTTATTTTAGGCAGTGACGAAAGTGAAAAAGGGAAAGTACTTCACTACCCTGGTTTATGGTACTAGAATCAAAAGACTTATAACTCAAAATTCGGTCCAATTTTATAATGATCAAAATTTTATAAAAACTATTACCTATGATGAAGACTCGTCATCCTAGTTCCCTTAAACTGAAAAACAAAAGTATACGAAGACGTAATAAAGGTGAAAATTACTTCTAGAGTATGTAACAAAAATATTATTTTTTGTTTTCGATACTTTGGTTTTTGTTTTACTTTTATTAAACAGACGAGATACTTCTTTATTCCTTTCGTTGGTCGACTCATGTTTGTTAAGGTGTTCGTATTGAAACTAGCTTTCAAAGTACTAGGACAGGGACATCCTTGTGTCTCGACGGCTCTTTTAAGGAGACACCAAGTCCCTTGAGAACTACCGTGTCTTTTAATCCCATTAATCAGTTCTTATGTCACCGAAAAGGTTACAAGAACGTTAGACCTGAGTCTCATTTATTAAAAATTCATGTGACATTTGAAAGTAAAATGAGACCTTCTAGGGTCTCATGGATGACTTTACCTCGTCCTGGGACACCAGAAACGGGGGCGCAGGGTAGGGGACGGGGAACAGGAGACGGACAGAAGACAGACACCTTTTTGAAATCGGTTTCTCATTCAAATTAGTCTCTTCACTCTTGTACGTCTTTGTCTCCTTTTGTCAGTGTCCTCTGGTTTATTACTATCAAATCAGACATTCGTATCGGTTCCTGGAAATCCTGGAAGAGTTCTCGGTATCTATTCTAAGACTCGGTACACGGCACTCGACAGAGTATCTATGACTTTGGGGGTGGTCCACCTCCGATGGACGTATTACTGATCTGACATCGGCACTGTATTCGACATTGTTAAGACTCTTGGCCGGAGTTCCTTTACCCTCGTACGACCGGGACCTTGACTTCCGATTGACGTGAATTTTGTTCTACTGCGACCAGTCTGGGGGTCACTGGTTAAAGTTCTACTGACAGTCTCGACTGACACGACAAAGACGGACGTCGGGGGAGGGAGGTAGATATTGCCGAGAACGGGGGACCAACCTGAAACCTGTCCGTAGACGGAAGGGTGGGGAGTTGAGACGGGGTGAGACGGGGAATGGGGTGCGCCGACACACATACGTTTCAGGTCTTGGGACAGTGACGTCGAGAACGTCTCCCCCACACCAAACGTCTTCTTCCGCCGTCACCCCTTTCTTTACGACCAGAGGGAGGTCAGAGTCTCCTCTTCAGTGTCTCAAAGTAAACTTTGGCTGTCAGCGACTGTTGTCAGTGGATGAAGGTGTGTGAGGGATTTCGCAAAGTTGTATTTGTCTAGTCGTTCGTCGGAGGGTTTCCGAACCCAGCTTTCCTCGAGGGACCGTTTCGAGGACCTGTGACGAGGAACCATCTCCTTTCTGCTCGTACACTCGAGTCGAAGACCTGTGCCCGGAAGGTACACGTTCTGAGGTTGAGCACGACGAGGTTCTGGGTGGAACACAAAAGAATGTTGGACGAGTAGTACCTACGAATTACGGTTCAGGTGGACTCGCCTCGGGACTCGGGTCCTGGTCTCGGGGGGTTAGGTTCTCACCACCTCCTCGTGCTCCGACACGAGGATTTTTACACTACTGCTTACTGTTACAAATTAAGTCTTAGGAGTCCCTCGTGTAGTTTTACTTTTCTTTTTAAGCTAATATCTGTTACCAATCTTTTTGCGAGATATAAAAAAAAAGTATTTTTCTTTTTACGATGTATATATATATAAAATTATTTTACTCGTGTAGTTCTTTTTTTTTAGTTTCCCTTAAAAGTGTCCGAGGATTGGAGTGTGTGTTACCTGGTGGTTAGGGACTTTTATTTAGAGTCATCTTCATTCTTTTCTATTCTTTGTTTTTCCTATTTCTTTGTACGTCTCGGTCTCTGAAATACAAGATTGACAGATTGGAAGAGTAAGATAGGTGAACACTTTCACCTTGATTACCCCGATTAAGATTGAGGGGATCGGGTTGTCTGGCCCGGGTCTACAGTACTTTCCGGGGCAATCCTTCTAATTCTCCTTGTCCTTCTTTTTACTTTCCATTTACACTGTTGCTACGTTCCATGCTAGTAGTCCGTTACCTTGACGTCTTCCGCTTACCCTTTTGCACTTACTACATTGGTCCTTCGTCCCTAAAGCAACGGTGAATCCTCTGCCTATCTTACTCCCTGGTAAAGTTCCCTTCTAAATATCCCTGACTTACCCTACTTCTTTCCTTTATAATAGATCTATTTTTGTGTTGTTTATTTTCTCCTTCGACCTACTCAATATTTATTTACTCTCCCCCCCCACTCTCTCCTGAGGTCTCCCCAACGTCTCTATTCTCTTTCTTTGTCCAAAATCGACACTTATCATTATATAAAAAAATGACGTTGAGAACCGAACGTCTTAGAAGCAAGGGACTGAATCCTAGCTTAGGTACGGGTGACGTCACCCGAGAGTCTCAGAATTGGTGACCTACCGGTCCCTTAGGGGTACGGTTATCATTAAAATTTTTTAGTTGTCTTTATAGACTACAACCACCTTTTACCTCAATTACTCCCTTTGTTAGATTTATATGGACTTTACTCCGATCTAGCTTTGATAATTTCCAAGTAAGGTAAAGGAGGTGGGAAATAACGTACACACTCCCTTCACCTTTAAGTTTCATCTTATTTCTTCTAAAGACCCGAGTTTATCTCTGGATGTTTTTAGTCTGAACATTGTCTCTAGATTAATAAAGGACCCTATTCTCGTCCCTATTAAGACTTCTGATAACACTTTTCCATTCTTATTTTCTTACCTCCTCACTTCAACCCCCTTTTATAGTATGGATAAATTTTCAAAATATTAGGGGTTCGTACCTGAAGGGACCACCAAGTCTGTCACTTCTTAGACAGACATTACACCCTCTGGATCCAAACTAAGGACCCAGACCTTCTAGGGGACCTCTTCCTTTACCGTTGGGTGAGGTCCTAAGAACGGACTTCTTAGGGTACTTGTCTCCTCGGACCACCCGATGTCAGGTACCCTAACTTTCTCAGTCTATGTTGACTCACTGATTTGGTGATGGTGAGTGTTGACAGGAGTCAGAAAGTCTCATTTAAAGAGTTTGCCAGGAGTGGAGGAGTGGGTTGAATTGAAAGTTTGGTGGGTCGTGGTAGGGTGACCTTGAACTTCGACGATACGAACACATTTTGAGGAAAAGGAACCTCCAAGGATTGAAAACCGAGTATATGAGATTGTGACAAGGAACGATAGTGATGTTGTTATCAATGACTGAAAGTGAATGAGGATCTGTACCAGAAGGAGAATGGAGTCCAGGACGGTAGTTCGACCCTTTACAGGTACCAGGGTACGCGTTGAGTAAACTGTAGGGTCGGAAAGTCATGAATCTGTTCACGGTGAGGAAGATCCCAGAAGGGTCATCAGTACATGTCTACACTTTCAACCTGGTATTTCTTCCGACGATGCCGACGACGACGACGATTCAACGAGGTCAGCACAGGTTGAGACACGTTGGGGTATCTGTCGTCGGATGGTCCGAGGAGGTAGGGACCCTAAGAGGTCCGTTCTCATGACCTCACCCAACGGTAAAGGAAGAGGTTACGTACTTTTACTTTTCACTTTCACTTCAACGAGTCAGCACAGGCTGAGAATCATTGGGGTACCTGACGTCGGATGGTCCGAGGAGGTAGGTACCCTAAAAGGTCCGTTCTCATGACCTCGCCCAACGGTAACGGAAGAGGTTATTTCTCCCTATTCGTGGTTTTTTTAACTACGAAAGCTCAACACCGTGACCTCTTCTGAGAGCTCTCAAGGAACCTGTCGTTCCTATAGTTTGGTCGGTTAGGATTTCCTTTGGTTGGGACTTATAAGTGACCTTCCTGACTACGACTTCGAGGTTGTGAAACCGGTGACTACACTTCTCCACTGAATAATCTTTTCTGGGACTACGACCCTCTCTCACTTCCGTTTTGTTCTTCCCACCGTCTCCTACTCTATCAATCTAACGTAGTGACTGAGTTGCCTGTACTTAGACTCGTTTGAGGTCCTCTACCACCTCCTGTCCCCTTAGACCATCCGATGTCTGGTGTCCCAGTGTTTCTCAGTCCTGTACGGAATCGCTGACTTGTTGTTGAGGACGGTCCGTGGAAATTAGTCCTTTAGACTCATAGTGGGACGTGGAACCTAATGGATCTTGGAATGGAGACTTTAAGTGTGTCGGGTGAAACCGACGTTTAAAGAAGAATGTCAACCAGTGAACTGATTTGGGTCTTAAGACTACACCGTTAGAAAGGGGACCCCTAACTCTTCCGTAGAAAGAAAATCAAAATACCCCACGAAACCCTTTAATCCATGATGAGATTTCCAGTTGGAACCTTGGAGCAGAAAAGGGGTCAGAATACTTTAGAGTACTACACGGGCAGGGCACTCCCAGACAAAAGTAAGTAATACGACCCGTGGACCATCCGACAAGGTCAGGACGTCGACTCCCTTTAAAAGAATTTTACAACGAGTAGTAAAGGAGGGGAGACTAAGGAGACAAGAGGAAAAAGAAATTTAACCCCATATCGACGAAGCGGTGCAACACAATCAAAGGTGACGCGTTGCTTCACTTGATCGAGATCCATATATATATATCGAGGAGGGAGAACCTGCAGGGAGGGTGGGCAGTCCTCCGTGGTCCCTTAAAAATTAAAAAAATAAACCCGTGAAAATTATGATTCATCTAGTATAAACATACCCCCTTTACGAACGAGACTTTCCGTGTTAAAATAACATAAGAACTTAATTACCCTTTCATTTAATGACCTATCTTATTCTGTTTATTAAGTCTGGTAAGGAAAGTAAACTTGAATGGATTGATTTTAACGGTGTCACTTATTTTGGGCTAAAGATAAATCCGTCAAAGTTTTTTAGTTTCATGGAAAGGGTGGTACTAAATGAATAAGTGTCAAAGAGTCCTGGATTGTCTAGTACGTTAGAACTAAGGGGTCCTCTTGACCTAATAAAAGGAGGGTGTTTAGGTAGTGTCCTTGTCGAAATGAGTAATATAAAGACACACTTTCACTAAAGAGTAATGAGTGAGTCCTGCAGTACGGACAAATAATACACCCCTCTTTGTCTATGACCTCTTCTTTACTTTTTTCCTTTTATTCTTCACCAAAGTTTTACAGTCCTTAAGTGCACTGACATTCCTGATAACATGATATTAAGACATGAGAAAAAATGGCGGATACAATGCTAGTAGAAATATTATTATAAGTGGAAAAAGAAGTTTTACGTTTGATGGTTGCACCATTTACTATTGAGTGTTAACTCTGTGATCGGTGATATTTTATCTTCGCTACCACTATTTTACTTTCAAAACGTCGATCTAAGGGTCCGAACTTCAGTTGGATCTTTAGAAGACCAAAGTAATGGGAATCTTTTACTGAACTAGAGAGATTAGGTGTCAAAGGATTAGATATTTTATTCCAATTCTTATCATGGTCGTGTAGTATTCTTCATTCCTACGTTGCTCTACCACCCAGACCGTTCGTATGTCATTCATGAGTTTTTTACGACCGTTAATAATAAGATCAACGAGTAGGTACTTGGTACTGTAGTCAAGCCGGTAACAGTTCGAACCTATGTGTCGTCCCATGACAGTGTGACCACAACGAGTCAACGATTCAGTACAGACTGAGAAACACTGGGGTGTCTGACGTCGTACGGTCCTGATGTCTTGCTTGAAGTCGAAGTCGTAGTCAGGAAGACTACTTGAGGGTCCCGACTAGAGGAAGTCTTACCTGACCAACCTAGAGGAACGTCAGGCTCCCTGAGAGTTCTGAGAAGAGACCGTGGTGTCGAGTTTTCGTAGCTAAGAAGCCGCGAGTCAGAAGAGACGGTGTAATGAATAAGACGAGAGTAAGTAGGGGCAGTTGGACGGTACACCCAACAAGTTGTCAGTCTCGACGAAGATTCTGACCCCCTGAGACACAAAGTATGAGGACGTAGACCATCAGTGTGTGACCGAAGAGTACAGGTAGTACCCGAAATCTGAGACTAGTCGACGACCTCTCCAATGACTATTGTTTCTCACCCCGGACTTTATCAAGAACTGTGTTTATACGACTAGCTACCTAGTTTCTACTTGTGTGCTTCTGAGACGTTACAGGTTCTTTACACACTACAAAACGGTCAATAGAGTCTCTTCCTTACCGACCGTACACAAAGAAAGAATGATATAAAAGTAAAAAAGATCGAGAGGGGTTACAGTAGTGGGTTTCTGTCATTTGTCCCATAAATCGTAAAGTAGTCGCATTCCATCGACCATTTTGCATGTTTAGACCTCTCTTGACCTTTCAAAATTTGTGACTGTACATTAATTTTCACGGCACGAGTAGTCCGATTCTCTGCCCCGATGTCGCACCTTCGTAAAACGTATTGTTACGTAAATGTCAAGTCCTCCGTCTCAAGACTCCGTGTATTTACAGTCGTCGAGGTGTCCTGGTAACCGTGATTAATGACGACCGGGTCGAGGGTATCGAGAACCTCCGACTGTTCGCTCACCCGTGTTATGGTCCACACGTTGGAAACTCTACGTTATGCACGTATATGAGAATTCACTCTCAATCGTAAAAGACAGGGTGAAACCTCCCCGGTGGTGTAGTAAGGTCCAAAGTGTGGTCGGATGTCCCCCGAATTATCGTTCACTCAACGCCGTAAAACATTTAAGAGCCACCATTGCTACCCACACAGGGTAACGTGGAGGGTTTAGTAGTTTTTATAGTAGGCACGAAGGTACTTTCTTTGTCGTCTATTTCTCTTTATATAGAACAGGTAATGGACACTGTGAAACTATTATTAAAAATTAACCGGGATTCCGGTGATTTGACGGGTCTCCTACTTCAATAGTCTCGAAATTTGAGTTCACAGGTGTGTGTTTTAGTTTGACAGGGTCACTTGGTGGATTCCCCGTTACGAACACACTACTACTTCCCCCCTGGGTGGTCATTTTAATCACTGACTCCTTCGTCGATATTTAAAAGACATGAAAAAATAAAAACTGGGACAGAAAAATGTCCGAAAGGTCAAGAAGGTATTTTCCCAACTTTCCCCTCTCCTCCGACGTGCAAAAGTTTAATTGTTCCGTAGATCACCAGTCGGAGGATCCAAGTTCTGAAACTCCCTCTGGACCCTTGGAGATTATAAATGTTTCTCCCTTAGATGTACCAGTGGACGTGTCTTACGGCAGGGGTGAGGACGGCGGACCGTTGAACCTGACTGACCAATCCAGAAAGGACGTACGAAAAACGTGTGATGCAATCCAGACAATTTATGCGGAGGTGGCATGTGAGTCGCACACACACAGGTGGTCAGGACAGGCTGAGAAACACTGGGACACCTGATATCGGGAAGTTCGAGGAGATAGGTTCCCTAAAGGGTCCGTTTTTGTGACGTCACCCAACGGTAAAGGGTGAGGTCCCTTAGTTGGGTTGGATCCCTAGCTTGGGTTCAGAGGACATAGCGGACGTGACATCCATGTAAAAACTGACGACTCGGTGACCCCTTCGGACAATGTGAGTCGTATTGGTATTAATTTGTGTACACATTCCTACTCGAAATACGGAAAAAGAGGACACTGTGGTCGTCGAGATATCTTTTTTCCTGACACAGACAGGGTAAGTGAACTACAGGGGGTCGTAGGTTGTTTCTCGAGTTGAGTCTCTTCCACGAGAGCTTTAGAGGTACCTTACTTACCTACGGGCAGGTGTCGAGGGGACTGAAACGGGGGCTGGGGTCTCACTGACTCGACCTGAGACCCCAGTGTCGTACCTTGAGTGTCCCGGAAGACCGGTGACTCTGCCCACTCCTTCGAGGGGTGGGTGACGACCGGTCTTCCTTGTCGTTTGTCCGGAAGATCCTGTGGGTGTTTGTGGTAGGAGACTTGGTACGTTACCTATCAGTGAGGTAGGTAGTAGGGCGGTATAAAAGGACAGAGACCCTGGAGTGCGTTTCCTTGTCCAGAGTTTACATAGTGGAAATAAAAAGAGGGTGATTACAAGAAAGATTGTGAAAACGAGAGGATATTTGAGGAGGTGGGAGTGCGGTAACGTCCAGGGAGACAACCGAAGTGCTCCTGACTACTCGATTTCGACCCCCTTGGTACCCCTGGGGTAGAGTCCCTCTTGTGTCGGTTATGGTTCACTATTGTGGGGGACATGACTTCTCGGGTCGCGTTGGATTAACGAGACTTGAACCGGGGACGTCCAGGGTGTAGACCCAGTCGTACCCGAAGGTGTGACACTCCACGGTACTGAGAGAGTGGCAGTCTTGTTATTGTCGGAGAGTCTCAGCAAAGGTAATTTCCTCGTATGTAGTGGACGATACCATTCTTGTTCGGGGGTCGTGGGTCTAGGTTCTACGGTACCGTTTCACTCGGGAAACGGACAGGACAGAACAGGACTTCAACGTATAAAACAAAGTCGTTCAAGAATAACTCAGAGAAATAAATCTACACAGGTCTCTCCCCACTACTACGAACCGGTCTGATCTCCCACCCACTCCTCTTGTACAACCTCGTCGACAAATGTCTTGAGTCTTGTAGATTCACGAGCCATTTGTGTAAGACTACCACGTCTGTGCGATGACCATAAAAATGTGATACTTCTTTCTTCTTTCACAATCAGACAGTTAGCACAGATTGAGAAACGTTGGGATGCCTAACATCGAGTGGTCCGAGGAGACGGGTACCTTAAGAGGTTCGTTCTTATGACCTCACCCAACGGTAAGGGAAGAGACCCCCTAGAAGGGTTGAGTCCCTAGTTTAGGCCCAGAGGACATAACGTTCGTCTAAGAAATGGTAAACTCGGTGGTCCCTTCCGCTATCATATGGGTCTTTATCCTTAAGAGTCCACTACGTCACCACTTCTTGGGCGGACGGTTACGTCCTCTACGTTCTCTACGTCCAAGCTAAGGACCCAACCCTTCTAGGGGACCTCCTCCTTTACCGTTAGGTGAGGTCATAAGAACGGACCTTTTGAGGTACCTGTCTCCTTGGACCCCCCGATATCAGGTACCCCGACGTTTCTCAACCTACCTTGACTCGTGTGTGTACGGTTTTTGGTGGATGTAGACACTAAAATTATGTCTTTATCATTGGACGAAAATTTCTTCATTTTTATTAAAAACACTACGTTCACCTCGAAGACATGGGTATTTCGTTGTCGGAGTGATAAGGGTCCCTTAAAAAGGGAATCCCCCTTTCTTTGGCTTTGTTATTCTGTAGTCGACAAGTAAGAGACGTATCGGTACGCTTTAGGAAGATATGTCGACTCAGACTTATTTGCTTAAAATGAAAGGTATTGTGTAGTACAGTTGTACTATGTTAGTCTTCCGTATAACTGGTTCTTCATCAGTTAGTAGTCTAGTTATGAAGTTGACTTTTATAAGAGGGTAAACGATGTTGTTGACGTCTGGTCAATCTTTTCAGTTACCCATTTCGGACTTATAAACACGTTTTAATGCATCTAGTTGTAGGACCACTCTACAACATAAACTGTATCCTTGTTGTCTTGTCGAAAAGTACTTTTAAGTCTCTGTTTCTCAGTAACTTTCTGATTCCAATTCAAAGATTTTAAGAAGAGAAATATATCGTTACCTCTCCCACAAGGCATGAAAAAAAATTTTTTTTTGGTAATCGTGATTTAGGGACTGTCAAAGGAAACAGTAGTATGACTGCAGTTCCTTCGTTTCTAGTAATAATGAATATCCTTCTACTATAAGAACCTCATCTAGAACGAGTCATGTCACGATACTCAAGAGTCGAATACTGACTTTCGGGTCCCTTTCCTCCCTGCACCTGTCTTAGGTCTTACCTAACGTCCCCTAGTCCCACGACACACACGTATTGATCGTAACAGGGTCTTTCTTCTAAGTGACAGAGTCAGGATTCCTCCACCTACCTGGATTGCGGATAATATACCTCACTTCATTCAGTCTTTCTCTTTCTACTTGGGATTATGTATGTATACCTTAGATCTTTCTACCCTGGCTGCTAGGATGCACGTCCCGTCGTTTCCTCTGTCTCTACATTCCTTGTCTGAAAACCTGAATCACCCTCTTCCACTCCCGCCCTACTAAACTCTCTTCTCGTAACTCTGTATATGTGATGGTCGGTCTCCCTCAAACTACTTACTACGTCCCGTGGGTTTCGGGCACGACACACTGTTGGACCTCACTACCCCACCCCTTCCTCCACCCCCCCCCCGTCAAAGTCCTAGGCCGCCTGTGTACAGATGATACCGACTAAGTATGACTACATACCGTTTTTGGTAGTGTTATAACACTTCATTAATTGAAGGTTAATTTTAGTCAATTAAATTTTTTTCCTTCTGAGTTAGAGTTGGAAATAAAAAGTTACTCAATAAAGTTATTTTACACTAATTGATCGAAGATAGACTCATTCTTTCGGATTCGGCGTGTCGTCTCTCTAATCCATATATCCAAAATTCACTTAAACTTGTAGAAAAGTATATAAATACCGGTGACTGGTGAAACAAGAAGATAACAGATTCAGTGGGTAAGTATATAAAATGGATAAAAAATTTAATTCAACATAAAAAAGATAACTAAAAGTATAATTTTGAAACAAAGTCGTAAAAGTAAGTCAAATAGTTGGAAGAATTAAGATACTACAAGTAATAACGTCTGTTAAATTTTAAACATATATCAATTTAGAAAAAAAAATTCCAAAGGTCCAAAATATAGTACAACTCCTTCCGGAAGGAATAAGGGTTTAAAATTTGATAAAGTTAATAAAATAATAGTCTTTTCTATACGAATTTTTATATGATAATTTCAACAGGTAATACAACAAGTTACATTAAAAAATTTTTAAGTGTCTTAATTTTAGCACGTATGTGTAAACACGATTTTTTGTTCAAGAGACAAGACTATGTCACGGTGTGAGATAAAAAAGGGGAGATTAATACGAAAAAGAAAACGAGAACGTCGGTCCTTCGCGACTCGGGTCAAAATAGTCCGAGAAGAGAAAAAATAATGAACATAAAAATTAGGAACATGTAGACAATAAGACCCGGGAAATGACGTACGATGGAATATAGAAACGACTTTAGTCTTTCAAATTTTTTATTTGTTTAATCTTTTACTAATTTGTTTATTTCTCTTTCACTAGTTCGCTAAAATTTTCAGATAATATAAATTTGAAAAAACCCAGTAAACAAAGAATTGGGTAGAAAAATTTTTTTATAACTAAATAAAGTCGACGTGACTCAGATCGACGTCGTGTGTCCCAGAATCAACACCGCACACCCCAGATCGCGGGACTGGTCCCTATCTCGGACGCGGGGGACGTGACCCTCCTGTCTTAGACTCGGTGGTCTGGTGGTCCCTTCAGGAAGAAGTAGGTAGATGCTACTGAAGGACCAGACGACCTTAATTGACTGTCGGTCGACTATTCTAATGTCTAGAGAACAAGAGTGAGGTTAACAACAACAAGTCAGTGAGTCAACACAGGTTGAGAGGCTGAGGTGCCAGTAGTCGTGTCGTCCGAAGGGACACGAAGTGATAAAGGGGCTCAAACGAGTTTGAGCACAGTCGACTCAGCCACTACGGTAGGCTGGTAGAGTAGGAGACAGCAGGGGAAGAAGAGGACGGAAGTTAGAAAGGGTCGTAGTCCCCGAAGAGTCGACCCAGGCAAGAAACGTGGTCCACCGGTCTGTGAAGTCGAAGTCGTAGTCAGGAAGGTTACTTATAAGTCCCAACTGAAGGAAATCCTAAATGAACAAATTAGAGGAACGACAGGTCCCCTATGAGATTAATAATCCCATGCTAAGACAAATGGAATAACACTGACAAAATTAATAAGAACTTAGATTCAGTAGATACCGAATTTCGTTCACAAATGTACAAAGGACTTATTTGTTTGGTCTTTTTTCAGTGAGTGTCTTTTTTGAGTGTAGTCTTTAGATCCAATTTTCCTTGTCGGGTTCGTAAGGGTCCCATACAAGATGACACCCATGTACAACGTAGATTTCAGTACCTACTGTCATTAACTTGTCTACTGGGTTTCTGTGTTCTGGAACGGTAGTAGTCGGACCTTAGTGGTTCCCTTTCTTCGCCGTGTAGTGTCAAATCTCTATGGTCGTACTCAATTTTGTTCCCAACCACAATGGGTTCGTTAATCTTATTGGGTTTATGGGGTGTCAGGGTTCTTTGGGTTAATAAACCTTAAATTGACATTAAACGTACGGACGGAAGACGAAAAATTAATCAGACTACTGTCTTGTTCCGTTTCCCTTTCGACTAAACCATAATCCTTGATGTAAAATAAATTTACTTTTTAAGTATGGATATCCTATTTACGTTTCAATTTTAAGTCATTATTTTACATAGAAAATTAGTATTAAAAATTTAACAATAATTTACTCGACGACCTCATTCTTCAATCTTCTCTTACAGAACTTTAGAGAGTAGAAGACGAGATAAAAGGGTTAGGTGTGAAAGGGGTCTATTCAGGTAAAGTGTCCCCGAGGTTCCCAAATGTATCTCCGACCCCACCCCAGGAGGTAGATCGTTTACCACCACCAATTGAGAACAAGATTTATAGAATTGTGGTGGAGGAATACAGTTATTACCCTTTTACCTATTCTTCAAAATACAGAAACCTTTTAGTTTGAGTCTCGGAATACACATAATTCAATTTACGACACGTGAGTCGGTACACGAGAAACACTGGGGTACCTGACATCGGGTGGTCCGATGAGACAGGCACCCTAAAGGGTCCGTTCCTGTAACCTCACCCACGGTAAAGGAAGGGGTCTCCTAGAAGGACTGGGTCCCTAGCTTGTAACCGTCCGTCTAAGAAATGGTGACTCGGTGGACCCTTCGGGTCCTTAAATAATCTTTACGTTAAAGACTCCGAGGTGGGGTCTGGGTGACTTATTCAGTGAGTCCTGCTCTCGGTCATTAGAAAAGATTGTTCGAGATGTCCACCAAGACTCCGAGATTTTAAACTATTTGTGTCCAGATGTCCTAAATAAGTTGTTGACATAAAATTGAGTGACATCCGAACAGATCAATAAAAGATAAATTTGGGGTTGGTTTGAACAATTCTTTGACCTTGGTTTTCTCTCAGTTTCCAGCACACTGTAAGTAAGTGACTAAACAACTGAGTAGGCTGACCATTGCCTATCTACGATTCATTGGTGCCCCTCAATCAGTGACTCCGCCGACGTCCTAGTCCCTATGACCCGATTTATTTACCCTGCTCCAGTGACAAGAACCCCCTAAAGGGAGGTACCTCCTTCTTGTTTTGGTTTGTCCAGTTAAATGCACAATGGTCTCCCCTAATACTCCACTACGAGGTTACTTCACCAGTCCCTTTACGTTTAATTTTATTGTGACTTTATATTAAAGTGAGGGTAATTTACCTGTTTTAAAAAAAATTGATTATTCATAGATAAGAATAGTCACTATACCCACCTTTACTTCGGAAACTTTTCCTTAGGTCAGTATAGGTAATCGCGTAGTTCGTGTCGGTAGGGTGAGGACCCCTAGTTAGAACATCTTACAGTGGCCAAGTACAAGTTCCTGTACATGACTTCGTAGCCAATATCACCGTTTGCGGTCAATGCTTCACTTACGGACGGCCACCCCCTTACAGACTTATCTAGTACCATATAGGTGTGATCCGTCGGTCACTTTTTGTCGGTACGTGACTGAAAACTCCCGTCGAGATACTGCACGGAGTCCTTTCGCTGTACATCTTTTTACATGTCCTGAAGGGACCACCAGGTCACCAATTCTGAGGCGGAAGATTTCGTCCCCTACACCCAAACTGGGGACCAGTCCTGCGATTCTAGGGTGTACGGAGAACCGGTTTTTTTTTGGGGTGTATTTTGTATTCATCATAACGTTGTGTAAGTTATTTCTGAAATTTTTACCAGTGTATTTTCTTTTTTTTATCCATGTTACGTTAAAATGAAAGTCCTTGGTCCGGGTAGAAACACATGTATAGTGACCATGTACTCGTGTCCTCGTATCTTCTTATTATACCTCCTTACTTGTGGGAGTCTCCACTTGGTGGATTACACCTAAGTCCGAGTTGTGGGTCCGAGGGAGTGAGAGTCATAGAAGGATGTACATCACGTCTTCTACCCTCCGATTCGGTGTACGACCTACGAACCTGTAGGACTTCCGTTTGTACGTACACACTCTGTACCCCCCTCTTCCGTCCGTCCCCGGTGTAGGTCATCGAAGTCGACGAGTGTTCGTGGAAGTGTACAGTGTGGAAATGTAGTCGACTCAGGGGACGCAGGTAGTGATCGAAGGGTTCAGTCCTCCCCGTAGTCGAAACGACCGGACCTGTGTCGTTCGTGTCGTACTGAACCTCGGTCGGAAGACGGCATCGACGACTAGGGACGTAGGACCGAACCTGTCGTGGTCGGACCTTGATCGTCCTCCTACCTTGGGGACGTAGGGACAGCTCCGTCGTCACAGAGGGGCCCCTAGTCCATGAGTGAGGGTCCCACGTCTCAGACGTCGATCGAGGATGGTAGGAAGATCACTATCTAAAGTAGTCGTGGACGAAGGGATTCGTTTTAGGCGGATTTACTCGAACTGGGAAAAATTAAAAAAAAAAAAAACGTTACCTTTGACACTAAACTACCCAATGGTCAGTGATCCTCCTTATTCTTCCTCAAATCTCTTAAATTTGTGTCCTTATCTACTTTCACGGAACTCTTAGCACCATGATAATAATAGTGATTATAATTTTCGGTAGCCTTTCTGTAGACAGTAGGGTAGATTTGTCGACTACATGGGTCTTCTGAATTTCGTCTTTTTCGAGAGGTGACGTCAAAGAGACGTCGCGCTCAGAATGGTCGGCCACGCCTACACCTAAAGCCACGGCCTTCGTTTGAGGACGCCCCACGACAGCGCGACCTCCTTCGACGTCCCCGACGAGCCGGCCGCGGGAACCCATACAGAAACCGTCCCTCTCGACGGAAGTCTCCGCCGACCAGAAGTCAAGGTTTCCGACTTGGACGTCCTCCGTCTGTCACGCAATTACTGTCACAGTACTTTTTGCCTACCTGAGGGACCGACCCGTGGTGGTGGTTAGATAGGGACTACGGAGGTGGACGTAGTCTTGAACTGGGTTGAGGACTGCTCACCGGAACTTTTCGTAAAGAGACCTTACTCTACACCTTTTTCTCAACGGAAGTCAGTGACGTCCCTTCAGACAGGAGGTTTGGGTGTGCGGTGTCCAAGATGGTTTCGGTTCTTCTCGAAGCGAGGTGACTTCTAAAATGTGTGTGTGTGTGTGTGTGTGTGTGTGTGTGCGTACGTGTGTGTTAAACGAAAAGACCTACACGTCGAGGTATGTGTCCGAAGGGTCTACCAAGTCACCATTTCTTGGGTGGACGGTTACGTCTTCTGTGTCCAAACTAGGGATCCAGTCCTTCTCAGGGACCTCTTCCTTTACCGTTGGGTGAGATCATAAGAACGGACCTTTTAGGGTACCTGTCTCCTCGGACGACCCACTATCAGGTATCCTAGTGTTTTCTCAGTCTGTACTGAACTCGTTGATTTGTTGTTCGACATGTGTGTATACTATTCGTAAGTAAAATATTCACAGTCTCCTGCTCGTTGTCAAAAGACTTTTGGTCACATTCACAGGGCCTCCTCTGTTCTCGTTCGTGTGTGTGTGCATGTGGTGACCAGGTCTTCTCCTGAGTCCCGAGGGACTTTGGGCCGAGTGAAGTAGAAGTCTTATTCCCGAAACCCTACTGCCCTCTACCCACTCTTCGTACGTCCGTCTCTTAGGGAAACTTTAAGTACTTCGAAAACTAGACTGCTCGGCTCCGGAGTAGTCTGAGTCCCACGATGGGATCACCGAGTCACCATTTCTTGGACGGAGAGCTACGTCCTCTGCGTTTAAGGTAGGGATCCAGACCTTCTAGGGGACCTTTTCCTTTACCGTTGGGTGAGGTCCTAAGAGCCGACCTTTTAGGGTTCCTGTCTCCTCGGACCGTCCGATGTCAGGTACCCCAACGTTTCTCAGCCTGTGCTGGCTCACGGACCTGTTGTCGTTGTCGTAGTTTACTTCTCCTGGGACGTACTCTCGGGTCAGACGACGTTTCCGTCTTCTACAGATAGCCAGTAACGTCAAAAGATAAGATGTGTCTTTGTCCGAGGCACAGATGTCTTATCGAAGAAATACTACCCGACGAGACTTCTGTCCCGTATGACCCTAAACACAGTCTAAATTTGCGGTCTTACCAGCACCGGGTAAAAAAGAGGAGATATTTAAAAGTTTGGATGATGCGACCGATATAGACATTAGAGAATTTCTGTTACTGTGGTGGTAGATAAGGATAATTTCCTATTTAGAAGATTTACGTGGGGACTCATTGTCGACGTTTCTGATTAGATGGTTTAATTTATCTTTCGGACTTATATAACTCTAACGACGGACAACCCTACCTTTGATAGGTCAATCCTTGCACTGACAGATGGTACCTTTTATGTGTGACTGTCGACCTTCTATATATGCATTAACATCACTTTCTAATTTCAAAAACAAAGGTAGTAAAATTTTCCTATCGGGATAGTAAGATACGTCTATCCCGGACGTAGTTTTACTATTGTAATAATTTCACCAAAATCACAAGCTTACAAGTCCTCAAATTAAGTTGGGGAGTCTCATTCTCTACCGACGAAAGGAGGGAGACTTCTGGATTTTCAGACAAATTTTACTCACTTTAGACAAAACAGAGAGTTGTTCTATCATAAATCCTTCCTTCTTATTTCTGACGATAAAGGATTGTGTCTTGGATACGGGATATCAAGAGACTTCCAGGACACATTCCAAAATTTATCAAGATTTGTCCCGATAGTGACACGGTTGTTTCCAGGTACAACAGTTTCGATACCAAAAAGGTCATCAGTACATGCCTACACTCTCAACCTCGTATTTCTTCGACTCACGACTTCTTAACTACGAAGACTTGACACCACAATCTCTTCTGAGAACTCTCAGGGAACCTGACGTTCCTCTAGGTTGGTCAGGTAGGATTTCCTTTAGTTGGGACTTATAAGTGACCTTCCTGACTACGACTTCGAGATTGAGAAACCGGTTGACTACGTTTTTCAGTTGAATAACCTTTTCTAGGACTACAACCCTTTCTAACTCCCGTCCTCCTCTTCCACCGCTGTTTCCTACTCTACCAACCTACCGTAGTCACTGAGTTAGCTGTACTCAAACTCGTTTGAGACCCTCCACCACTTCCTGGCCCTTCGGACCGCACGACGTCGGGAACCCCAACGTTCCTCAGTCTGTGCTGAATCCCTGATTTGTTTTTGTCGCTTTCTGTCCCCGTCCTTTATGTAGCCTAAGTGTGTGTGTCATGTTTTTACTACTTCGAGGTGACTTTCCTCCATGTGACATGGGACTTAAAGTCTAAATTTTCATTCGTGTCCTCGTCTTTTTTACTTTGGTCTGGTGACGGTGTGTCATACGTTTTTAGTCCAGTTTTACCTAATTTCTGGACTTATATTCTGGACTTCGGTACTTTGAGGATCTTCTTTTGTGTCCGTCATGTGTGAGACGCTGTAGCCAGAAGCGTCATAGCCAGATCTTTGCAGAGAAGTCCTTTCCCTTTGTTTTCATTTTTAATTGTTTGTTCTAATATAGTTTGATCTTTCGAAGACATATCGTTTCCTTTGGTAGTTACTTTAATCCTCTGTTGGATGATTTACCCTCTTCTATAAACGTTTATTGTATAGGTTATTACCCAACTATAGATTTTATATTTTTTTTTTAGATTTTTGAGTATGTTGAGTTGTTGGGATAATTTTTATCCGTCTCCGCGACTTATCTGTAAAAATGTATCTTTTGTATATCTACCGGTTGTTTCCGTACTTTTTTACAAGTCGTAGTGATTTAAGTGTACCTTAATCGATTGCAAGTCGGAGGACGACTGTGTGACGGTCTTATTAGATGGATGACTTTTGCCGTGACCTTCCACTTGTAGTTTAGAAAGTGTGTCGTGGAAAATAAATTGTTAAATAATTTATAAGAATTCTTCTCCTTATAAAACATAGTAAACGGTTCAAGTTTACAGGAAAATAGTTTAGGAAAACACGAACCGTAATAAGAGAATATACTTTAAATATTAAGTCACTTGAGAGTTAAACCTTTAAACCGACAATAGGTCCGACCCTTCATTAAGTAGACAAACTTCATACTTCACAGTTCCTTCGAAACATTAGGGGAAACTCTCTTCAGAACTTAATGGTTTTTTATTTTACTTTGTTCTATTATGTTATTTTGACTTGAGGGTAGAACAGGTAATAACACCCTCTGTCGACGGTCATTTGTTATGGGGAGAAACTTTTGGTCAACTTCAACTGGTCGTGAAGTCAAGTCAAGTCAAGTCAAGTAAACGAGTCAGCACAGACTGAGAAACGCTGGGGTACTTAGCGTCGTGCAGTCCGGAGGGAGAGGTAGTAGTTGAGGGCCTCAAGTGAGTCTGAGTGCAGGTAGCTCAGGTACTACGGTAGGTCGGTAGGGTAGGAGCCAGCGGGGGAAGAGAAGGACGGGTATTAGGGAGGGTCGTAGTCTCAGAAAAGGTTACTCAGTTGAGAAGCGTACTCCACCGGTTTCATGACCTCAAAGTCGAAATCGTAGTAAGGAAGGTTTCTTTAGAGTCCTGACTAGAGGAAGTCTTACCTGACCAACCTAGAGGAACGTCAGGTTCCCTGAGAGTTCTCAGAAGAGGTTATGGTGTCGAGTTTTCGTAGGTAAGAAGTCGTGAGTCGGAAGAAGTGTCAGGTTGAGAGTGTAGGTATGTACTGGTGTCCTTTTTGGTATGGGAACTGATCTGCCTGCAATCAGCCGTTTCATTATAGAGACGAAAACTTATACGATAGATCCAACCAGCATTGAAAGGAAGGTTCCTCATTCGCAGAAAATTAAAGTACCGACGTCAGTGGTAGACGTCACTAAAACCTCGGGTTTTTTATTTCAGACTGTGACAAAGATGACAAAGGGGTAGATAAAGGGTGCTTCACTACCCTGGTCTACGGTACTAGAAGCAAAAGACTTACAACTCGAAATTCGGTTGAAAAAGTGAGAGGAGAAAGTGAAAGTAGTTCTCCGAAAAATCAAGGAGAAGTGAAAGACGGTATTCCCACCACAGTAGACGTATAGACTCCAATGACTATAAAGAGGACCGTTAGAACTAAGGTCTAACACAAAGGAGGTCAGGTCGCAAAGAGTACTACATGAGACGTATCTTCAATTTATTCGTCCCACTGTCATGGTCGGAACTACATGAGGAAAAGGATAGGCCTTGGTCAGACAACAAGGTACAGGTCAAGATTGACAACGAAGGACTGGACGTATGTCTAAAGAGTTCTCCGTCCAGTCCACCAGACCATAAGGGTAAAAAAGTCTTAAAAGGTGTCAACTAACACTAGGTGTGTCAGTTTCCGAAACCGTATCAGTTCTTTCGTCTTTATCTACAAAAAGACCTTGAGAGAACGAAAAAGGTACTAGGTCGCCTACAACCGTTAAACTAGAGACCAAAGAGACGGAAAAGATTTTGGTCGAACTTGTAGTCCTTCAAGTGCCAAGTGCATGTCTGTGAAATAAGTCATTTACTGTTCAGGAGACTTAAACGTTTCTCGACGACTTAAGACATTGACGAGATCATAAACTGTTGTTACGTCTATTAGTTTGGTGACGAGCTATTCACCTCTTTCGTTGACCTTCACTTGGTACGGACCCACTCGGTCTCTACGAGGACTCCTGGGTCGGTCACCCTCACCGGGTGCGTACATTAATCGGTAGGGTAAGAGTTGGTCGGTCTCAGAGGACGTCACCTACTCGTATGTGCTTACTACTCAGACTCATCTAGACCCGGACGTGGTGCCTGTCTCCTCCTACACACTTTTAAGTCCGGTCTGTTCCAGCGTGACTTCCTTACTTTTAGGGACCTTCCTCGACTCTGTGGTCCTCCTCCTTCACGTCTAAATGTCCTCGGGACTCTTGTGGTGCGTCTCACTACTCACACAGGGGGATCGGGCAAGGTCTCCTACTAAGGCTGGTACTGACGTCGGTCCCAAAGGCTAGGTATAGGGATGTAGTAAATGGCCCTTACACCTATCGACTTCGACTCGAGATTTTCTTCTTTTCTTACCTAGCTCTCTACTTGTGGTTGGTCTGATCTTACTCCAACCCTTCTGACATCTTTTTATTGTTTAGACAATAATTATGGTACTTCCGTAATGTCGGTTTGAACTTCTTTGTAGAAAGAAACTAAGACTCATAAATAGACATAATATTACTAAGTAAAAGGGACTAAAAAAATTTGTTAGGGTTCGTTAGTTCAACATATTACAAGACCGACGTGCTGACGGAGTGACTACGTATAAAGTAACTGAATCGGCATAAATAGTGAACCGTCGTTTTAGATCAAATTAATAATTTCATGGTTGACTTACAAAATAAAGGACGGAGGACGTATAAAATTGAGTCCACATACGAAGTAAAGAGTGGCTTCACGATTCCATTTTTACGATCGAATAGTAAAGTCGTTTCTACATAGAAACAGATTTACTTCGTCTAGTTCTGAGACACCGTCCGAGACGGGGCCCGTTCCCCGTGAACTGTCTGTGCCAGCACAGAAGTGTGGTGAATATAGGTCATCCCCCTGTGGGTCTGGGTTTGTCCATGTCTCTTTGTTCTAGTAGAGATTGGCGGTAGTCAATACTTTCTTTGTGTCCTCGTCCTCTTTGAGTTCCCACTTCCTCCCCTGTAGTGACCTTCACCTCTCCGACCCGTTCTCCCTTGCAGATTTCATTTGTAAAGAAAGACGACGTGTGATCGGGGGTGGGAGGAAATAATGATAATAAAAAAAATTGGAAACAAAAACGTTGGATTCGGTAGGGGGGTCCCTGGTTCGTAAAATAAATGAATAAATTTGAAAAATAAAACATAACCTTATATCTGGTTAATCCCCGAAGGGACTGTCGAGTCAACCATTTCTTAGGCGGACGGTCCGTCCTCTGGGGTCAAACTAAGGGCTCAGCCCTTCTAGACGACCTCTTTCCTATCCGATGGGTGAGGTCATAAGAACCCGAAGGGAACACCGAGTCGACCATTTCTTATGCGGACGTCACACCCTCTGGACTCAAGATAGGGACTCAACCCTTCTAGGGGACCTCTTCCCTTTCCGATCGGTGAGGTCAAAAGACGGGACTTCTTAAGTACCTGATATGTTAGGTACCCCACCGTTTCTCAGCCTGTGCTGACTCGCTGAAAGTAAACGTATTTGGTTAATTGTTACTGTCAAAGTCCACCTATCACTTCCCTAAGTCGGTATGTATATGTACATAGGTAAGAGGCGGTTTGAGGAGAGTGTAGGTCTGACGGTATATTGTAACTCGTCTCTAGGGACACATCACCAGGAACAACCAATAAGCAAAATTTATATCGTCACACGTGTACAGGGAAGGTTTGAGGGATTGATAGGGAAGGGTGGTAGGAGGGGGGTCGTCGGCATTCAAGTGGTTCAGACACTCAGAGAAAGACAAAAAATTCATTCAAGTAAACATTGGACAGAAAAATCTAAGGAGTGTATTCCCTACAGTAAACTATAAAGAGGAAGAGACAGACTGAATGAATTGAGTCATACTGGTAGAAAAACTAATTAATTACTGGTAGCAACGAGAACTTTGAATCTTAACTTCACAGCCTTGGGAGGGCTGAGAGAGGGAAAATAGTTGGTTAAGTTCCGTCACACGAAGGCAAAGGCAATGTCTGAGGTCTCAATATGGGGAACAGACGGGGGTGCAGTGAGGGAGTCGTGGGCAACCCCTGTGTCACCGTCCCGGGATGGGACGGGGAGGGTGGGGGAAGTTACGAGGAAGTAAGTCACGTAGGGGAGGGATATGGAGATGGGCCAAAAGGTTCATTTAAGGTTTCAGCAGAAAGACCATGAGGTTTCTCTTTCACTTTCAGTGAGTCAGTACAGACTGAGAAACGTTGGGGTACCTGACACAGGTACCTTAAGAGGTCCGTTCATAAGACCTCACCCGTCGGAAAGGGAAGAGGTCCCCTAGAAGGGTTGGGTCCCTAGCTCGGGTCCAGAGGACGTAACGTCCGTCTAAGAAATGGTCGACTCGGTGTTCCCTTCGGGTTCTTATGACCTCACCCATCGGATAGGGAAGAGGTCGCCTAGAAGGGCTGGGTCGTTAACTTGAGCCCAGAGGACGTAACGTCCGTCTAAGAAATGGTTGACTCGGTAGTCCCTTCGGGAAGACCATGAGATTAAGAAGGTGATAGACCAGGGTAGTATAAAAAGGCTAGAGTCAAGGGTGGTCGTGTAGTTCGTGTCACGTTTGAGGTCCGTCCGTCCTAAGGCGTGACACTGAAGGACGAGGTGGCAGTTGTTCCGACACGACCTCTTCACGAACGACATGCCTACTTTCTTCCTGATTCACGTTTGGACGGGGTACCCCTGTCACGAAGGGAAGCATCGGTAGGAAAAGAGGCAAAGACTCGGGTCTCGCAGTGTGAAAGGAGTTGTCGAGGGCACTTACGTCTGTATGACTCGTACCGGTTCCACCCCCACCTCCTTAAACAACAAATTTTCCACAGTTGACAGACACTACATCACTCCACGAAAAGTTTGTAAAAAATTTGTCATACGTCTTTTTATTTGTCGTCTTAAATTGTCAAAACCCCAGAAAACGGGTTCGTAGGGTGGGGAGAGAGGTTCTCTCACATGACAAATGGATAATATAAATGAGACATAGTAAAGTCAAGAACGAAGTCAGAGTGGAATTCGTAAGTAGAGATCCAAACTATTTCAAACTCTCCTATTATCATTTTACCAATTCTACCGGATCTAAGTTTCGGACCTGTTCTCCAAATGAGAGAGAGACAAAGTAAGGAAGTCGACATTTTCCCTCTTATTGTCACCTATAGTAGTGTCAATAACGAAATTTCCTCAATGATAATATGTATAAATCTAATGTCACGAATCTTATCAAAGCCTGTGTAGATTCGGGAATCATTTCCGTTGTAACTGGGATACGGGTGATTGGGTTGTGACTCGGAGTAAGTTTCGTGTAATCAGAGTAGTCCGAACGGAGAACGAAAAGAAGGTTGGTGGTTGTAGAGTACCGAAGTGTAGAGAGGTTGCATTACTGACCCCAGATCGAGACTTCTCCATTGAGATTTCTCGGTACCAAGAAATAGGTAGAGAGGGGTCATTGGATTCAGGATTCCTTTCTTCCTTTTTGTGCGTCGTACACAAAGCGAGGAGGGTGAAGTGGATCCCGTTCACAACAAGAAATCGAAGAGTCAGCACAGGCCGAGGAGTACTGGGGTACCGGACACCGGACGATCCGAGGAGAACAGGTACCTTAAGAGGTCCGTTCTTATGACGTCTCTCAACATCAAAGGAAGAGGTTCCTTAGAGGGGTCAGGTTTCTAGTTTAGACACAGAGGACGTAACCGTCCACTTAAGAAATGGTGACTCGGTGGACCCTTCGGGTCTCGTTCACGACTGAAAAGTGATTGGGTTCCGACCGGACTCATAGAAGGAGTCATGTCAGAAGGTCGTCAGGTCATTCGCCAAGGTCGGGATCCGGTCCTCTGTAGTGGATGTGGCGGAGGGGTGCTCCGTCGTCCTACGTCAAGACACCCAGTCCTCACCCCACTTCTCCTAAGTGGTCCAGGTGTCCTTAAGAGACCTAAGGACGACGTCCCAAGGAGAAGGACTCGAGAAGGTAGTCTCGGGACTGTCGTTCAGAATTCTCGTCATTATTATTCTCGTGGTACATCGTGTCAGTACCTGTGGTGTCCGGGACGGGTTTGAGTTCTGACCTAAACTTTGAATGATCGTTGTAAGAGGAATTTTACAACTAAGTAAGTCGGAGAAATCACTTTATCAAATAAATAAATAAATGAGATACAGCGATCCAATCGGACTCTGAAGTTAATCTATTACGTGTAGTGAAACATTTTGCGGACCATGAGTTGTTTTCAATCGACAGTAGGTGCCACACATGTCGTTGTAGTAGTTTTCGTCGGGACAAAGTAGTCGACAGTGAAGAAGTTCTCGGGGGAGACAGGGTGTACGGTGGACCGAAACACTTTAGAACAAGGTACGTTCGGGATACTTTTATGGGAGTTTTGTAGAGAGGGGGGTTGTGTGGTCTGGTCAGTTCCTTCGTCCACTAAAGACGTCCGTCGTCTGCGGCTGTTACGGTCGGTGGAGATGGAAGTGTCCAAGGGTCCCGAAGTCATCCATCAGTGTCACTGGGTCCCGATCCGTAAGAGAAAGGGGTTTAAAGGAAGAAAACTGTTACTAGTGTTTATTTAGCAGTGTCTTCTATTGTTCTTTGTGGAGACAGGGGAGAAGAATGAGGGGTGGGTCTGTAAGGTCCTTTTGGAAGGACCTTAGGTAGGATTGTATATCGTTTCTTCCAGAAGAAAGAATACAGACGAGTCCTTTACCCCTTTATGCCCACGTCGAGTTGACCAATTCGCTCCAAGTATCACGTCCCTGTACTTGCCATTTCCCTCCTACCCAGACACACTTACCATGGTAAGGGAGGGTAGACACTGTGGGACTCTGCACCCGGTCGGAAGGGCAGGAGGCATCGGAGTAATTTACGGTAGAAGAGATATTGTAGAAAAGAGTTAAAGGACGATTCATTGTCTGAGATTCTTTCTGGTTCGACCAATAGTTTGTCTCGTTTCCAACCCCACTAGTCTGGTAGAGAGAATTCTAGTATCTATATTAGTGTCTCCCATTTTCGGTCGTAGAGGGTCGGGTCCCGTACCCTTGAGGCTCGTGTATTCACTGACTTTCGAAGGAAAACTAGATTCTTTAAGAGAAATTATAAATGGTTCAGTGTAAGGGTTTCCTCTCTTGTACCAGTTTATAACTACGTCCAATCACTGAATTTTCTAGTTCCCGATTATGCCAAAAAGTTCTCTGAAAACTCATTAATTTTCGTTGGAGAATGGTAAGGAGAAAATATAGTTAATCTGGCCAATAGTATTTAGGGAAAAGGGATGGACTTCAGGAATTTTCGCACTCGGGAGTGAGCACTTCTGAGACCAAGTAGTGACACACTTAGAAAATCATCAATTTTGGAACCCCTTTTATAAATTTGACCTCGTAAAATTAATATGCGAATTATATCCTCAACAATTTTCTATTCTCGTAGACTAAACTTGAGTTAAATTTAAGACGACTTCAATAATTAAACCATGTTCTTTAATATCTTTACTAGCTCCTGAATAGGTGGTCAAAGACAATTGTCTGGTTATTCTTTCCAATCAACAAGGTGAAGGTATTGAACCTAAAACCCGAGATGATATCAAACGAAAAACACAACGTCCAGACAAATTAATTAACAAAGTTTTATAGACTCCCAACACACAATCAGTGAGTCAACAGTCTGAGAAACGCTAGGGTACCTGATCACGTGTGGTCCGAAGGGACAAGGAGTGGCAGAGGACCTCAACCGAGTCTGAGTACCGGTAACTCAGTCACTACGGTAGGTAGAGTAAGAGACAGTAGGGGAAGAGGAGGACGGAAGGTAGAAAGGGTCGTAGTCCCAGAAAGTTGATTCAGTTTACGACTTTTCACCTAGTACCGTTGACTCGGGGTTGGAAGGTGAGGTATATAAAAATTTGTTCCGTCCCCAACGACGTTTATTCAGTCTTAACAAGGGGTTCGGTACTAAAGAATGTGAGAATTTTTCTTGGGAAAGAAAGAAAAGGACCAGAAAATGACCAAGAGTATTAGAAAACAAAAATTAACCTTATATTAACGAAATGTTGTAACACAATCAAAGACGACATATTGTTTCGATTAGTCGATATAGATATGTATATAGGGGTGAACAACCTGGAGGTAGTGGGAGTGCGGGTTTAGGGTGGGTAGACCCAATAGTACCTTGTACCTCATTCAAGGGATATCTCGTCCAAGAGTGATCGATACATAAAATGTGTACCATTACAAATATACAGTTAGAGGGTTTTCTTGGGAAAGATGAGTTCTCGAAGACCTCTTTTACTTTGGAATTTCCTTTTATTGACTTGTCGGAGAAGTGTATACTTGTCGGATAACCGGAATTCCACTAAACAGTTGAACATTTAGGTTTATAAGTAGGGAACTTGAGATTCTTAAAAGAGAGGAGAGGACCCTCGATCTTTTGAGAGAGAAAAGAAAGTCCCAAGTTCTCCCATCCGCACAGGGGAAAATAAAGAGAAAGTCGTATCCTGACCAAAATAAGGAGACACAGTAGAAGTAATAAGAGAGGGAAATCGGGTCAAAGGGTCGTCCTATAGTAGGTGCAGAGCCTGGTCCATTCAGAAACGACACCTCCGACGGGACACTAACATCCTACCAGTCGTCACAGGTGCCTAGGTCCTCGTGAGAGAGAGGGACGGGTAGGGGTTAAACTGACCCCACTACTTGTTATTAGCAGAGGTCTGTCACAGTTTACGGGAGCCCCCGTTTTTGGTAGGGGCGCTCTTGGTGACGAGATCGACTTGCCCTCTGGCTTTCTAAATCAGCTTTCTGTCATGAACAGAATCACCGTTTACTCTGACTATTGTAGATTTTAAGACGACTCAATCGAACTATCGACTGAGAAATTATCAAGAACTATCCATTGAAAACCAATGAAGAAATCTATTTGATCTCAATATATTTTTATGGAAGTACCTCTGACAGTATTACTCACTTCTTTCAGTCTGTCTTTTTCTGTCTGTACTATAACGAGTACACGCCTTAGATTTTTTTACCATGTTTACTTGAATAAACGTTTTGTCTGTCTCTTAGCGTCTACACCTTATGTTTGAATACCAGTGGTTCTCCCTTTCCCCTTTGCTCCCTATTTAACTCTCTGACCTTAACTGGTTTTTTATTTTTTCTGTCTTCCTCCTTGTTTATACACTTGGACTAGAACAAAAGGAAGTTTAATTAAGAATGAAAACAGTTATAAACTAACCTTAACAGAAAAAAAGTGTACAGACTCAATCTATAGACAATATATATGACAATAAAGGTTTCTGTTACACTAAATGTGAGTGCCCTTTTAGAAATTGAATGTTTATGTGTATTTTGATAAATTTAATTTCGTCTCCTCCAAGGTAATGAACTGTCTTTAATTTCGTAACAACTCATAACTTATAAAAAAAGTCATAAATATTTTAAATAATAAAAAAGGTTCAAATGAAATTTTTATGATATACAAAGAATTTATCCTAATAGAACCTTTTTGGTCATTATTTAAATTTTTTATACCTTTTTCAGGGAAGTTACAAGTTGTTACGAAATTAAAGACATCTCATTACCTTGGAGGAGACGAAAGACATACCTAGTGGGACTAGATACAGTTAGTCTTTGATCCTTGTACCTGTCTTTAGAAGGACTAAGGGTCTCGGAACTAGGGTTTGAAAGTCCTCGACATGATTGCAGGTTTATGTTCATAGAGTTATTGTATTTATCGTTGACAAAAGTTAACTTTGACAGACCTCCTTTGAGGTTATCTTTTGTCTACCATTGTGTGAAATTCGTGAAATTTAATAATACCAAATTACCTCTTATGTAGTAAGGAACCTTCTGAGGATCCCAAGATCTTTCTTGCCTTGTCAAAAAAAACTTCATGATATTAATAACCTGAATACTCAGTTTTACTTTGTTTCTGTCAGGAGAAAACGGAGCGAGACCGACACGGACAGGTAGAGGTTACTTTCTTACAGTGCCAGGGACTTCGGGCACCATCCGGGACTGACTCTTGTACTAGTGGACCCTGTCAGTAGTTAAAAAGAAGGGGACGTAGGAGTTAACACTGGAGTCTTCTCGTTCGTGGCGTCCCTGGTACTTTAGTACACATTTCATAGACTATACGTCATTTGTGATTTTAACAGAGGGGACAGGACCGGAGACTTTGGTAAACGAGGAATGAAATACTTGTGTTAGGAAAAGGAATTTCAGGAAGGACTATCTTTACGATACTGACCATGAACGACAGACTGGTAATAGATATACTTTATTTTAACGTTCGTGACTTTTTGGTTAGTATTTTAGTGAGCCCGTTTGCGATACGTTTGACCAAAAACGTTTCATAGGTGTCCGGTCATTTACTTGAAATATTGGGGGCATTTCGGAAGTGTAAAGTACTCTACACTCGTATTCGAAGGCGACTGGTGAAGGGAATCCCTCTAAGAAGTCCCTGTCACGGTCGACGGAGGTGCGACTCAGATTTCGTCACTTCGGTCCGAACAGAGGACCTAATATACTTCAACACTAGGGTTCGAACACCAAAACTCAAAGTTGAGAAGACGTAGAGGAAAGAGGTCCCCGAAGGGAGTGGTAAGGAGGTTGGTTCTGCTATAGAATGCGACCCATTGACACTCAACGTTCGGTCCGTGTCCACTTGGGGCCCCAGTGGGACGTAGAGGTTCCCCGACTCGTAGGGTGCAGACGTGACCCGGTGCAAGTCGTGTACGGGGACGGGTGAGTTGGGGTTAGACTCGTTGTCAGTCGAGCACTCAAGAGAACGTGAAGAACGAAAACAACAGTAACAACGATAAATCAGTGAGTCAGCACAGACTGAGACAACACTGGGGTACCTGACACATCGGGTGGTCCAAGGAGACAGGTACCCTAAAGGATCCGTTCTTTTGACTTCGTCCATCGGTAAAGGAAGGGGTCCCCTAGACGGGTTGGGTCCACAGTTTGGACACAGAGGACGTGGTCGTCGACCTAAGAATTGGTGACTCGGTGGTCCCTTCCGGGAATGTTAAGTATTTATGTACGAATATTCGTCTTCGTGAAGTTAGTTATCGTTTTAGACCTAGGATGCACTCAGTCGTAAACACAGAGTGTCCTTATCTTAAGACTCTTTCGAAGTGGAATTGATTCGCTGTCATCGAAACGCGGTCCATCCATGTCCCTTACCACTGACCTTGGCAGAAACGGTGGGACTCGTGCCGTGGATTCGGACACAAGTATCTTTCCTTTCTTGTCCGGACGGACGTCGGAATCCCGAACTCGTCTTCACCTTATTTAGCAAAGGATTTTATACTTACCTTACGTTGTAGACGATTCCAGAGGAAGGGATTCCTGTCAAGACCGTTTCGCAATTCGGCGTTTTCCGTGTTTGGGGACCCGATGAGGTTCCTCCTTTAAAAGATATAATTTATTAGCGTTTAAGCTTTGTATTTACTTTAGTTCCCTACACACACTCGTCGTACGACTTTACAGAGGGTTCTCGAGGTAAGGGACTACATGTGGGGGCGAAGTTACGACCCTGTTCTGAAGGGTCCCAACCGGTGGTCTGAAGACGACGGGTTCAGTGGCAGACCGTCTGTGTCTCTGTGTACGGACGACCAGTGACTCGGGGGGACCTGAGGGACGGGACAGTAAAGTATTGGGTTTCGGAACCTGTGGGGTCGTTCGTGGAAGACAGAGACTGAATTGACGGACTATTCTACACTTCTGAGTCTTGGGGAGGGGACAGTGACGGGTCTGGAGCCGCTTTGTCTTCTCTTGTAGTCGGTTCCCGAATTTAGACTGTTCATTGAAAATAATTCGTAGCCGTTTCTACTTGAGTAAATTAGACACGTTAGAAGACAAGTAAAACGTTTTTGTCTTTGAGTCCGATTCATTGCGCTTGGTTCTGTCTAATGTTTCTACTACTTACGTCTCAGTCGTAAGTTTTCGTTCGGACCAGACCGAGGTTTCAGGTTGAAACGAGTTGTTAAGTTATGTCAGACGGGCCTTTGACAAGGACTTGGGGTCGACAGGCCGCCAACCCGGATCCTCGTGACCTAGGTAGAAGATCTTTAGTAGGACGGGAGTGGACCTCTAGGGTACTGGAGGATCGGCATGGGGGTGGGTGTCTGAGACCGACTGTCGTCTATGTGTCGAGACGGAGTGTGACCTCAATTTGTCAGGTGCTTGGTGTCTTGGTACGAGAGGAGAGAAGTTCAAGAGTCCCATCTAGGACTCTAAAGTCTTCAAACTAGGATTCTCTTCTTCAGAAACTAGACCAGATAAAGACTGTCACAATTAATCGGAATCCAACATAAAAGACCTGTTTATATTTTGGAAACCTCTTGTTATGGGGTTTCCTCGGTCTTCTTTAAATCTTGGTTATAACTTATATTCACTCTAGGAAATGGAAACACATTTTTATCTGTCATAAAGTTGAGACCCTACTACTGTTAAACTGTCTACCTGGTCTCCCCAGACGTTCGTTGGGATTATCTTTGAGTAGATTGTTCCTAGGGTGTCTTAGAGGAGACTTTACCTTTTCGGGGTCCTAATCAGAGTGTTTGTGTCAGGTTCCGACCAGACGGTAGGGACTGAGAAGACCCAGGAAGGTAGAGTCGAGGGAATCGATCAAGTCGAATGTGCACGGAGGTCGATGAATCCGACACTAGTGCCACCGACGTCAGACCTTTATAGGTGGACCCTTACTGAAGACGGTTCTGTTCACTCGTGGCACCCGTTTTTAGTAAAATGAGCACTCGATCCCCTATGAGCCTTGAACCGTAGAAAGTCTTTTTTTTTTAGTGTCCCGTGTAAATTAAGTTCAGTCGTTGAAAGACTCTTTTTTTTTACATTCACCGCCGTACTCATAATATCGAAATTTTGATGACTTACCCCCTCTCTCTCCCCTCTTTCGATCCCTTGCTCTGCAGGAACTAATGTATCAAACTAATGGTCGAGTCCGTCGTCAATATATGAAGGTCTAGTTTATGTGTTTTTCAACTCCTGTGTGTCTTACTCCACTCCACCTCCATTAGACTCGACTGTCACAAAAGTATAAAGACACTTCACGATGAGTTAAAAGGACAGTCTGACTTCCTCAGTGACCACGCGTCCCTCTTTCGATTTACCTAACCTTCCAATCGTCTCCCTTCTCTGTGAATGAAAATTTGGCTCTACCCCAACCTTCAGAAGGAACTCACTGGATTTCGACACAAAGAGTCTTACCTCCGGGGTGACGATACCGCGAAACCTGTACAGGTGGACGGGGTTTCGACACCGAGTACCAGTGTACCGTGGTTGGTAGGTTTATTCCCTGGCACGACCATCCTAAGTCCCGACGGGCCGTGGTCCCGTACAGGTCAGTTGGTCCGTCGGTTTACGGCGATGGACGAGAACGTAATTTGTAAAGAAAAAAAAGAAAGATAGAATTACTTCAAATAAAATAAAATAAAAAATTAACTTCCTATTAACGAAATCTATTATAAGAACAAAAGACAATTTGGAGTTGTACTTAGTCGGTATCCATATGTATATAGGGGAGGGAAACCTTGGAGGGAGCGTAGAGGGAGGGATAGGGTGGGAAGATCCAACTATGTCTCGGGGACAAACCCAGAGGACTCGGTGTGTCGTTTAAGGGTAACCGAGAGATAAAATGTATACCATAGCATTCAAAGGTACAATGAGAAAGGTATGTTGAGTGGGACAGGAGGGGAGAGGGGTACAGGCATTCAGATAAGAGATACAGACAAAGAGGTAATTTAGGTGAGAAGGTAAGGGCACGGTCACAGACCCAGGACAGAAAAGAGACAGAAGTGAAAGAAACAAGAAGGTAAGTAAGTGTAGAGTAACTTATCTAGGAGGAGACTCGGACTCCCTCTGGTATGATACATTCGGGACCACCTTACTTTGTAAATGATTCCTTCTGTATTTCGTATACTTCTATAATTTTTCGTCTGGGTAGTGAAACGACTGTTTCCAAGTATATCAGTTTCGATACCAGAAAAGGTCATCAGTACATGTCTTCACTCTTAACCAAGTATTTCTTCCGGCTCACAGTTTCTTAACTACGAAAGTTTGACACCACGACTTCTTCTACGAACTCTCAGGGAACCTGAAGTTCCTCTAGTTTGGTCAATTAGGATTTCCTTTAGTTGGGACTTATAAGTAACCTTCCTGACTACGACTTCGACTTCGAGGTTATGAAACCGGTGGACTACGTTTCTTGGTTGAGAACCCTTTTCTGGGACTAGGACCCTTTCTAACTCCCGTCCTTCTCTTCCCGTACTGTTGAGTTCCGTACATTCAGACTCGTTTGAGGTCCTCTATGACTTCCTGTCCCTTCGGACCGTACGACGTCAGGTACCCCAGCGTTTCTCGACCTGTGCTGACTCTCCGACTTGTTATTGTTGCTGTTGCTCTTAGATGACATCCCGTGTCCCTTAGACGAGTTGTCAGACACCACTGGATTTGCCCTTCATTTGGACTTCTCACCTATATCCACATGCACACCGACTCAGTGAAACGACATCTCGTCTTTTCCTGTGTTGTAACATTTCGTTGATATACGGTTGTTTTTATTCCGTAAGGAAACGATACAAACGATACCATTTTCTGTCTCTGCACAACGCAGTGTCACTGTGAGTGCAGAACTAAGAGAGAGAGGTGCACGAAGGGACCCTTCGTCCCGAGTCTCTACCAGATCCTACCTCCTCAGTCGGGACGTCTTCTCTTACTAGTGCATTAAGGGTTTCTACCTAATTCTATTCCCCCGTCCAGAACAAAAAGTTCCCGTCCTCTTCGTGTGGGATTCGTCGATAGTAGCTTTCGTGACAAGGCTCCGGTATTATTTCCCTACGACGACAACTTCGAGTAAGTAAAAGGGCAGGGGTTTAGGATGTTGGTTTAAGAAACCCTGATACCACTATGTTTAATATGTGTTTAAACACACTCTGATTCTTATTTTTCTTCCCCTTAAGGGAAGGTCAGGTCACCATAATTCTGAGGCACGAAAGTGACGTTCCCCACTCCTAAACATACTAGAGACCAGTCCCTTGATTCTAGGACGAACGGTGCACTGTTCCGGTTTATTATTGTTAACTTTATTATGTCATCGAAATTTTTATTGTTATTTTTGATTGAATTTATTCAAATTTTTTATTGGTTTTTTTCCTCATGATCATGGATAAACCACCCCTCCACTGGAACTTTTTCACTAAAACCTTCCGGTGAACCTTCTTACTTAAACGTTCTTATCGACCCCCACACCCTTTATTTTCTCCTTCTCAATTTCTCCTACATGGTGGTGGTCTCTATTTACGATATATCTTTACAACATCCTAATGTGTCACACTTTGACTATTTAGGTGTTTACTTCTCAGGTCTCCTCTAGGGTCGTCCATTGTTTCTTCCGCAATTATGGTCAAATTTTTCTTTTTTTTTCCTCAAAAAAGGATTCACAAACATGTTGACCGATCTCTCGACCGATGTTTACTTCGAACTAGGGTAAGAATACGGAAGGTGGTTTTGTGTAAGGTCCACTTAGTTTATAAAATTTCTGCTCTCCTTTTATACCAATCCATTTTAGGTTCCTGTTTTAGTTTTGTTTATTGACTTATATAGTCCTTACCCCTTTTAGACAATCGTTATAATCTTTGTTGTTTTCTTAATTATTTACAGATGTGTTAAATGACATTTTCATTTTTTGAGTTGTTTTTAGGATAATCTTTATTTCAAATTTTATATTTGTTGTGTGTAAACCCTTTTTTTAAATGTTTTGATTCTGTCTGTTTTCAAATGATTTGAAATATAATTAATAATCCTTTTTTACTTGCAGGTGTATCTCTTTATATTATCTACTTTATAACCATCCATTATCTATCTTAATACCACTTTTTTTTTACGTCAATTTTGATATCCTAGAGAAAGACGAATAGATTAACCGTTTCTATGTTTTCAGACTGTTGTCAGTTGCGACCACTCCCAGACATCTTTGGCCGTTTCAGTAGGTACGACCACCCTCATATCACTAAAGTGGTATTCCTTTAAAACGGTTTATATTTAGTAATCGTATAAAAGATATTGGAAGTTAGGTGAAACTCTTGAGTTAGACGTCTGCCGTTGACAGTATGTACGTTCCAACATCGTGAAGATGATTATCGCGTTTTGGTTTAATTTTTGTGGATCGTGTCTCTGTCTTTTACAATTTTTTGTTTTAATTTATCGTTGAAGTCAAAGGTCAAATTCTACATTCTTTGAATCTTCAGGAAGTGAGTGTAGGTGTATTACTTTTTTTCGATTTTTGGAATTTTAGTCGTTCAGAAGAATCTAGGTAGGTTTGACGACGAGGGTTCTAGATTTGTCTGTAGAGTGGTTTCTTTTGGACGTCTGCCGCTTATTCGTATACTTTTCTACAAGTTCTAACCTACAGTAGTCCCTTAACGTTTAATTTTGTTGCTCTATGGTGATATGTAGGTACCTTTACCGTTTTTAAGTTTTATGACTGTGGTGGTTTACGATCATTCCTACACCTCTTTCTTGGAAGTGGTGACGACTCTGACGTTTTACCATGTCGGCTACACCTTATGTCAAACTGTCAAAGAATGTTTTAATTTGAAAAATGTCTGATGACATGAAAAGTTCCATGATAAGACATTCTAATTTTTACCAAAAACAAAAAGTCCGTAATAAACACATTTTTCATAATATTTGAATAATGTCATGTCATAATATATCGGTTAATACAATCAACCCATGGATCCGATTAACCCGAATTGTACGAGAATTTTACTTTAAGTAAGTATACATATCTTGTATGATATTGTGACTCCGGGGTCGTGAGTTGGACGTGTGTCCTCCATGGGTTGTCTATGAAGAGTTCACTTTTTAACTTTAGTTAAGGAAACACACCAAAAGAGAGAACAAACTTAAAAGAGAAGTGTACGTTGGGATGATAGTAATATTACCCTGTCTCGGACCTACGATAAAAGAGAGATCTTTTCAGGTAGATACATGAAGTCCCGTTTTTAGTACGACCCAAGAACTGTGACAAACTTTAAGTGACTTATTGACGAGTGAAGGGGTAAAATAGAACACTTCCATCCTGGTCAGGACGTATCGAAAAGAATATTCTTTTTAGACGTTTTTATTAACGGATAATGAAGAAAAGCGATACTCTCCATACCGTCACCTTTATAAGGTAAAGTCAGAGAGTTTACAGAAAGTCTACTCTTATTGGAAGACTTTACCCTTATTGGTTTTACCGGGTAAAAAGAGGAGGAAGGTTTTCGTAAGTTTTTTCGACAAAAGGAAAAAGAGGATAGTCGGAGGTCCGTCATAGTACCTAAATGGAGAGGGAAGCGTTTAGTACAGTCTTTACAAAGGGACGTTTATCGTTAAAGAATTCTGTCTTTATTTTTCGACTCTAACCTAGTGACGTTTATATTTTGCAGACGCCTGTCCACCTTCTTGTTTCAGTATGAAGAGACTTGTGCACGAGACTTACTGCCGAACAATGCCGTGGTGCTCGACTAGTGACAATTGGTGACTACCAGTATTTTGACAAAACACGAAGTCTACTAGTTTGAATATACTTTTTTTTGGGGATTTTACTATGGGTGCAACTCATGTTAAACTGGCTGACGGGAAGACCCATGTAAATACACCCCGTGTGAGTGACTGACCCAGGGTCCTTCGGTCACTCGAGTCACAGTGACGGGGGAGGACCATAGTGGAGATAGGAGGAAAGACCCTGGATACGTCTCAGATGTAGAACCAGTAGATGGAGGGTGGACGGGGTGCTACGGTCCGAGATTCACGAAGGTGTAACGGGTTTCGAAAGAAAGAAAGAAAGAAAAAAAAAAAAAATTACGTTTTTGGAGAGTTATTTACCGGGGTCTGTTACCGACTTAGTGTAGTGTCGACCTTCCTTACCTCACCTTTCTTTCTACTTTAGAACAATTTGGTGTCTTGCACGACCGTATTCTTTTCTGGACATTCTTTTCGAATTATTTTACTCTTTTTTATAATGAAAAAAAACAAAGATTAGTTTTGATAGTTTNCTCGAGTCACAGTGACGGGGTCTGTTACCGACTTAGTGTAGTGTCGACCTTCCTTACCTCACCTTTCTTTCTACTTTAGAACAATTTGGTGTCTTGCACGACCGTATTCTTTTCTGGACATTCTTTTCGAATTATTTTACTCTTTTTTATGATGAAAAAAAACAAAGATTAGTTTTGATAGTTTAAACAAAGATTATCTTTGTTTCACTTACTTTATCAACGTTGACACTTTATTACTTGACTCTGTTGGTGAATCGTCACTTACAAGATTCCTTCCACTCAAATATTTTTGCAAATAACTTATGTCGACATTGATGCATCGGATGGTCTGTCTGCATCGGAATACTTTTACATTCACACTAGTCTTCGTGACAACAAGTCCCACAAATCCTTAATCACCTTTTGAACGTCCTTTTTCTATTTGACAAGCACTGTAAAAAAGAACATCGATTACTCTCATGACACTCGATGTAAATGAACACTCAACTTCTCTTGTAACTACACTAACTCGTCACAACGTATACCATGGGTACTCTATCTGTCTTCCTTTAATAAATATAACCACCCAACCCCTTTCTCAAATTCACCAAAATAAAATTCATTAAATTCTGTCATTCGTACAGATTTCTATCAGGAGGGTACCCCTCGTTAAAGTGTGTACTATATTTTGTATTGTACAAGTACAATACAATGTATTGTAAGTTGTTGTAAATATTCTTATTAAACTCAGTCAAGTGACTTAGAAAGTGGTCTTTTCCGAAAACGTGACTTTTTAATTTTTGTCTTGTATTATTTTAATACTTGATCTAGATGAGGATGCCGAACTTGGTATTGTTAAGTGCCGAACCGACCCACGTGGCCCATATATTATGTCATAAATGACTGTGACATTTGTCAGTCCATCATTAAACAACAAGACAACGATTCATTACGAACTGACAAACGCTGGGGTACCTGACGTCGTGTGGTCCGGAGGGACAGGAAATGATAGAGGGTCTCAAACGAGTTTGAATACAGCAAACTCAGTCACTACGGTAGGTTGATAGAGTAGGAGACAGTGGGCGAAGAGGAGAACGGGAGTTAGAAAGGGTCGTAGTACCAGAAGAGGTCACTCAGTCCACCGGCTTCATAACCTCGAATCGAAGTCGGTAGTCAGGAAGGCTACTTATAAGTCCAACTAAAAGAAATCCTGACTGACCAAACTATGGGAACGTCAGGTTCCCTGAGGGTTCTCAGAAGAGGTCGAGGTGTCAAATTCTCGTATTCATTTCCACCTTGGTGTCTTTCTTGGTCCGCAGTGACGTCTTTCGCTCGTCGGTTTAGTCCACTACGGAATTCCTCAGTCGTCTTTGGTTCGGAGTCTTATTTCCGTGGGTACAGGTCGCTTTGACTTACCACAGGTGTCGGACGGAGTCAGTCCTTCGGGGAAGTGTCTGTGTAGTACCGTCTTGGTTGTCTTGGAGGGGTCTTCTGTCAACGAGGTCGGTCTGCCTCCGTGCACCACCGAGTAGGGGGAATCTAGAGGCACGATACGCATCAGTGCAATACAAAGAGTCGTTCTAATGGTGACGAGGGTCCCGATACGGTACTACTCTGTCCTTCTCCCGTTTCGGTGGGTCGTCCTCTGTCCCGTCGAAGGTTTCAATGTTCCTCTCTCTGTTAACCAAATGCATATTAAACATAATATGTCTAGCGTGTTAGCATAGATTGAAGTTTGCTAATTTATTACGTTATAAGTAAAAGGAGAGGGAGGGAGGGAGAAGAGAGTAGGGAGGATGGTGTCCGTTGGGTCACTCGATGACTCGAGGAGTACGATGGTACTAAATGTTTTGTATGTCTTTGTATATGTTAGTAAGACATGTACAAATGTATCATACACATACACTTGCATTTCTTCCGACTCCCTACTTCGCAGTTACCAAAGTTCCCCTCGCCTTCTGCTGAGAACCCTCAGGGAACCTGTCGTTCCTCTAGCTTGGTCAGTTAGGATTTCCTTTAGTTGGGACTTATCAGTGACCTTCCTGACTACGACTTCGACTTCAAGGTTATGAAACCGGTTGGACTACGTCTCAACCTTTTCTGGGACTACGACCCTTTCTAACTCCTGTCCTCCTCTTCCCCCACTGTCTCCTAATCTACCAACCTACCATAGTAGCTGAGTTACCTGTACTCAAACTCGTTTAAGGTCCTCTACCACTTCCTGTCCCTTCGGACCACACGACGTCAGGTACCTCCGACGTTTCTCGACCTGTGCTGGTTCACTGACCTGTTGGTACTGCCGATGACAGTAAGGAAATATTTGTGCCGAGAATCTACGTAAGGTGCGTAAAACGAAATGAGTGTCTTTAGGGAAATTCAACGGACTGTCTTAAGGCTGAATAAGAGAAGTCACCGACGTGTTAAGGTGTATACCACCGAGGTGTCAAATGTAAGTCGGTGAAGGGACAACACACGGTAAGTAAAATAAGGTTAAAAACGGTCTCGTACACCAGTATATATAGCAATATGTACATAGAACTACATGACTACGAAAATAAAGATACTCTGACTAAGGGTCCTCATTCTGACGACTCACTTTGTCATGTATGTATAAATTACAAATGTCTATAACGGTTTAACGTAAAGTTTTTCTGACATCATTAAGTGTTTGTGCTGTGGTATTAAGATAATTATATTTTGACCCAGATAAAACTTTATTTTCCGTTTTAGATGTACTGCAAAACCTTTTGTCCATTCGGAAGTTGTTTTACCCTGAACGTCGGTTGTGAAGGATTATAATACATCCAACACCCCGGAGAGAAGAGATGGTTAAAACTCCCTAGGAACACCTCAGGATCTGGGATACTCTCTTCGTCGTATCCTTATCGGATATCCTTATCACCCGTTAAGAAAAAAAGAGAAAGTTAACCTCCTTTCAATGAAATGTTGTAACACAATCTTATTGAATTATACTTATCATTAAGAAAAAAATTTTAAAAAAATTAACCTCCTTTTAACGAAATGTTACACAACCAAAGACGGTACGTTGTTGTACTTAGTCAGTATTAATGTGTGTGTGTGTGCATATATTGCGGAGGGAGTAATCGGAAGGAGGGAAGGGGGTAAGGTGGGGAGATCCAGTAGTGTCTCGTGGTCCGACCCGCGGGGCCCGATATGTCGTCGAAGTCACCCATTGCACAAACCGTCTGAGTGTCGTCGTTTCGGACTGTCGTCAAATAAGGTTTCTATGTCATTACAGAGAGGGTCTCCAACCTCCTGGTCGGGACGGATATTAAAATAGGAGGACACGAAAGGTGTTTTCCTTCCCTTAAGTCGGGTGCACCGTTCTCACTCAGGAGTCTCAGAGGAGTCGTGTGGCCCTCTTCTACGACAGACCCCGGTCGGACTTCTCCTGACGAACTACTCGAAGAACTGAGGACGGGTCGCTCTTCTCTGTGGTCGTCCGAGTCAGAGAGAGACATCGAGATCCTTTCCCTGGAGCCCAGTGTGCCGGGGTCCAGTGTCTCGGGAGGTACCACCGTTCCTCTGGAAGTTCTACCACCTGTGGGGGTAGAACGAGTTAAAAACGAGTTAAAAAGTACTGGCTGTCCCTACAAAGACACACCTACTTCTGTCGAGAGAGTGGAGGTTAAATCCCAAGGACCGTGTCATTCTTCTGTCTTCTGGGTCCCTACGACGATAGTAAGACTTTGGACATTGGAAGAACTTCCCCAAGGTTTTAGTTTGTAGTAGAAGTGCTACCAAAGTAAAACCGTGAACTCACTTCGAAATTTTCAGTGTTTCGAATAGACACACCAACAATAGAGATAAAAATATTTAAAGAAAGAAACTGATTTTTCCGTCTTTCTAGTAAAATGATATAATTTTCTATTTCCATTGGAAAGGAGCCGTGTCTACAATTATACTTTTTCCGAGGTCTAATTTTTCTTACTTTATTACGGTGAACGTCGTTCCACCTACCTGGATCTCTGCAGTGCGACACACTTCATCCAGCCTGTCTCTTCCTCTTCATAACATACTACTAGTTTCTTTACTTTGTTTACTTGAATAACTGTTTTGTCTTTGTCTGAGTGTCCGAATCTCTTGTTCGAATACCAACGACCCCCCTTCCTATCCCCTTCTCCATCAATCCCTCAAACCCTACCTGTACGTGTGCGACGATACAAATTTTACCTATTGGGCGTTCCTGGATGACGAGTCGTGTCCCTTGAGACGAGTTACAGTACACGGTCGGACATACCCTCCCCTCAAACCCTCTCTTGCCAATGTACACATACGTATCGACTTAGGGAAGGGACAAGTGGACTTTGGTAGTGTTGTAGTACTTAGTCGATTTTGGGTTGTGTTTTATTTTTCAATTCCTTTTTTTTTTGGAGGTTTACATTTATTTTCGTTGAGTTCTAAACTTATTAAATACACCCTCCCCCCAAGTCCTACCCCCGTGTACATGTGGGTACTGACTAAGTACAGTCACATACCGTTTTAGGTGGTGTTATAACATTAATCGGAGGTTAATTTTATTTAATTAATTTCATTTTTTTTACATTACCGTTATTTATTTTGTCTACTTACTTTCAAATATTAATAAACAATTTACTTATTAAAAAATGTTACACAGGTTTTGACAGTACAGAACTAATATTGTTGTTTTGATGAGTTAATTTTTTTTTTTAGATTACGGTAGTAGAAGACGAGAGGTATCGCACTCTTGGATTATTTCGGTGAATCGTCGACTCGTAATTTAAACCGGTATTACAGCTTATAATAAACCGTCTTACGTGCTCCTTGATGATGAGGGTTTCATGAAATATGGTAAACGTAGAAAATTTGTCCGATAGAAAATTAAATCCGGTTTTTACTCACGTTCAGACTTTCAAGGTGCTCCGTAGACATTACAAAAGAAAAGGTAGACTCCCGCCTACGAAGTAATCGTAGAAGAGCTAACTGCCGACTACTATTATTCTATACCCGATTGTAATTGAGTCACGTTGTGGCCTTTTCGTGTCCCCCGTGATGGAATTGAAATTGTGCCGTAGACCTTCTGTGCCGGGATTAAGATGTCCTGTATAGCTAAGGTCGAACTACGGTGATAACACGGTCTTCGCATTCAGTGTTTATCTCTCTTAAATAATTTCTCTTTCGTGTTAAAGAATAAATGAATCTGACAACTGTTTAACAACCTTTTCTAATGCGTCTCATGCCCTGTAGGGTCTTGTTATAATTGTAGTATAATAGTAAGAGCAAGATTTTCCCTATGACCTATCAAGTCACAGTCTTTCATGAGAAAGTCAGTCGTATTCCTACCACTATTAAATACTGGTCGTTTCGTCAATCTAAGAAAACTGTGACGGAATGGATTTGACCATTTTAGTAAAACTACAATTAAATAATTCTGGTCTTTTGATTTCTCTTAAGTAAAGTCAATATATTTAGGACAGTGGCTACAGGTACGGAATACAGAGTCTATTTGATAAGTCTACAGAGAAACATTAGTACAAAAGAGTTAATTAGAAAGTCGACCACCTAGTACTATACTAAGTGACTTTCTTACAGTGGGAGTTAAGACGCTAGTACTTCTGTCTACCCTCGTCCCAACTTTCCTCCGTCCTGACGTGACAACACTACCCGTTTACAATATCGTTGTGGTGTGGCGAGACTTTTAATAGAAATTTTTTTAGCCCAAACTCCTGATCAGCTCTACCGTTTTATGCTAGTGTAAAAATGTATATAGGAGACGAAGTTTATATACGGTTTCTGTATAAAACGTATATTTGTCTTCCTTGGTGTCAGCAGAACGTTTACCTCTATCTTCTCGCTTGTCTGGTGCTTCGGCATTCTTCCCAGGCACTCTGAGGGTCAGACCTCCGTCCAAGGATACCCCTGTCCCTATGGGACGTGACGTGACCGGTCTCACCGGTAGTCTCCCCTCTTTTCCTTTTTCCTTGTAGACTAGTGTAGTCAGTAACAGTCGCCACGGCGGAAGTCCGAGATGTCGTTCGTGTGTCCGGAAGAAACTACGTCGGGCTCAGGTACAAGGTCGGAACAGAGGGTCGGGTGGGGGAACTTGGGGGTGGTAGTAAACTACGAAGATTTTATGAGTAAAGAAAGTCAAGGAACTTGTGTCCCGAGCGGAAGTTGCCCTACTTGGAGGACTGACCGGGTCCGACGTAGCTCACAGGAAGGAGACGCGGGTCTCCCGAAAGTTAAGAGGAGAGGAAACCTTCTACTGTGAACCACATAGAAAGTTGTGGTTGGGTTCTTGTTACTGGATAATTGACACCTGTGGAGAATTCTGAGAACTCTGAAGTCCTCACGACTTCTTAGCTTCCTACTCAAGATGTGTGGAAAGGGAGAAAGAACAAAAGGGATTGACTGAGTCATGAGGTGCAGTGAGTTACTCTTTTGTTCTTAAACTGAGGTCCGTATAGTAAGAGGTTAGTCGAAGACGTGACAAGTCGTTGGTGTTTCTGTAGAGACGACTGGACTTTGTTTGACTGACGGTCTATAAAGAGGTCGTCTCTACCCAAATACGTCTAGTCTTCTGTTGACGTCAAACCCCTGGAGTTGGGACCTCTCGGTGTACCTTCAGGGACGGGTCGGGGCCTTCCTCTTTCGAAAACATCTCCCCTCTCCTCCAACCCTCCCGAGAACATTTGTCATGTACCTAAAGGTAACCGACTCAGGAACAGGCCTTTCTTCTCGGAGTGTCCAGGACTCTCGAAGGGTAAGACGGAGGACGGAGACAAAGAAATTTTTATAAAATATAAATAAACCGACGTGACCCAGACTCAACACCGTGTACCCTGAGAGACGACGTCGTACACCCTATATTAGGGACTGGTCTCTATATGTTGGGTCCGGGGGACGTAACCCCCACGTCTCAGAATTGACTACCTGGAGGTCCCTTCAAGGACTAGAGGACTGAGATAAATTCACTTCAAAGACAAATAGTCAAAAAAAATTGTAGAAGTTCTATATGTAACCTGAAGGGTCCACCGTGTCACCATTTCTTAGGTGAGACGATTACGTCCTCTGTGTCTCTGAGCCCAAACTGGGGACCCAACCCTTCTAGGGTATCTCTTCCTTTACCGTTGGGTAAGGTCATAAGAACGGACCCTCTACGGTACTTGTCTCCCCGGACCACCCGATGTCAGGTACCCCGGTGTTTCTCAGCCTGTGCTGACTCGCGTTCCTTTTTCATATATGATTGTCCTGAAGACATCAATCTCACGACCTTTATTAGAAAAGTTACAAGAAGAGTAACCAGATTTGACGTTTACATACGATAACTAAGTCGGAAGGGTCGCTCAATTAGGACCTACTTTTACGTTTTACCAATATAGGAGAGAAGGTCGTGAAGGGATACCATAGGAGACAGGATCGGGAGGGAGAGTGCGGGTTCCGTGGACTGACAGAATGTAGAATTAAATGGTGGAGACGAAAAGTAGGTGAGACCCTAATTTTTTAAATTTTGTATCTCACAACGAAGATTCACAACAACATCCGTCCAACTGATATCGAAGTCTCTATTCCGTTGTTGAACTCACCTCTTTGTTTACTAACTACAAAGTTCACCTCGTGTCCTCTACACTGTACCGATCGTAAAAAATTTCCTATAAAAAACTGTACCAAGTGAAAAACATTTTGGGAAATAACTTGAACAATGTTGTGACAAAGATACAAAACCGAAAAACCAGTGTTCCGTCCACCCTAGAATCGAGGAGGTGGCCCCTAGTTTGGCTGTGGGGGACGCAACCTTCCGTTTCAGAATTGGTGACATGTCGGGTCCTTCTGGGTACCGATCATAAAAATTGTTCGTCCAAAGTACGGGACTTGTCTTTGTGTGTAGATAATAAGACATATCAATGATTGGATCTGTAAAAGGGTTTGTTCTAGAGCAATATAGGGTTTGCCAGAGTCTTTTAAACTTGTTTTATAAATTGTGGATCTACTCAAATACTCATTAATATATTTTCATATTAATGAATTAAACTGACTGAATGATGAGTAATTTAAAACGGATTCGAGATAGCTACGAGGTTGTTTTATAAAACCGTGTTTCGCTTAAACCTCTAAATACTGTAGGAAGACCTGAATCCCACAATTGTCGAGAAGGGTCGAAATAAATGGGACACCCTTTATTGAGGGAGGTAAGATGAGTGGTGTAGAGACTGTATACAGAAACGTCTGCGGTATGTTTCAGGATAAGACACACCAGGACTCCTGACACGGCACCCTTTCCCCGGTCATATTCTTTGACTACTAAGACACTAAAGTCTCAGTAATGATATGTTGGTGTGGGTAAGTTTTTACACTCTCTCTGTGAGTCCCTTTTAAAAGGTGACTGACTAAAGAGAAAGAAAAGTCCAGATTTATACTTCCGAGAGTTCTAGTCCCTTACCATCCAACTGTGGACTCGAGGGACCACCGAGCCGCCATTTCTTGGCCGGACGGTTACGTCCTCTGCGTTTTGCGTCGAAGATCGGGACCCCGGTCTTCTAGGGGACCTCCCCCTTTACCGTTGAGTGAAGTCATAAGAACGGACCTCTTAGGGTGCCTGTATCCTCGAACCACCCGACGTCAGACAACCCAGCGTTTCTCAGTCTGTGTTGAGTCACTGATTTGTCGTCATCCAACTGGTGATCGGGGGTTGGGGGTCCTAAAGGGTGCTACCAGTAGGTGACTGCTACTACCAGACTCCTAAGTCGTGACCGAGTCAGGTCGACACTAGAGAGCCCGTGTCGTCGGGACTGTGGGGGGTCGGGTGTCGGGTGGTAAGTGTGTGTGCTCAATCGGAGGAAGTGTTTGTGACGCTTCGTCTCTCTTCTGTCCGAGTGCGGGATCGACGGTCCTACAACTTTAGAGTCACCACGACCATGGGACCCAGGAATTGTTGACGACGAGTAGTGAGAAGAAATGGACATCAAGAGGCGGATTTAGTCTAAGGGAGAGTCAGTTAATGCACTTTCTCCGTTTTTGATTGTTTTGTGGTGACTATAGAACCTTTAGGCTTACGGTCGGTACTTTACCACTTTGGTGGCTCTCTGACTCCGAAAAAAGACTGTGAAAGGGTAAAAGATACCGAGTAGTAACAGATTTCTCTACGAAAGTTCGAGTTTGACCTAAAGACTTGGGGATGGTCGTGATCCCGATTGGCACTTATGCTGAACCTGTTCGGCTCCGTGGGACTCTGAGGTCTCGTCGCCGACTCCCACTGATACTGAGCTTCGAGGCCCGGGGGTGTCGGCCGGTGTTCCGTCGTCGTCTGCCACGGGGCTGGGGAGACGTGTCCCGAGGTGTCCCGGGAGGACATCACTGTGTGGATTCGACCACAGTAGAGTCCTGTTTAGTAAACTTAGGGTCACAAAGTAAATTTCCCCTTTGGTACATGAAAGGTTTCAGGTAACCCGAAAGGTCCACCGTGGTCACCATTCCTTGGACGGACTGTTACCTCCTCTATGCTCTGTCCTCTGTGTCCAAGCTAGGGACCCAGTCCTTCTAGGTGACCTCCTCCCGTACCGTTGGGTGAGGTCATAAGAACGGACCTCTCAGGGTACCTGTCTCCGCGGTCCTCCCGATGCCAGGCACCCCAACCCAGAGTTTCTCGACCTGTACTGACTTTGTCGAATCGTGTGTGGGTTCAGGTGACACCACTACTACATTTACGGAGACCCGGTGAACACCAGTTCCAAAGGGTCAGGTCGTTGCTAACTTTTCGTCGGCGACCGACTGTCTCTCGGTGTTGTGAGGTTGTAGGGCTATTGGAGCCCTCACGGGGTTACTGTTCCGTGGCGGAATGTGTGAGCCTTGCGAGCTCGAACTCTTGCTCTGCTATTGGAGCCCTCACGGGGTTACTGTGCCGTGGTGGAATGTGTGAACCTTGTGTGATTGTGGGGCTATTGGAGCCCTCACGGAGTTACTGTCACGTGGTGGAATGTGTGAACCTTGCGAGCTCGAACTCTTGCTCTGCTATTGGAGCCCTCACGGGGTTACTGTGCCGTGGCGGAATGTGTGAGCCTTGCGACCTCGGACTCTTGCTCTGCTATTGGAGCCCTCACGAGGTTACTGTCACGTGGCGGAATGTGTGAGCCTTGCGAGCTCAAACTCTTGCTCTCGTACCATCAATCTTTTTGTGTGGTTCGTTCATGTAGACATAAGTCGTCGCCATTTGGCGCCACAGGTTGGTTACTTAGTCACGTCCAGGACACGAGTGGACAGGGGGGTTGGGAGTCCGGGAATTCGAGAGGAACCTCAGTGACAGTTCGGGTGTTACTCCAGTTTGGCTAAGGTTCTGTTTGTTCACAGGGTTTGTGGAGGTGTCGGGCACCGGCTCGTCTATACCGACTCGGTCACCTGGTACCTAAGACCTTGGTCTCTGGGCCCAAACTTGGGGTCGAGGTGGTGAACGATCGAAATATTTAGACCCGTCAAAAGAAACGGAACCAAAAGGGTGGACTTATTACCCCAATTTATTATAAATTGAGGTATCTATTCGTTATTCTCGAATGACATATCGTCTCCCTTGATATAAGACATAGAACATTATTGTAAGTTACCTTTTTTCTTATATGTATATATATATATGTGTGTATATATATAGTGACATAGTAGAACAACATGTGGACTTTGATTCTATTATATTTTGTTGCTTATGACGTAAATGTTCATTCATAAATTACGGTGAGTACCCACCGTATTTTAACTCAAACATACACTTTTTGTCTATAATAATTGTACGATATTCACGGTATATTCACACCATTGTGTTACAATGAACAGATTTAAATGAAAACCGACGCGACCCAGAAGCGGCGAGGTACGCACGAAAGAGAGGAACATGGGTCGCCACCGACGAGAGATCGACACCAAAGGACCCGAAGAATAGCCTCACCGCAGAGCAAAACCTCGTACTCGAGATCCGGTGCGTCCGAAGGTATCAACACCGTGTACCTGAGTCGACTGGGCTCCGTGCAATCTCAGAAGGGCCTGGTCCCTACCTTGGGTACAGGGCACGTAACCGTCCACCCAAGAGTTGGTGACCTTGGTGGTCCCTACAGGAACCAAAAGAAGTGGTCCCTTGTACCCTCCTCTGTTTTTATCCACTTGGGAGACTCCTAATTAGTGACTTCTGTGACAGAGGAGGGTGGTATTCTTCCTGGTACACCCCAGGTGAAGTCGACACTCCACCTCGAAGGATCGAACTAAGTTACCCGTTATTTAATATAAAATTCACATTATTTCCTTTTGTTTGTTTTTCTGTACACCGACTCGATATATTTTCTCGTTTTCTATTTAGTTCATTTAACCGTTCAATTTGTTTATTTCCCCTTTAAAAGGAAAAAAAAGGAGGTCACTTAACGAAAAAGTTAACAGAGGAACGAACCCGATCTCTTTTACTAAAAGTAGGATTCACCTATAATTGTCAAAATTACTGACTTGATTTTGTTTCTATCGAAATGTCGGAATTATAACACTCCTATTGTACTTCTTTATAATACTCTTAAATTGTGTACCCTCCTTCAGAGAGGTGACTCGTTCTATTTATGACTTTTAATATTGACAAAGAAGGAACCCCTGTTTTTTCTAGTGGTATTGTTTAATGAAAACCGAAAGATAGGAGACTTCTTCAAAGATTCTTCAAGGGTCACTACTCAAAGAACTTTGATTACAAACAGTTTTCAGGACTTGCAAGAAAAGGAACTAGGGTACGCGGTGTGGAAGATCCCTACTTACTTGAACACTAAATGTTCAGTCGATTCGTAGGGACCGACCACGTTCCCGGGGACCCCTGGGTTCTGGTGACGTCAGGAGGCTTAGGTTGTCCTAGAACTGGAGGCTCGACCCACCACGAAAGGGTCCTAGTCTCGACTGGGCGTAGAGTAGACACAAAGATTACAAACAACTGAAAGTCTTAGATGTACAACAGACAAATGGGGATACCACGGACACATTCCCCAAACTCCCTCCCTAAAGTCCTGAAAGGTCCACCAAGTCTACCGTTTCTTAGACGGACGTTACGTCCTCTGGACCCAAGTTAGGGACCAAACCCTTCTAGGGGACTTCTTCCCATACCGTTGGGTGAAGTCATACGAGCGGATCTCTTGAGGTGCCTGTCTCCACGGACTTAAGTACCCCAGTGTTTCTCAACCGGTACTGACTAGGTGAAAGTGAAAGTGTCCACTCGTTTCTTTTTTCTATACTTATGTCCACCCTCGTCGTGTGAGTTCGCGACGTACTTCTACGAGACTGCCGGACGTACGGTCTCTGCCAGGGAGGGCCCGAGACGACTCGCCGAGACACGACGACCGTGTCTTTAAGTCATGAGTCGGTCCGTCAAAGGTGAGGAGGAGTCGGAAGTGAAGGACGCACGGGCTTCGGGGTTCAAGTCGGTCTCCACTCTCCAATCCCGGAGGAACCCAGAAAGGACTCGTATGTGTGTCGGGACCCTTATACGTGTCTAGATTGATCCTCGTGTCCAAAAGAGGCCACCAAGGCTGCCATTTCTTAGGTGGACGTTTCGACCTCAGCACCCAACCTAGGAACCCAACCCTTCTAGGAGACCTCTTCTCTTACCGTTGGGTGAGGTCATAAGGACGGACCTCTTAGGGTACCTGTCTCTTCGGACCACCTGTGTCCTGGGGTATCAAGTATCCCAGCTTCTCTCAGTCTGTACTGAATTGTCGACTCGTCCTCGTGCTTCATACTTGTGTCAGAAGATCTAAGGGTCATTGTATATACTCGAAAAATGTCGAGAGGAACCTATGGAAGAAGGGGTTCAAAAGGAAAAATTTGAAGGACCAATCGGGTAACAAACAAGTTGACGATGGGAGACGGAGTTCGGTGGAAACACTAAAACCTTAGTTTCACGAACCTTCTAAATTTTTCTTAAAAACCGTCGTCACCCAGAAGCGACGACGTGCACCCGAAAGAATTCACCGTCACTCGTTCCCGATGAGAAGCAACACCAAGCGTCCGAAGAGAACAGGTTTCGTGTCCGAGATTCTACACCCGAAGTAATCAACACCGGGTACCGGAATCACCGGGGTGTCGTGCACCTCAAAGGGCCCCTTACTTGGGTGTAGGGGACGTAACCGTCCCCCTAAGAATTGGAGACCTGGTGGTCCCTTCAAAGACCTTCTGACATTCTGGTTGATCTAAACCGGATACTTCCACCCTTCTCTCGAGTCAGGATCCTTTCCATTGTTAAAAAAAATTCCTCTATGATTTTACCCCTCTGAATTTTAGTTCACCTGTATTTATTTCAGAGAAAAAGTTAATCCGAATATTCAAGACAAGCGTACACGTACGAGTCAGAACAGGCTGAGAAACGTTGGAGTACCTGACGTCGGGCGGTCCGAGGAGACAGGTACCCTAAGAGGTCCGTTCGTATGACCTCACCCAACGGTACGGGAGGAGGTCCCCTAGACGAGCTGGGTCCATATCTTGGGTGCAGAGGACTCAGATCGTTACCATCCACCTAAGAAATGGTGACTCGGTGGACCCTTCGGGAAAATCAAGACAATACTTATCGATGCTTAACTCTTGTACTAAATACCTTTTTAATATGGAAGTAGTCTTCTGGTCCTGTACGTACAAGGTTATTCAAGTTTTCCGGATGGGACTCTGTGGAGGAGAGTGTCCCATGACAGGGTGGTTGTTGTCGGTTTAGATTATACGTTTGATTGGACAGAGGGACAAGTATTACCTGACTTCAGTTTCCGATGACCTCAGTTTCCTTCGATCGTACAGCCGACTGGTCACTGGGCTGTGGACCTCTGTTTACTACGCAACCATATTGACGTTCAAATTTCCTTTGTCTTTTATTTACTACTTGGTGACCCAGTTTACGACGTCAAGACAGACTTCTATGTCTGTATACCAATACCTATGGGTCCCTTCAGGTCAGAGATCCTTTGTAAAGTCCGTCAAGTTAAGGTTTTATTTACTTGAATTCGTGGACGTCAGACCCTGGAGGGACCGTCGGGTCCCCAGTTCTGCATGGCATCTGAAGGTTACGTCCCGTATCCTCGGACTAAGGATCAGTCCCTCCATTCTAGGGTGTACGGAGTCCCGGTTTTTTTTTGTTGTTGTTGTTGTTTTGGTTTGTTTTGTGTCTTCGTTATAACATTGTTTAAGTTATTTCTGAAATTTTTACTAGGTGTAGTTTTTTTTTTTTTCGAAATTTTTGTTTCTTTGTGGAAGTCTAAATCGTGTCATCCCGACATCGAATTAAACGAAGACACACGAATCGACGAGTTAGTACAGGCTGAGAGACGTTGGGGTACCTGACGTCGGGCGGTCCGAGGAGACAGGCACCCACAGAGGTTCGTTCTTATGACTTCACCCAACGGTACAGAAGGAGGTCCCCTAGAAGGGTTGAGTCCCTAGCTTGTGTCTAGAGGGTGTAAAGTCCGCCTAAGAAATGGTAGACTTTTACACGAAAATCACTTTGTACTAAAGATAGAAACGAGATGTACAGTGAAAAGAAAGAAATAGAATCCCATACACAAAGAAAGATTATGTGATCTTAATTATGACACATACACTGACACAGGTGTGTTCGACGAAGAATGTACGGGTCATGACCTCGATTCACTGGTATCCCAACACACGAACCACCTCTGTATCCGAACACTCACCTCTCCAGTTAGTCGGTACCGTTTCACCAATACTTTGCGGTCAGAAGCTCCTTATTGAAGGGAGAGGTTATAATTTCTACGTATTTAATAAGTTAGGGTAATCTTCTCCCAAAATGTCTTTTCATAAATTTCAGTAGAAGTAAACCTTTTGTTGGTTTCTGTTTTCTCGATTAGTTGGTTCAAATCCCGACTCTTTCAAAGGAGAAGTAAATTGTGTAAAGTACAGGGATAAACAACTATTTCACACAAGTGGAGTGTGTAGATGTACGACGACGACGACGACGATTCAGCGAAGTCAGCACAGGCTGAGACACGTTGGGGTGTCTGCCGGAGGATGGTCCGAGGGGGCAGGGACCCTAAGAGGTCCGTGCTTGTGACCTCACCCAACGGTAAAGGAAGAGGTTACGTAGTTTCACTTTTCACTTTCACTTCAGTGAATGAACACAACCTGAGAAGCTCTGGGGTACCTGACGTCGGGTCGTCCGAGGAGGCAGGTACCCTAACAGGTCCGTTTTCATGACCTCACCCCACGGTAACGGAAGAGACCATGACTACGAATTTTTGTGTCGTCGACAATGATCAAAAATTTCTCAAATGAATACCAGGTAGGTATTTAAAAGAGGAGACAGACTCCTTTTAGAAGGGTGTCTATAGAAGTTTCCTTCCCTGATCGACAAAAATATGTGGTTCACTCCATTTGGTCTTTTGGACCCTTGGAGTTACTAGTATCGCAGTCTATAGTATCCATGTTAAACTTCGTTGTTATATGGAGGACTCTAGTGTCACGTTTAGTTTACATCAAAGTCTAAAAGGTTTATTTGTAAAATTTTTATGAGTTAAAAGTTTCAAACGGAAATTAACAAGTCCCTTCTATAAATGAAAGACACGAAAATAAGGGGACCCAACTCCTGTGCATCGTAGTGACATATTATGAATTAAACGACTCTCATCCATATTTTTAAAATCTGTCGACCTGACTTTTCCGGGAGACGTCGGTAGGTCTACCAACGAGGCGGAGAGACGAGATTCCTTCTTGGAGAGCGACCGACTCTGTGTCACAGATGATGCATAAGGGTCACCGTGACGGAGTTTGTCGTAGAAAACTGTTGTAAGTCCGGTCATCAACTAGACAATTTTAACATTGAGGGAAATATAAATGAGTGAAGAAAGGTTAAGACATATTAAAGAAACATAGAATGTGTGTTTGGGTAGAATTTGTTAAGAAATGAAATTGTAGAGTGAGTTCTGAACCTCGGATATTATTAAAGGAAATTTAATCCTAGTAAAGGTTAAAAGAAAGGAAGAAAATTTACTTAGGTGGAAGAGAGAAGTGAAAAAAAGAAGTAATGAGAGAAATGTCAGTCCAAACACCGACAATCGTGTTGGATTTCCGACACACAACAAGTCAGCGAGTCAGCACAGCCTGCGGAACGTAGGGGTACCTGGCGTCGTGCGGTCCGAAGGAACAGGCAGTGATAGAGGGTCTCAAACGAGTTTAAGAGTAGGTGACTACTGAAGGTTTCAGAATAGAGTTCGGGTCTAGAAAGAGGATTTGTGGTCTACACATATAAGTTGACGGCTGAGAAACATACAGATAATCGTACGGTTTACATTCTACAAATTTTCACTAAGACTAAAAGGGGAGTTTGGACAAGGGACGGGGTCATCCGACCGGTATTCCTCTCACTCCTTCTGTGGACCCGTTTGGAGTTCCACTCTCCTGGGTGGTAACGAGGGAGGAATCCATGACCCCGTGCCTTTTCTAGACTTTTGGAAGGGTGTTAAATTCCATTTGTCTTGTCTCAACTCTCATCTCTCGGTGTACGGATGACCCCTGTCGGCACTAGCTCCCGTGCCCCTGGGAAAATCGTCTTCGAGGCTCTCTTCTATTCTTACCAGAACCCCTTTGTCGTCTCGGTTACCTTCAGTTCTACGTCTCTACTGGGTCAGTTGTGTCTCTCGACCGGGACGGGACCTTCGTCAATAATCCATGGTGAACGTGGCTCTCTTGTCTGGGACTTACTGTGTCAAGTCGATACCTTTTGGTTTCTTTTTATACTGAGAGAAGTACTGGTTCAACCCTGACATTTACGTTTGGGTGATTTATATATTTCTCTTGTATGTTTGTGTACTCCAATAACCCACTTAGACAGAGACATTTGTACTTACAAATGTATTTAATATATCAATTTTATACATACAATGAATTTCCGAGTAGTCGGTGTTCTCCTACGTCCGTTCAGAGGTAACATTCAAAGTTCCTTTTTTTGGGTTCCCGTATAAAAACTCTGCAACGTATTGACTCGAAACATGAAGGTCCATCGTTAACCATCGGTACACGTGTATTTCGGGTTCAGATAAAGACAATCGTTTAACATAACGACACGAGTTTCCGTTAGTAATCATTCAAGGTATGTAGGTCGTTAGATTCGTTGATGGTCTTTATTGGTATCGGGAGATTCGGTGTGACGAGGGGTTTCAAGAACTGTCAGACATGTATACTATCTGTGGATGTGTCCGACGAAAGAAACAATGGTAGGATTTCGCTAAAAAAGGATCGTGTATATAGTCCCCCTCTTGTGGGTGTCAGATTACCGTTTACGTTACCCCGTGACAGTAAAAGAGGAGACAATGACGGATACCTTCAAAGTTCACTTTTACTGACATTAATACCTCCCTCCCTGTCGTTTAAGTGGAGGGGACCCCCACTCACCTTAGTTTTGGGAAAGGAAATATTATATAGGTATTTATAAAACGAAATGGTAGGTAATGAGTAACGTAAGACTTTTATTCTCCGTATCAGAATATTGGTCGAAAGTAGTAAGTTTCTTAAATCTAAAATAGAAATGTTACATATTCCTTATGACCTGAAGTCCCAGTTAAAAAGACAAAGCTTAAGAAAAGTCGAACCTTATTTCTTACACTTAAAAGATTTTTGTCCTAATTTGTTGTTTTTCAATTCTTAGTGTTTTTATACTGAGAACTGTGTTTTTGTCTTTATATGTAGTTACCCTGTCCTGTCTCTCGGGTCTTTATATAGGTACGTGGACGCCAGTGGAGTAGAAACTGGTTTCTCTGTTCTTATGCGTTACCTGTTTTCTGTCGGAGAAGTTATTTACCACGGCCCTTTTGACCTGTCGATACACATTTTCTTACTTTACTCTTGTGAAGGATTGTGGTGTGTGTTTTTATTTGAGTTTTACCTAATTATGAATTTACATTCCGATTTCTGATATTTCAGGAATGTCCTTTTGTATCTTGTGAGACTGTATTTGACATCGTCTAAGAAAAGTTGAGTAGAGAATCTCGTTACTTTTATTTTTGTTTTTATTTGTTTACCTTGGATTAATTCGAATTTTCGAAAACGTCTCGTTTCCTTTGTGTGTGTCCTATTTTTCTTTTGGAAGTCTTACCCTGTTTTACAAGCGTTTTTATGTTAAGAGTCCAGGGCTCACACACACATTGACACACACAGACACACACACACACGTGTGCAGTACGTGAATCAACGAGTCAACACAGACTGAGAAACGCTGGGAAACCTGACATCAGGCGGTCCGAGGAGACAAGTACCTTAAGAGGTCCGTTCTTATGACCTCACCCAACGGTGAAGGAGGAAATCTCCTAGAAGGGTTGAGTCCCTAGTTTGGGTACAGAGGACACAGAGGACGTAACCGTCCATCTAAGAAATGGTGACTCGGTGGACCCTTCTGATATATATTTATATGTATATATATACCGAATGTATAAGGTGAGTCTAAGTTTGATAGGTAAACTAAATACTTGTACAATAACCGACTTTTATATTAACTACGTACTTCTCTGACTTACTGACAGTCGTCTCCTTCTCACCCGACGAAGTTAAATCCCCGATCTTTCTTCCACCGGTCTGTGACAAGTCGTAAAGTGTAAAAGAGACGTTTGTCAATTAGGAATATTTTGTATTTAGTGTCCCTTAAATTAAAAGTACTTTATGACTGGTATTTATTAGGGGTAGACGGGGTGACCCTGTTTCCTTAGTCGAGAGGTTAAATAAGGTGCGTTGGGATACGTCTTTCCTTTAAGGATACGTGCACTGGGACCCCCACAATCTTCTTTTGATATTAAACACCGTTTAGTTTAGTCTACTGTCTCAGGGATTAGTTGCCTTCCGTTATATAAATAATCCGTTTCTCTGATTAAAATCTTACGTTTTGTCTTACTGCGAACCGATTGGAAAGTAATACATAACGAGGAAAAATGTCAAGTTTGAGTTGCAACAAAGGTGCCTCAGTTTCCGGAAGTTTAAGGTATTAAGTCATGCCTGTTGGTACTGTTTGTGATTACTTAGCTCGTACGGTCGGTGGCAAGACGAACACTACCGAGTGACCGATAAAATTTACAACTCCAAATTTGTCACACTTCCTAAAGAGTTCCCACTTTGTCATCTATCTTTGCACGTTTGATGGTACCCTGGGAGGAGGAAAACAACAGTCCTTTAACCAAAGCACTAGTCGAGTCTCCATTTGTCTTATGTAATGCACACGAGACTTTGTACGTTGCACAGTGCAATACTTTTTATTTACCACAACCATACAGTAACCTACAGGTCCCTCGTAGTCTTGTAGACCCTAGTCACTTCGTACGAAAGATTATTTCATTTCTTTACGACCAAATTCGTCCTTTACTCTCCCTTTGTTGACCATTGAACATCCACACGACAAAGGTTAATTATATCTTCGTTTACTTCCGTCCGACGGGAACGTTCATGTTGCGGGGTCAAGTGCTAGACGGAGTGTCCCTTCCCTCACATCTTCCGACACGAGGGCGTCTCTGGACCTTTTATAGTAGCTTTGTCCCCTTTCCATTTTCTCTTTTTTTTAGGAGTTAATTGTAGATTAAAGTCCGGAGTCTCGACTAGTCTTCCATATGTTTTCTGTCGACGTTAAAGTTGTAGGCCTATGTGTGTCTCCCCTCAAAGTCTTCAAATACATCCATAAACTCGGTGTTTTACTTTCACCTTTTCGTTATAGTAAAGAAACTTACGTCATGGCTCGGTTAGTAGAAGAGCCTTTCAAGTCTATTAAGTAGTAGGACTGGAAGAGTCCCTCTGTTAGTTATACGATAAGGGTAGGATTGGTAAGTGTGGCTTGATATAGAATAAAGGATTCCTTTACCTTCTGTAAATGGTGTGATGATTTCCGGACTATAAAGACTAATGGTTCGGAAAGGTGAGTGTATACTTTCAATATTGATCGGTCCGTTGTCTGGGTTTTGACCTCGAAATAAAAATTTTAACATAAATAAATAAACCGGTGGAACATGTCGTACACCCTAGAGTCAAGGGACTAGTCGTCACCTTGGGCACAGGAGACGTACCCCTCGAGTCTCAGAGTTGGTGACCCGGTATTCCTTTCAGGGTTTAACCTCGAAATTTCCGTTTATTTAATTTTACACTCCCATTTTGGTTGTATATTTTGTAAATCGTAGTGTATTCTGAGACCTCTGAGAACTCTCAGGTGACCTGTCATTCCTCTAGTTTGGTCAGTTAGGATTTCCTTTAGTTGGGACTTATAAGTAACCTTCCTAACTACGACTTCGAGGTTATGAGACCGGTGGACTACGTTTCTCGACGGTGGGCTACGTTTCTCGACGGTGGGCTACGTTTCTGGGACTACGACCCTTTCTGACTGCTGTTTTCTTCTTCGCCCGTCGTCTCCTACTCTACCAACCTTCCGTAGTGACTAAGTTACCTGTTCTTGAACCCGTTTGAGGTCCTCTATCACTTCCTCTCCCTCCGGACCGTACGATGTTAGGTACCCCCAACGTCTCAACCTGTGTTAAACCACTGACTTGTTGTTGTTATTCTGAAACATTACAATTAAATAAAGGAATTCTAGTAATTGTAAATCCGGATTTCTCTTTTGTTTTACTTGAACTGTTGACTTCGTTCACTGAGTCGATGAATGTACAGGACCCTGAGCTTGAATGGTTCCTTGTAGTAGGGAGAGCTAGAGAAGCACTTGTCTGTTTTAGAATGTTATCTTCCCGACTGAGGTTCCTCATTTTTACCTCATATGTCTATGAAGTTGTGTCAGAGACAAGTCAACGAGTCAACACAGACTGAGAAACGTCGGAGTCACCTCGGACGGTCCGAGGTGACGGGTACCCTAAAGGGTCCGTTCTTATGACCTCGTCCAACGGAAAAGGAAGAGGTACTTGTGTCAAATGGTTCATAGTCATTTGTTTTCTTTCTATCCAGTACCCCCTTTTAGATGGTATTTTTGTCTTCTCTATGTTACTCAAACATTTGTTGTGTCTAGGGTCTAGTTTCTTTCTCGACGAGTCTTCCCGTGGACTGTGTGTCATCCGTGTGCAAGTCACCTACCATCTCCTTCTTACTTAATTTACTACTCCTACTCCTACATACCTTTTACACTAACCTGCTAAAGATGCTGGAAGGACTTCTGACCCCGTCGTCGACGTCCGGGTCTCGTCTTAAAGTTTGTTCCGGGGAACAAAGTTTTAATAATTTTTAAGGTTCTACCACCGTTGTCCTGTACTCCGACACACATCGACGAGTCGACAAGTGGGGTGTCGACCGGGACGGGGACAGTGCCGTGGGGTTCGACGAGGGCCCGTGGGGTCACGAAAGTCCGGTGACTCCAAGACTCAATTTTGTGCGAGGAGGGAGACAGAACGGAGTCCAAGGTTTGTGTGTGTTCCCGAAACAAGGATTACACGAGGAAATACAAACCGGGAATTTAGAGAGTGAAACGGAAGACCGGGGTCTTATCTCGTTAGTACAGAGGTAAAGTATAAGACAAGTGTCGAGTAGCTGGGATTTCGCCACAATGGGGTGGAGTTTTGAAGTCATGGGAAGTCAGGGGCTTGGGTTGCCTACGAAAGATCAGGAATGAAGACGTGTAAGTAGACGAGTAGTATGTAGGTAACGAAATAATTTTAATTAAAAACGACCTTATATCCACGAAATGTTCCAACACAATTAAATATTACATGTCGTTTTACTTAGTCGGTATGTATGTACAATGACAACAACAATGTCAAGTCAGTAATTCAGAACAGGTCGAGAAACGTTGGTGTACCTGACGCCGTGTGGTCTGAGGAGACAGGAAGTGATAAAGAGTCTCAGACGAGTTTGAGTACAAGTAACTTAGCCTCTACGATAGGTTGGTAGAGTAGGAGACAATTGGGGAAGAGAAGGGCGGGAGTTAGAGAGGGTCCTAGTCTCAGAAAAGGTTACTCAACCGAGAAGTGCAGTCCACCGGTTTCTTAAGCTCGAAGTCGTAGTCAGGAAGGTCACTTATAAGTCCCAACTAAAGGAAATGCTAACTGACCAAACTAGAGGAACATCAGGTTCCCTGAGAGTTCTCAGTAGAGGTCGTGTCAAGTTTTCGTAGGTAAGAAACCACTAGTCGGAAGAAATACCAAGTTGAGAGTGTAGGCATAACCTTTTTGGTATCGAAACTGATATACCTGGGGACGGTCACTTCACTAAAGGGACGGAAAATCATGTGACAGACGACGACGACGACGAAGATTCAGCGAAGTCAGCACAGGCTGAGACACGCTGGGGTATCTGTCGTCGGGTGGTCCGAGGCGGCAGGGACCCTAGCAGGTCCGTTCTTGTGACCTCACCCAACGGTAAAGGAAGAGGTTACGTACTTTCACTTTTCACTTTCACTTCAGTGACTCAGCACAGGTTGAGAGTCGCTGGGGTACCTGACGTCGGGTGGTCCGAGGAGGCAGGCACCCTAAGAGGTCCTTCCTCGTGACCTCACCCGCGGTAGCGGAAGAGATTACGTACTTTCACTTTTCATTTTCACTTCAGTGACTCAGTACAGACGTCGGAGGTCCGAGGAGGCAGACGTCCTAAAAGGTCCGTTCTCATGACCTCACCCGCGGTAGCGGAAGAGATTACGTACTTTCACTTTTCACTTTCACTTCAGTGACTCAGCACAGACGTCGGAGGTCCGAGGAGGCGAGTACCCTAAGGGGTCCGTCCTCGTGACCTCACCGCGGTAACGGAAGAGGCTCATGTGACAGATCCAGACAGTATCGAAAAGAAGACTCCTTGTTCGCAGAAAACTAAAGTACCGACGTCAATAGTAGACGTCACTAAGACTTTGAGTTCTTTTATTTTAGACAGTGACGAAGGTGGAAAAAGGGAAGATAAAAGTTACTTCACTGTCCTGGTACTAGAACAAAAAAAATTACAACTTAAAGTTCGGTCGTAAAAGTGAGATGTATATTTGTCTATGAATCCTCCCCGACGTTACTGGGGTTAAAATACGATCGGTGAAAGGTCACAAATGTTACCAGTTGTTATGGGAGAGAGAGAGAGAGAGAGAGAGAGAGAGAGAGAGAGAGAGAGAGAGTGTGTGTGTGTGTGTGTGTGTGTGTGTGTGTGCTCGTTGGAGTGGAACTGAAGATCCTTCGTGACTAGAGGGTTCGCAGAAGGAGGAACAGTCGGGGAGGGACTGAGACACGACTAAAAGAGGTGGTATTCACCCCAACAGTGGGACTCAGAAATCGGGTCCGGAGGGAGGATCCGCCCGAACCTGGCAGAGTCCTGACACAGGAGGTGAGTATGTTCCTACCAAAGATTTGACTGCATAAATAGAACTTGAGTGCGGTTCCAGCCTCTTCCGCTACCGTGGGGTGAGGTCATGAGAACGGACCTTTTAGGGTACCTGCCTCGGACCACCCGATGTCAGGTACCCCAGCGCTTCTCAGTCTGTGCTGACTCGTTAAAGGGAAAGTGAAAAGTGAAAGTACGTAACCTCTTCCTTTACCGTTGGACGAGGTCACAAGAACGGACCTCTTAGGGTCTCTGCCCCCTCGGACCACCCGACGGCAGATACCCCAGAGTGTCTCAGTCTGTGTTGAGTTCACTGAATCGTCGTTGTCGTCGTCGTCGTGCGGTTACAAGAGACGAGCATATAGAGTGGACGACATATACCTGGTGCGTCGCGAGTGTGGGTTGAGTGGGTCTAGACTTGAGCGCTGGTGATGTAGGGAGAAGAAGACGAAACATGTGTGGGATTGGACTGACACACACGAACAGGCCCGGGGACGTGATCGGGTCTTTACAGGGATTATGTCACGGACCTTCAACCGTCTATGAGTTTAAAAACAACTTTGTTTGTTAGGGGGACGGATCCCAAGGAAAACATTAAAATAGAGGAACTTACTAAAGTTCGAACTCACACGTTAACTTAGAATAATATTATTTAATCTTACGATTTAAGTCAGTCTCGGTTCTGAGAGTGTAACTTCTTCTGTGACTTGACCTGTAACGGTTGCAAATTAAGGGGTACTTTTTAATCCAGACTGATTAGGAAATTAAGTAATGTGGTAAAATAAGTCAAATAATTTACGAAGCTGAACGATCCACTGAAAAAAGAGAAGTGTCCGGTTTCTCGTAAGCGTACCTGTTCTCCTTTAGGAACTACATAATTTGGGATCTATTGATCTTCGTATTTAGTGAAACCAGAACGACGTCGGTTCGTGAGAGTCCTCCTCTCCTCGTCTCGTACAAACTTCCCGTTGCTAGAATGTCTCCGCGAAGGGTCCACCGAGTCACCATTCCTTGGGTGGACGGCTACGTCTTCTACGTCCAAGACAGGGACCCAGTCCTTCTAGGGACCCTTTTCCTTTACCGTTGGGTGAGGTCGTAAGAGCGGCCCTTTTAGGGTGCCTGTCTCTTTGGACCTCCGGTTGTCAGGTTCATCATTGTTTCTCAGTCTGTACTGAATCGTTGACTTCTCCGTACGTTCTCAGATGTCCCGTAGTCCAAGTCGTGGATATGAAATTTTTGCTGTCCCGACTTCGAGTCACTTCACGTCACCGGGGCGGTACAGTGTACCCTTCAGTGGCTGTCTCGACAGTACTCTGAGACCTGTGTCTAAGGGTGACTACCCAGGACAAAGGTACGACGGTGTCAGTAGGTACCAGAGGTTTGGAGTACCGTTTCTGACGACCGACAAAGGGACGCACGTAAAGAGGAAAGTAAAATGATTTTTTTTTTCTGTGAGGGATCGGTAGATACCCCAACGTGTCTCAGTCTGTGCTGACTCCACTGAATCGTCGTCGTCGTCGTCGGAGTGAACATCGTTCCTTCCTGGTTCATTGATTCGAGACTGCACACTTTACATTCGTCTTGACATCTGACGCAGAAAATCTTAAACGAAACTTTTCTTACCCTGATCGACCACAAACCGAGGAGAAGGAAGGAGGACTGGCCTTATGACTGTATTACTGACCTAAAGTTCGTCGGTAAGACCCGGTACTACAAGTGACTTGACTTCTACCGCCTCGTTATATGTCACGAACTGAGGGATTGTAGATAATTATGTTCGACAGGTCTAAGGTAATTGTACTGTCTTTTTTTATTAAAACGGGGTAGATTCGACATTAATAAAACCTAAAAGATAGTAGAACGTCTGTTTACATTAGGACTGACTATATTTGAAAGACAAGAAAGAAGGTAAACTGAGGGACATGAATGTCTAGAGCCGAGGTGATAACACTTATAGACCAGATAAGGTAGAAGGAGTGCTGCGTTTCGTCGAGGTATACAAGGGGTAGGGTGGGACGTTCAGAGTAGTGACGAGTGAATATTCTCCTTCAAGAGTTTGTCTAGTGTAAAGTCGGGTTAACAGACACGAAAGATACACTTATGCTAAAAATAAGTAAGTTGGTCCTAAATTAACATGAACTTCCTTTACCGTTGGATTTCTTCCTTTACTGTTGGATGAGACCACAAGAGCGGACCTCTTAGGGTGCCTGTCTCCTCGGACCATCCGACGTCAGGTACCCTAGCGTCTCAGCCTGTACTGCCTTCGCTGACTAATACACACGTACGTGTTATAGACATTCGGGTGAGGGTCCGCCGTGATCCCCATTTCTCCGACGGACTGTTACTTCCTCTACGTTCTCTATGCCCGAGTCAGGGACCCACCCCTTCTAGAGGACCTCTTCCCGTGTCGTTTGGTGAGGTCAAGAACGGACCTCTTAGGGTACCTCTCCTTGGACCACCCGATGTCAGGTACCTCAACGTTTCTCAGTCTGTGTTGTCTTCGCTGAAACGTGTCGTGTCTACAAGATATTCCATTTCCTTACATGTTACTTTGTGACCTCTTTCCAAAAACGGACCTTGGGTTTGTTTCTCTCTGAGAACAATCGAGATGCAATTGGGGTTTTAAATTAAGTGATCTTAGGAGGGGAGGGGTGAGTGGTTCAGAAGACCGATTTACTTCTCAGACAAATGTTGAAAGGAACATTCTGATACGCGGTGGTAGGTCAAATGTCTATCTCTTCTCCTTTGACCTCTTCCATCTCGTTTAAGGATTTTCAGTTTGCGGCCAGTCACTTGTAAAATAAAGGACTACGTTTCTGATCACACTATCTCTCGGAAAGAGAGAGTCACGCTCGGACCCTGGGGACAGTGTAAAATCTTTTTTTTGCGGGAGGGGGGGTTTTTTTTTGTTATGTTCTGTGCGTGAATTACCCTTTCTCTGGGAGTGATAGACTCCGACCCCCTGGTTACCCCATGGTATCGTAAAGAGGTTCGACGGATAGTCGGGGATATGCTCCACACTCGGAGTGGGTCCGGTGGTCCTGGGCTCTCCTCTGTGGGACGGGGTACACCCTCCGGCATCCCACCTCGCCGTCATTCCTTTGGTCTATCCACCCGAGGTGACCTCTGGGTGAGTACAATCATTCACAGACATAGGTCCAAGTGTCGTGTGTCCGTAGAAAACGAGAAAATATAATTGTACATAAATACATATACTAGTACACAAATACGTAAAAATTTAACCTCCTATTAACGAAATATGATAATACAACCAAAGACGGTAGTTGTGTTCAGTCTGTGTCTATATGTACACAGGGGAGGAGGACTTCGGAGGAGGGGCGAGGGTGCGTGGGGTAGGGTGGGGAGATCCTACAGTGTCTCGTGACCCACCTCGAGGGATACAGTGTGTCGTTTAAGGGTGCACGATCGACAAAGTGGACATACAAAGATACGAAATAAGAGTTGACAGGGTGTGAGAGGAAGGGGAGACACAATGTTCGGACGAGAGACAGACGCAGAGGTGGCGACGGGAGGTAAGTAGTCATGGGAGAAAGATCTAAGGTATACGTAAACAATTATGTGGTATAAACAGAAGGAGAAATTGGACAGTAAACTAGTTTTGTTAAGTCAGGGTCTCAAAGGAACCGGGGGGATCCAGAGAACCTTCGTCTTCGACCATTCTTCGCCGTACTAATGATCCTCGTATCTCGACTACTCGGAACTCACCCTTAAGTCGAGATTAAGTAATCACGAGCTACAATTAAGACCACAGTCACAAGTGTCCTCGTGTCAATTATCGATACGTCGGTGTTATTATTATTATCGTTATCACATTAGTACGTTCGACGGAACGGAAAATCTTAAGGAGGAAAATTCTTTTCGAAAGACGTGAATAGGATTCAAGAGGAGAAGAGTCTAAGTAACGGAGGAACATGTAAAAGACTAGTCAACCAGGGAGTATGGGCTCGGAGAAGGAGGGGTTACGAGAGACAGGGACAAAGGGTCGACGGTGGAGCCGTCTGTTAAGTATGGTCCTGAAATGGATAAAAAGGTTTGGGAATGATGGACGAAGACACGTAGAAGGAACTAGTTTACAAAAGAAAAAATCTAAAGAAAAATTACACCTGGTAAAAAAATTTCAGACGTAACTTAAACAGTGTTATGACGAAGACAAAGTACCAAACCCCAAAAAACCAAAAAAAAAAAAAAAAAAAANNAAAAAAAAAAAAAAAAACCACCACTCCGTATAACCTAAAATCGAGGGACTGGTCCCTAACTTTGGCGTGGGGTACGTAGTCTTGCACTTCAGAATTGGTGTCCTGGTGGTCCCTTCAGGACTTGAAAGGGATTATATAGTCGTATGAGGAGTGACACTTCCTGGGTCCCCGTTGTGGGGTTTGACTGTTCAGGCCTACTAAGTCGAGCTCCACTCTGTTAGACTTTCCGTCCACATTTAGTAGTTTAGAACCAAGAGTCGTGTAGACGTTGAAGGAACCGTAGTGGAAATGAAAGACGTCTAAACCGATTAGACAGGAACACTACCTTCTCTTGTCGAAAATACAAATAGTGTACTCTTGACCGACCGTTCCAGGAGTTGACGACCGGGTTTAAGTCTTGTCATCTTTTAACCTATGGACATCTCGTTGATCCTTCTGGTTTTCTCCTATGGGAATTTAACTCTTGTTTTTTACGTAGTTTATGTATGTGTATTAATAGAGAGTCACACAGATAATGCTAGATAACAAATAGTGGATAATAGATGGATAATGGATAATAGATAGACGTAGATAAAGGAAAGTAGATGGATGGATGATAGATAGATAGGTAGATAGGCTTTAAAACGGGGTACGGTCGGGATATGGGACACATGTTACACCTATGAAGTGATTACGTGTATATTTAATTTTCGGACGGACTAAGACTATATTTAAGTGACAACGTTCGTGGCGGTAAATATAAGGTTATGTTTTTCTACTTAGTGTATGAGTTTTGGTAAAATGAAAGGTTTGTTGAAAAAGAAAATGAAAATTTACGAATCTCCGATACACTATGTGCGATAGGTGAAGTGAGAAAAAAAGACACTTTACTTTCCAGTAAAGTGGTTTCTTGGATTATGCGGTGAAAGGATAATTTAGGGTGAAAGTATTTACACTTGGTAATACGAAACGAGAGACTTAGTAGATACGTCAAAATACTCTTAATCCCTCGGGATAAAATCTAAAGTAAACGACAAACCGGAGTTGTTCGGACCCCGTGTCTGTAGTCTTTACTCCGTCGACAGGATAACTTTCGGCACCCGTCCAGTGTTTGGATTTTTCTTTCAGTGGAGTAACCACTCGTGAGGTGTCGACTAAGGCGACGATTGTAGTCCCGTCCTAACTGTGCGCACACTGGATCTTTCCTATGGCCGCCATGTTGTATAAGAAAAGTGTAGATGTGTGTCTAAGTATTTCACTTTCCTCAGTACACACGCTACCCCATCCGTTTTGTCGTCACGAGAGCGCGGCTTCCGTTCCGAATTTAACGTCTTAGTCCTAAAGGGTCGAACTGAAGAAGGAGGACGCAACTTGAAATTATATCACTAGGACCTTGTTACCATTATCTCTACGTACCTCTAATTTCTTCCCGACTAAACAAGTGTTCGGACCTTTATTTAATACAACCGACAGCCGTCACAGCGTAGACTTACGGATCGGATAAAAGGTCGGACTTTTACTTCCGAAGGACTGACCAAGACCTTTAATCGTCTATTTACACCCATTTTAATCCATTCGGTCCCGTACCTGTCTCTAAAGACTTGACACTGAAGACTGGGGACGAGACCCGTAAGGATTCGTGATCATCCAATAAATTAGGTAAGTTCATATTCTATTACCGTTCACGTTAATGGAAGGGACGTTCTCACGACTCTCTCCCTTAAGTCGTTTCTTATGACTACCGGTCTGACAGTGTAGGTTACGAAAAATATTCTTGTCTCGGTAGTAGCTTCTCTTAAATAACTTACTCTACGAAAAAAAGGTAGAAAATAAAATAAAAATTAACCTCCTATTAATGTACCCCGAAGGGACCACCGAGTCTACCATTTCTCAGACGGACGTCACGTCCTCTGGGTCCAAGTTTAGAGACCAAGTCCTTCTAGGGGACCTCTTCCCTTACCGATGGGTGAGGTCATAAGAACGGACCTCTTAAGGTACCTGTCTCCTTGGACCGTCCGTCAATGTCAGTCAGGTACCGTAACGTTTCTCAACCTATACTGACTCGCTGATTACGAAAGTGAAAAGTGAAATGTTATAACACTGCCAAAGACGGTATGTAGTTGTGTTTCCTGACATATACGCCTCGAGTCGCCTTTAGACTTTGTAGTGACTACGGGTATTCTTCGCGTCCAGTGTAAGTTCCCGGTGGCACTCATACCTTTCAGTTGGTAAAGAATAAATTACTGGTTTCAGTTCCCGTCAGTATATTTCTTTCGACTCGCGACTTCTTGACTACGAAAACTTAACACCACGACCTCTACCGAGAAACTCTCAGGGGACCTAACGTTCCTCTAGTCGGGTAGGATTTCCTTTAGTTGGGACTTATAAGTAACCTTCCTGACTACGACTCCGACTTTGAGGTTATGAAACCGGTGGACTAAGTTTCTCGGTCGAGTAACCTTTTCCGGGACTACGACCCTTTCTAACTTCCGTCCTCCTCTTCCCCTGCTGTCTCCTACTCGACCGACCTACCGGATTACTGAGTCACCTGCACTCAAACTCGTTTAAGGTCTTCTATCACTTCCTGTCCCTTCGGACCGTACGACGTCAAGTGCCCTAGTGTTTCTCAACCTTTACTGAATCACTGACTTGTTGTAAGTCTGTTACAAGTCCTATTTGAGAGGAAATGTAAAAGACCCTAAGTCATTCAACAAAACAGAACAAAAGTTTCAAATTAGTAGTTATAACAACGACAACAAACCACCACCGATTCAGCGATTAGAGTTTTCTCTAAGAGACGTTGTGACAGATGAATAGTTTTGTGTTTTGGAGATAGGCTTTATGTCGTTCCCGACATTTGCTTTAAAGAACCCGTAGGGATCGCCCGACACCGACAAGTCAGAGATTAAGTACGGGTCGAGAAACGCTGGGGTACCTGACGTCGTACGGTCCGAAGGGGTAGAAGTGGTAGAGGGGTTTAAACGAGTTTGAGTGCAGGTAACTCAGTCACTACGGTAGGTTGGTAGAGTAGGAAACAGTAGGGGAAGAGGAGGACGGGAATCAGAAAGGGGTGTAGTCTCAGAAAAGGTCACTCAGGTAAGAAGCATAGGGGTCACCAGATCACCAATTCTTCGGAGGGCAGTTACGTTCCATGTGCGCAAACTAGAGACCAGTCCTTTCTAGGGTGTTACGGCGCCCCGTTGTTTTAGGGTACTCGATACTGATGACTCGGGTACGTGGAATCCCTCCCATTGGTGTGGACCGAAGTGAACGAGGTTTTCTGTTCGGTGACGTCACTCTTCGGACGCGTGTGTTGATCTCATCAGGGGTAAACGACGTTCATCTCTTTCGGGAGCTCCTCGTTTCTGCTGGGGCGTGTCGGTTTTTATTTATTTGTTTTTATTTTCTCGAATTTTTAAAACAATTATTTTTTTAAATAAATACAGTTTATTTTCTCGGTAAACAACTTTTAGACCTTGTCTTTAAACCTTAGAGTTGAAATTATACATAAGAATAGACCCAGAGAAGGAAACGGTATAAAATAAAAACGATAGTTTTAGACAATAGGAAAATCCTGGTTATTGGTTTAAGTGTTCTCGGATTGGACGGAGAACTCTTTAGACATACGTCCAGTCCTTCGTTGTCAATCTTGACCTGTACCTTGTTGTCTGACCAAGGTTTATCCTTTTCCTCATGCAGTTCCGACATATGACAGTGGGACGAATAAATTGAAGATACGTCTCATGTAGTACTCTTTGTGACCTGACCTTCTTCGTGTTCGACCTTAGTTCTAACGGCCCTCTTTATAGTTAGTGGAGTCTATACGTCTACTGTGGTGAGAATACCGTCTTTCACTTCTCCTCGATTTTTCGGAGAACTACTTTCACTTTCTCCTCTCACTTTTTCAACCGAATTTCGAGTTGTAAGTCTTTTGCTTCTAGTGCCGTAGGCCAGGGTAGTGAGGTGCCCTTTATCTATCCCTTTGTCACCTTTGTCACAGTCTGAAATAAAAACCCCCGAGGTTTTAGTGACGTCTACCACTGACGTCGGTACTTTAATTTTCTACGAATGAGGAACCTTCTTGTCAATACTGGTTGGATCTATCATATAAGTTTTCGTCTCTGTAATGAAACGGCTGATTCCAGACAGATTAGTTTCGATACCAAAAAGGACACCAGTGCATACCTACACTCTCAACCTGACACTTCTTCCGACTCGTGGCTTTTTAACTACGAAAACTTCATACCACAACCTCTTCTGAGAACTCTCAGGGAACCTGACGTTCCTATAGGTTGGTCAGGTAAGACTTCTAGTTGGGACCCTAAAGAAACCTTCCTTACTACGATTTCGACTTCGAGGCCATGAAACCGGTGGAGTACGCTTCTCAACTGAGTGACCTTTTCTGAGACTACGACCCTCCCTAACCCCCGTCCTCCTCTTCCCCTGCTGACTCCTACTCGACCGACCTACCGTAGTGCCTGAGCTACCGGTACTCAGACTCACTTGAGGCACTCTACCACTACCTGTCCCTCCGGACCGCACGCCGTTAAGTACCCCAGTGTTTCTCAGCCTGTACTGACTCGTTGATTTGACTTGACTTGACTTTCACCTTTTTTTTAATTGTTATTTTCTCGGTGACTTTTCCTGACTAGAGTGTACCTCACAGTAGAGAAGGAAGGTTTTACAAATAATTCCGTAGTCCCACCTGTCTTCCCTATAGTACTATTCGTTTTGGACCGAATTCAGGGTCGAGACTTCGTTAAGTATCCGGTATGTTCCAACTCTCTCTAATAATTTGGAATTTCCTTTGACACCTTCGCGTCGAGACTCTTCTTGATACTTTCTCTCCTTGTACTTTCCCCCATGACACACGTGCCAACGCACCTCCCTCACACCCAATTAGACCAGTTCTTCAAGTCCTGTCCGAGGAGACTTCTACTCTACGATACTGACTCTAGAGATGAATCACATTTTTCATTTCCCTCCCTGTCCGGGCCCCACCCACGTCTTGCACGTTTCCAGGGTCCCGTCGTCCTGCACACGTTCGTGGACTTCCCACTAGTCCCGACGAGTCCCTTCCTTACTCCAGTCGCACTCACACTGCTTTGGTCTCTCCCCTCCCGCCTCGAGTGCCGTAGAACGTGGAGGACGGGTCTTCACATCTGAAATGGGATTTTCGGTACCGCTTAGGATCTGAGTTCGAAGAGTTGTAAAAGGACTACTGTCTCCTTAGTTAGGGATAAGGATTTCAATTTGGAAATTCTTATACAAGTCATAAAGTATCACTATGTAAAGATAAAAAAAATCTTAAAAATAAATAAATAATTAACCACCGAGTCACCATTTCTTAGATGGACGGTCACGTCCTCTATGTCCTCTGAGTCCAAGTGAGGGACCCAGTTCTTCTAAGGGGACCTCCTTCTTTGTCGTTGGGTGAGGTCATAAGAACGGTCCTCTTAGGGTACCTGTCTCCTCGGAACTCCCGATATCAGGTACCCCAGCGTCAGCCTCTACTGACTCGTTTCGTGTAAGTAATTAATCGGTACTACTCCCTCGTACACCTTAAAGTCAAGGACCTGGTCACTAGTGTGAACGTGGGGGACGTAATCTTCGCACCTCAGAATTGGTGACTTGGTGGTCCCTTCAGGGTGTACTACTATGCAAAGACAGAATTGACTTTAAAGAAAAGGTTTTAAAGTTACAAATTCATTTTTTTAATATAGTAATTAAAAAAGTAAATACTGATTATTATCTCGTCGACTAAAATAAAAATGAATTCCACCTGTTTTTAATAAGGGAGTATGGTTATGTATTAATGTACACCACAGTCCTAAAAGAGTCTTTTACAAAAAGTACTCTTGGGAATAAAGTAATTTCTAAGACATTTTCCTAGAATAGACATCAGAAAAAAGAGAAACACCCAAGGGTGAGGTTACGTTTTTTACGACACTTAATTTAAGTGTATAGACAATAGGGTTCCGTTTCCTACCATTATGGAGTTTGGTATACTGTACTATCTTTCCGAAAAGAGGTTCTTGGGACAGTTATTGGTTAAAATTTCTCTAGTAGAAACACGCGGGTCCACCAAATATTAGTGACTTTAGTAATTCTAAATGCATTCCGTGGACAGAAAAGTGTGTCGAGTAATCGGATTTAGCGACAGTTTTTACATTCGGGTTACGGGTCCCTTCGATTTAAATCCTGTCTTTATTCCTACGTTTGTCTTACTCGTCTGCCTTCTTTACGGTGGTCTACTTTGCTACGACGTACCTCGGCCCTTCCGTTTCCTTCTCCCTGTAAAGTCAGGAAGCGGTCGTGTCCCAGTGAAGGTCCGACCTAGGTAACGCCCGTGTACCAGTGAAGGCCGGACTAGGTGTCCCGTTCACAGACCCTGACAAGACCCCGGCAACTGTCGTAGTCCTTCCCTTTAATACGGATTGTTAAGAAAAGAGCCCTAGGAGACAAGAGAACCCCTACTGTCTCCGACCGGGATGTCGGAACGAGACCGAAAAGACTCGACGAAAGTCACGTCTATTCTTTCCTACCCTTGATCTCAAAAATCGGTGTGACCCATTGTCTCGTCTGCTCCAGGTGTGTTTCCACAGGAGGAGGTAAGTCCCTCGGTCCTCAGTACTGAGGGACACACCTCCTTTCTGGTACCTCTGAGAAGTTTTGTGAAAGGGATCACGCACGGGTGTAAGTGACACTTCAGGTCTTCTCGAGGAACCTACCTGACGTTCCAGCCAAGACTGACCGTTGTTCAGACCCGACGTAGTGGGAGGTACCTGATTCCCTGTGGGACCTGGTGGGACCTCAGTCGGACCTGCCCGGGTGGGAGGGTCACCATTAATTTACTTCAGTTTCGACCCCCAGGAGAATTGACTTTAAACCGGTTCGTGGTGTATTGGTAGGTCTCGACAGGATCTTAGTTTTGGATCTTGTCCTTCACTTGTGTGTTTGTGTAGGTACGTGTTTATTCGCACATGTGCGTGTGTCGGACCGCACGACTCGTGGAGCCTCACACTTTGCCCTCCTCTGTCGAGTACGTTCACAAGTAGATAAGGCTTGGTTCACTCTTTCAATCATTCAGATGTTGTTTTTTACTGACGTGCATTATGGGTGAAACGGGTTAGACACGGGTGTCCTACGGGAATGCTTGGCTACGTTGTTCCCTGTTTTCCTGGCCGGTGTGTCTGGGTCTTGTCGACCGAACCGGGTCTGTGTTGTTAGATCCCAGTATTTTGTTTAATCGTTGTTGGACAAACGAAAAATTTAAGTCGTAAAACAAACGACACCTAAAACATTGTAATAAAAACTTCTTATGACGTAATTTTATAATAAATGAACTAACGATTCGAAAGACCACAGGTTCCACTTCCGAAGTGAGTATAATGGGATGAAGACCTGGACACTGTGTGTGGTGTGTGAGTGGGGCGTGTTTCCGACCTGACCTGTGCTAGATTGAAAGTCCTTCAATGTAGGTATGCTACATTTCCTTTTTGGGCTTTCTTTAAAGACCGGTTGGGTTAGAAAAGAAGGTCGGAATTCTTAGGTGAACCGAGAGACGTGAGAGGGTATCGGGGGTCGTCTGTTCCTAGTCTAGGGAGTTGCTGTCGGTCGGACCCCGTGTGACTCAAGATCTAGGAGTCTCAGAGTAGACTGAGGTTCAGGTAGTCTTTCCTTTTTTTTCGTTCGTCGGAAGGGAGTTTGTGAAACAACTGCCCATACGAAGTAGGACTTAGAACAGTGGTCATTTCGTCCCGACCTCGGACTTGACGGTGGGTACTTGAGATCTACGTAAAGCCTGAACGAGAAAAGTCGGTGTTGGATTTTTAGTTTAAATATTGACAAACATCAGGTTAAGAATATTTTTGAAGTTGTATTAAACAAGTGACTTACTCACATTGCAATTTTGTATCGTCGTGGGATTTAAAGATTGCCATCCCCGTTCCAGATCCGTTGGCGTCAATTAGGTGAGTAATTGCAAAGGCAGAAGTTTGGGACGTCATTACCCATTCTTATCATAAATCGGTCACACGGACCCAGACCCACTCCCGGACGAATACCGACCACAGGTCAGACTAGTTGATGACGGGTACTGAGGATACAGTTACGGACACAATCATAGTGGGAAGGATACTACGTGTTATTCACCCAGTGTCGTCTTTAGTTTAGTATACTGTAATACGGACGTTAGTATCTTTATGTATATCCTTTTGTGTGTGTGCTTATTGACTCAATTCACCGATCTTAATGACCACCAAAAAGGAGATAACGTGTTAAAAAGGTGTTGGTCTATGACTAAAATAATAGACTTCTAGTTTATAACCTTAGAAAAGAATGTCATGGAGACAGGACTCAGACGGTGAAGTGCTGGATCCGAAAAGTGAGGTAAGACGAGAGGGGTGTCCCCGTGTCAAACACGTGTCTCCGTCACTTCACATTACACACCGGGTTTCTTTTCTGTGTTATTTTTTTTTTTTTTTCTGTGTTATCGAAGTGAGACAAAAGTCTATTCTAGTTTACGTGATCTGAGTAAAATACACAAAGATAAAACGATTCCCATGATGTTTGATATATCTCTATACCTGTCTGGTTTACGATAGTCGAGGAAAATTACTTTAAGACTAGGAGAATTTGGGGATCAAGTGAGTTCAGAATAAAAAGGATAACCCTACAATGTCTTTGGGTGTGTAGAGAAGTTCCGACTTTTTCGTACGAGTCACGATAGCTTCTTTCATGTGAAAAGTAGTTTATGTCCATTTGGAAAGTTTAGAATATTTGGGAGCACTACCATAATATAAAATAGAAATAGTTGGAAGGAATGGTACTCTTAAGTAGGAATGGTAAGTCTCCCTACATTAACCTTAAAAAATTTTGTCCAGGTCCAAAAGAAAACGATGTCTAGGTATTGTACAAGTCCTAAGAGCGAGTACCGTAAAGTAAGATAGTTGTCCTCAACTGTAGTCAATTCGAATGGAAGAAAAGGTGAATGGGACTACTTTTCCCAATAAAATTGCACTGAATTTAGAAACATGGTGATCGATGAAAAAGAGAAAAACTTTACTAGTCAAAGAAATTTTTCATATCTAAGTTTTATATAGCCTATCGTTACTCCCATGCTTAATTCTTCGTCTTTGTGGTTTGTTACCTAATAAAGTGACATACAGTATCGATTGTGTATTTTAGGTTAGGTCGAGTCAGTATAATTTACTAAAGTCGCCCTATTTAGACAGTCCGTTAATTTATATAATACATTCGTTTTCGACATCGTATACCGTACTACTATCCATTAAACTTAAAAAAAGTGCGTATCGAAAAGGACGTCTTCATAGATCGTTGCAGGGTTGTGAACCGAAAAATAGACCGTACCCGACATGTCTTTAGGGTAAAACGTGATGGTGACGTTTTCATATAGTGAATACTTTAACTAAAGACTGTGTACCAAGACATTCTTCCAATTACCGATTAACTAAGTCGGCCACCATCCTAAACAGTACAACTTATTACGTACTCTATTACCGGAAAATTAAACAAACATAAAGGTCATTCTGGTATTTGAAGACGTTATAATACTCTTTCTATACATTGTACTAATATACCTAATCAAATACACCAAAAGTTCGTAGACTTTTCGTACATGTCTAAGTTCCCATTGGTTTGTTTACTCTCAAGTCTATAAATTGTTACTACAGCCAGTGTTACCTTTAGATATTACATCAAGAAGTGTTTAGAATTTACGAGAGTCGATTCTCAAATAAAAGATAATTCGTCTAGATACTTTGGATCATTATAACGAGGGAAGATTTAAGACGTCAGTCTAGGTCACTTCTACTTTTGTTTCGGTCCCAACCTTCTTGTATATTATTAGTAGACTGGAGGTTGTAGGCTCACACGGAGATACACGGTAGGCAGTTACGGAAAGTTTACCCCTTCTAATCTAAGTACATCCTCGAGAACCGACCCAAAAGAACAACCTAATTGAATAAGTAGACAAAGGTTCACTTCTAAAAAGAGGACCTTACAAATGGTTTGGAATTGTCATTTGTTTGTGACATGTTAAGATTTTATTTCTGTCGTCCCCTAAAGGGACCACCAGGTCACCGATACTGAGACGTGAGGGTCGGTCTCTGGGTCCAAACTAGGGATAACTCCCTTGGTCTAGGGTGTACGGCGTTGATTCTAAGCGTCCCACGCTGATTTCTAGGGGGTACGACGTTGTTTCTGCCTCCTAGGGTGCACGACGTTGATTCTGGGTCTCGTCGGTTTAATTGATTAATTAATTTTATTTATTTTGGGTCTACTGTCGACGATTCCGACCTATATACTACCGGATATTATATTTGACAGACCAGTAAAAACAAAATTTTATAGACGTATTTCTCTACTTTAGAAACTTATTTCTTTGTCCTTATATTTACATAAAATATCATTGGTGAAAAGTTTCTAAATTAAGAATTAAAAAAGGAATGTCAATAGAACGAAGTTAATAGAACAAGTTTAACTTATTTGTCCGGTACCTATATTGGTTTCGGGGTTCTTTTCACTCACTTGTTACACAGACTATTGGAAGGTTCCTAGTTAGGATTTCCTTTGGTTGGGACTTATAAGTAACCTTCCCCATTACGATTTCGACTTCGGGACTATGAGACCGGTGGACTACGCTTTTCAGCTGAGTAACCTTTTCTGAGACTACGACCGTTTCTTACCTCCGTCCTCCTCTTCCCTGCTGTCTCCTACTGCACCGACCTACCGTAGTGACTGAGTTACCTGCACTCAAACTCGTTTGAGACCCTCTACCACTTCCTGTCCCCTCGGACCACACGACGTCAGGCACCCCAGCGTCTCTCAGCCTGCACTGACTCGTTGACCACCAAGACGTCGAAGTAGACAAGGGACGAAGTAGGAGGAATAACCTCTCACTCGACCAAATGTCTTGCCCGGAGCTGACGCAGAACCAAGTGAAAAAAAAGGATGAGAGGGACCACGACCCGTGTGAAGAATGGACTGTGTGTCCTTCACACACAGTCCTTCACACGTGACTTCCTATTAGGTCGTTTGCCTGTCCGTTCACTCACTTTCTTTATCGTAGAACCGCAAGACCACAGACATAGTTGGTGTGTGACCAAAAAGGAGATTATAGAGAACCAATTAGTTGTACGACTCCTTTGGCTTTCATAAAGGAAAGGATTCGTTCAGCAAACAGAAGTAATTTCTCGACGACAGGATAAAAGACCAGTATGACAAACTAATCTGGGAAGACCTTATAAAGTATCTTAAGAGACACCAAATGTTGGTCGGATGTATTAAGACACGGTAGTCGATGAAGTTCCTCGGTCGAAGAAAAGAGGTTGATTAATAAAGTTTACGATCCATGGTTAAGGAGTCCGTGGGGTAATTAAAAAAAGATACTTCCCTTAAGTGTGTTTAAAGGAAAGAGACTTGGTTAAATTTACGTGTGCTCTTGAGCTAAAGAATAAGACAGTAATCCTTATTATTAATATAAGTCTGAAAGTCTACTACTTTCGTGAAATATGGTTAATAAAACAAATAGACACCATATGGGTCTCCATCTGATCCATGTATTAGGGATAAAAGAACTTCTTCTTTTATCTCCAACTTTTTGTAAAAGATGGATATTCAATAAATAAACAAGTCAGTTGTTAAATAATTCGTGACTCTTATACACCTCCTGACATAAATCTCTTTCACCTTCCTTCCTTCCTTCCCTACCCCTTTCCTCCCTCCCTCCTTCTATCCGTCTACACAGAAAAAACGAAATAATTTAATATCCAAGAGACATCAAAGTTGACACAAAAAAAGATAAAAAAAAAGATGATCATAAAGGTACGTGTTTCGACCCGTGTTTAGAAGTAGTAGAATGTGGGTCTATTTCTGTCATCGGAAGCCTATCAGAACCACGAAGACCCAAAAGGGTTGGAGATAAATCGGTTGAGTTCTGAGTCTCAATAGAACAATTCGAGGTAGAATAACGAAGACTCCAAAAAACACTGAGTTTTCTAACCCGAAGGCAACACCGAGTCGACCATTTCTTAGACGGACGTTACGTCCTCTGGACCCAATCTAGGGACCCAACTCTTCTATGGGACCTTTTCCCTTTCCGATGGGCGAGGTCGTAAGATCGGACCTCTTAAGGTACCTGACAGTGTTTCTAGGTGCCCCAGTGTTTCTCAATCTTCGCTGAAAGTGAAATAAATTCTAACCTAGTGAGATCGAACCAATTTCTGGGAAAAATAAAGTAAGCGGGAAGGAGGTTAGATTGTAGGAGACAATTACAGAAGGAATAAAGTATTGGTCAATAGGAGTTTTAGGTGGTTCCATTGAACAAATAACGGGGAAATTCGTTTTGAAGACGTGGTAAACAAAAACAAAAACAAAAAAATCAAGATATGTCTAAAATTTTTTGTTTTGTAAATAAATAAATGAGTCGACGGGGTCCAGAATCAAAACCGTACGTTTGAGAATCAACGCCGTATACCCTAAGTCAAGGGACTAGTCCATAACTTGGGTCCGCGGGACGTAACCTTCGCGTCTCAGAATCGGGGACCTAGTGCTTCCTTCAGGGAGGTAAACAAAAAATATACGGTAGAGAACTTCGGTTGTGCGAGAGGACCGAGTGTCACCTGTTGGACGGAGGAGAGAGGAGGTAATTTTCGTCCACTTTGTAAGTGGAGACTAAGTGGAATAGGAGGAGACTAATCCTGACTTGAGACACGGAGAGTTGTGGACTTGAAAAAGTTACACGATGTAAATATGGGTCACCAACGACTTGATCGTCATAATCGTGGTAGATCCTTGACTGACCCTCTTCCGTTACCGTGGGGTAAGGTTATGAGAACGGACCTTTTAGGGTCCCTGCCCCCTCGGACCACCCGACGGTAGATACCCCGACGTGTCTCAGTCTGTACTGACTTCACTGAATCGTCATCGTCGTCTTGACTGACCGAAGGGTCCACCACGATCATCATTTCTTGGACGGACGGGTTCATCTCTGTTCTCGCCTGCCAGACCAGGAACCCAGCCTTCTAGGGGACCTCCCGTACCGTTGGGTGAGGTCCTAAGAACGGACCTCTTAGGGTACCTGTCTCCTCGGACCACCCGACGTCAGGTACCTCAGTGTTTCTCAGTCTCTGTTCACTTCGCTCAATCGTGTTCTTGTTCCTTGACTAATCTTTGTGTAAGAGTTAGAGTTTATATGACTAACTTAGTCTTCATAATTACCACACAGGGTCTTTTAATAAAAGTGTTCGGGAGGTGTACTAAGACCACGAGAGATTTCAGACTCTTGGTTACTACCTATGCACATTGACATTCATTTTATGTGTCTGTGTGTGTGTCCGTGTCTTTGTGTGTGTAAGGGTTTTCCCGTACTGGGACCTCTTTTCGAACAGTCTGGGGGTGAATCTGATGCTCGATAACGTCTACTGACCTTCGTGTACTCGGTTAAATCTCGTGATAAAACGTGTATAAAACGTAAAGGATGTATCAATCAATTTACGGTGAAAAGAAAATTAGGACGGAACCGAAAAAACAATTACTAAACTGGTTTTCCCGTGTTTCTTTTCTTTTACTTTGTGTAATTTACTTCGTGTGATAAGAATAATTCACACATAAACGTCGAGACTAATTCCGACCCTTTAATCAGGACGTGTGTTTCCCGAACGGTACCCCGAGGATACGTGGAAGGTATCGATGTGGCACAAGGGTTCCGAGACCAGTTTAACTGACGGTACGACTTCGACTTCGAGGTTATAAAACCGGCGGACTACGTTTCTCGGTTGAGTGACCTTTTGTGGGACTACAACCCTTTCTGACTCCGTCCTCTTCCCCCCTGTCTTCTACTCTACCAACCTACCGCAGTGACTGAGTTCCCTGTACTTAGACTCGTTTGAGGTCCTCTACCACTCCCTGTCCCTTCGGACCGCACGACGTCAGGTGTCCCAACGTTTCCCAGTCTGTACTGACTCACTGACTTGTTGCTGTTGTTTCTAAACTATTACTCCACATTAAGTCAAAAGATACGAAATTCAAGGAGTTGTTGGTTTGTCCTTCTATAAAATACGGTCGTTCGTTGACTCAACTCTTAATCTTATCTCAAGTAGAGACGACCAGGGACTTTCCCGACCCCCTGGGAGCTCCGTCAAAGTCAAGGTGAGGACTACAAGTCCCGTGTGACTGGGACAGAAAGAAGCCGTCGATGTGGTCACTAGGTCTTCGTATTTGCAGTCTGGACCCTCTTCTTGGTTGTACCTGAGACAACATAAAGGTTCGTGTTGGACGTCGAGGAGACCCTTTCCCACGAGGGGTCCTCCTACCGGGGGGACCTACCTGTCTCTCTTAGACTAGTGTACCCGAGACGAATTTTGATACGTCTTCTGTCCAGTAGTACGAGTCCTCTCTTTTTGCAGTAAAAGATTACTGACCACGGAGGAGGAGTGGATTATCCCGTGACCCGGTCCTTCTCCTCCTTTTTTTTTTATGAAAACCCACTAACAGAAGGTTCGGTTACCTGGGGGAAGGGTAACAACTTCTGTCTCTTGTTAAACAGGTCTTGTGGTGGTTCGTGATCGCTGAACCAAAGGATGTTTTCCTTTGGTAGGGTATTAATCGACGTCCTAAATCCCGATTGAGGACGAGAGGAAGTGACAGACACCGTACGACAGACTGCCCTGTGTCCCGACGTCTCTCGGGTCCGAGTGCCGTTTCGGGACAAACGTACCTGATGTTGTTGACACTCTTCTCGGTCCTTGATGTCACCACGGTCCTTGTCGGACCTCTAAGGAACCATTGACCGTAAGGATGCTCTTCTGGAAGATAGGAGACCCGTAGTAGAGGAGTGTCGAACAAGGATTTTCAGACTTCCAAGGTTTAAATTGTACAAAGGAGTGAATAAAAATTCACTTCTATAAGAGGAGCAAATTCTTTGACGAATAGAACTACTTTAGTCCTCTCTAAAATACGTGTATAAGTATTTATTTAAAGTGGAAAGACAAAACTACCCCTTATCGATTTCACTCCCAAATCGTCGGGGGTCATCAAAGAGTAGACACTTTTGAGTCTTCTTCTCCTTTTGGGACGGTGACTGTTAGTGCTGTTGGATTGTAAAGTTGGCCTACAAACCCCTTGTCAGCGGTTAGTGTCCCGTACACTATGATCTGTCTCTCTTAGACTGGGTGCTGTACGACCGACTACCTTCTGCCGTCTTCTTCCCCCGCTACCGATGAGGAGCTGGGGGTTGGTGGAGACAGAGTCTCTGGGACCTGGACGTGTTCGGTCTTTAAGTTCTGGTGTTGTCACTGGGTTTTCCTGATCTCGATTCACAGTTTGGTTACTCTTGTCTGTACTTAGATTTATTACCAACGTCCGTGAACGTTTTACCCCGTCACAAAGAATATGCCACCTTTATTTAAAGTACTAGTGAATCTAGACTTTGATGCTTCTGGTTCTTTCCCTCCCCTCTTCTCCTTTTATTATCCTATGCCTTGAGGAACAAAGTTCTCCCTGTTGAGTCATCCTCTTTGTGTCAGTTGATTATGTATAGTTGACTATTTTCTTATATCACACTATTATTGTAGAGTTTAGTCTCCTCCTTTCCTAGGAAAATATACAACAAGTGTTTCGTGACAAACATTGACAAATGTTTGGTGACAACAAATGTTCGGTTAGTAAATGTTTAGTTTTAATCTCAGCTGATTCACACGGGGTTTAATTAAGGTCTATCGAATTTCTAAAGTTATATTTCTGACATTTCGTGACCTCCTTTTGTCTTCACTGACTACGTCTTTACTCGAAAGACTCGTAATTGGGTTGTGCTGTACTTCCACCTTTTTTGTAAGTACACAACCTGTCGAGGTACATTTTCTTACTTTACTCTTGTAAGAGAATTGAGGTATGTGTTCTTATTTGAGTTTTAGTCAATTTCTGGATTTACATTCTGACTGACTGACTGACTTCAGCGAGTCAGCACAGGCTGAGAAACGTTGGGGTATCTGACATCGGATGGTCCGAGGAGACAGGTACCCTAAGAGGTCCGTTATCATGACCTCACCTAACGGTAAAGGAAGAGGTCCCCTAGAAGGGTTGGGTCCCGAGCTTGGGTCCAGAGGGTGTAACATCTGTCTGCGAAATGGCAGACTCGGTGGTCCCTTCAGGTTTTACATTCTGACCTATGATATTTTGAGGATCTCCATTTACGTCCGTCTTGTGAGACTGTATTTAACATCGTTATAGAAAAACCTAGGCAGAGGTTCTCTTTGTCTTTATTTTCGTTTTTATTTATTTACGTGGGATTAATTCGAACTTTCGAAATCGTATCGTTTCCTTTGGTATTCGTTTGTTTTTATGTTGGATGTCTTACCCTCTTTTATAAACGTTTGTTACATTTGTTGTCTCTAATTAGAGGTTTTATATGTTTATCGAGTATGTCGAGTTATAGTTTTTGTTTATTGGGTCAGTTTTGTGTCGGTCTTCTAGATTTGTCTCTAAAGAGGTTTCTTCTGTATCTCTACTGGTTTTCCGTGTACTTTTCTACGAGTTGTAACGATTAATAATTCCTTTACGTTTAATTTTGACGTTACTCCATAGTAGAGTGTGGTCAGTTTTACCGGTAGTGCTTTCAGATGTTTATTATTTACGACGTCTTACCCACCTCTTTTTACTTGGGACGATGTGATAACCACCTTTACATTATATAAGAGGTGTCGGTGATACCTCTTGTCATACCTCCAAGAAGTTTTTTGATTTTTATCTCGACGGTATACTCGGACGTTAGGGTGAAGACCCGTGTGTAGGTCTCTTTTGTATTAAATTTTTCTGTGTGGGGTTACAATTATCGTCGTATAAATGTCGTCGTTTCTGTGTCTTCGTTAGATGTACAGGTGACTGTCTCCTTACCTATTTCTCCACCAAATATGTACATATATTACCTTATAACGACAACAAGTCAGCGATTCAGTACAGACTGAGAACACTGAGATACCTGACATCGGGCGGTCCGAAGAGACAGATACCTTAAGAGGTCCATTCTTATACCTCACCCAACGGTAAAGGAACAGGTCGTCTAGAAAGACTGGGTCCCTAGTTTGGACGTAGAGGACGCAACCGCCGTCTAAGAAATGGTGACTCGGTGGACCCTTCTGGGTTATGGATATTCATTTAATATATAATTTATGTCTCTCACTTGTTCATACGGTCATTCACAACAATCTTTTTCTTCTCAAACATACAGGACTTCCGTCCCCTCCCACCAGTAATGACACCCCAGCAGCCCCTTGAACCCCGGTTCCGACCTCTCTCCTTGACGTCCAGAAGCCCCTCTCGGACGACCCCCACCTTACGTGTTCTCGTCCGGTGTCACCGGTCTCACGTCCCTCACACCCCCTGTCTCTTCTCGCTGGCCACTGTACCCCGACGTCACGGGTACAGTCACTCCTGTACCTGAATTGAGACTCACCCTTATAGACCTCTGAACCCTCACCTCCTCTGGACCTAGACTGAAGTCACACAAGTTTAACCAGTGAGACCGGTTACACTGGTAATAAACTCTCGAAGTCGAGACGGAAAATTAACTTTCTGTATGGACGTTGGAGCGGGGGGCGGTACCAGATGTGAGACGGTTGGTGTCGGAAAAATCCTACCCTCTACCACATCTTTGGAGTCCGAGTCTCAGATGTGAACACGGACAAGGACAGGTGTCCTCACGATTCCCTTGTCGATTTAGGAGGAGGGAGGAACTGGGATGAGACGGGAGGACTACTACCCCCGTTCTGTGATTCGACCCGGAGGTTGAACACCGATTCGTTTCGAGTACCCGTCTTGCGAAGGACTTTTGTCCTTCCCACTTCGAGGGGATTCTCATCGCTGATTGGTTGGTCTTCTGACCTGACAGGGTCGTAGCTCTTTGTAGGACCCCCAAGTAGTTTCACATTTTTATTTCGGTCGGGAGGAACCCTTGAAGGGACCGTAGGTCACCAATTCTGAAACGGAAGGTTACGTCCCCCACGTCCGAGTTAGGAACCAGTCCATCGATTCTAGGGTGTACGGAACGACGGTTTTTGGTTTTGTACTTTGTCTTCGTTATGACATTGTTTAAGTTATTTCTGAATTTTTTTTTTAACCAGGTGTAATTTTCTTTTCGAATTTTTTTTATTGTTCGGAGGAACAAGAATGATATTACTTGGTACTGAAGGGAATAGGAGCTCGGTTTAAAAGAAAAAAGGAAAAATTTATGTGAGGGTCTCGACTAATGGGAACATTTTTAAAGAGACCTTAAAACACGGAAAACTAGTGGAAGTGGGTAAAGGGGAGTGAGGGGTGGGTGGGGGAGGAGACTGTGGGTGATATGGAAGAAACCCTTTCACAGATGAGTCAAGGAGACAGGTAAAGAGTAAGTCTGATAAACCGAATAAAGGGGAATGACTCAACATACTCCGGAAATGTGTAAACCCTATAATTGGAGGACAACGTAAATACTAAACGTTTATAAAAGAGGGTAAGGTATTTAAGAGAAAAAAGAATACGAAAGGAACCTATACGTCTGTGAGAAATCAAACTCCATGAGACAGTAGAGTGAACGAATACAAACACTGACGGAGACGGAAACCACAATTCAGGTTTATTAGTGGCGGTTCTGACTACAGTTCCCCGAGTGGGGGGATATAAAAAAGGACCCTCGAAATACCAAAGTCCAAAATACAAGTTCAGAAATTATGTAAAGCTCAACCATAGACACATACCACACCTTGTCACTAGGTCAAAGACGTACACCGAGAGACCAAAAGGATTGTGGTGAATGACTTCTCTGTTGGGAGAGGGGTGACGTATAATGACCGAGGAAACGAGACTTGACTGACTGACATAGACTGGGGTCATACAAGACTTTTCTCATAAAAGAGAGAGGGTCGTAGTCGTGGGTACGGTGTACCTTCGTTTCCCCGGTTTCTCGGTCGTAGGACCTGTGTCGTGTAGGAGGTCGGGTCGGTGTCGAGTAAGACAGGAGGAAGGTGAGTCTCCGTCTGAGGTGGTCGACAGTTTTGTCGTTCGAAAGGGTTTGTCCGTTTTAGAGGAACAAATTTCTTGCTGGTGTGCCTCTTCTTTTCCCTTCATATAAGATTTGTCTTTCCAGTGAACGCTAGGTGCCGTGCCCCCTAATCAAGTTCTCTCCAAGGTACCACTTGGTCTTACAAGTCAGGTTAACACATTTCTCATAGCTAGCCGTATAATAAGGTGTTTCAGACCCGGGACCGGGTTCCTGTCTTTTTGCCTTGATGTCAAGAGGGTTTATTGTCTCGGTTTACTGTCGGTCACGAAAGACTTAGAATTACAGTAAGGTCTACTTTTTGGTCTGACGGTCCTTTTTTATCGATGTGCCGCTAGGGACCTAAATACTCATTAGTACCATGATTTATAGGTATTTGGTCCCTTTCACGTGTGTCACAGGTAGTAAGACATTTGAACACGAACGGTGTTGTAAGTCTTTTCGGTTTTCTTTACGAATTGTTCAGGGGTACAAATCCCGGGCACCTACCTTAGGTCAGAGACAAAATAGTACGTGTAAAAGGAAAGTTTGACCCGAGTAGAAAACTAAAGTTTTTATTTCCGTGGTTTCTGTTTCTCAAAAGAGAAAAAGAATAAAGGGTAAATTAGTGACTTTTACAAGTCATGAACAAGCAAAAATGTATACTCGTTTTGTGACTCCGAGTCTTGCTAAGTTTCGACATTCTACCAGGAAAGACTATTTGTGTCCACTTCTGTTGGACCGTAAAGAAATAGGTACCTGATTGACGTTTCCCTGATGTCCCGACAGAAGTTTTAAAGTTTGTCACATCCCCTTTTTTTCTTGTTTTAACGGAGTTTACGGTGGTAAGTCTCTATAAAGGAAGACTAAACCCTTCACCACAAAAAACAGAAACGAGAACGTCCGTAGCTGTCACGAAAGAAAAGAAAAATAACTGTATATTAAGTGTATATTCTATCGAGAAGAAATTTTAGTTCTCCTACCTATGAATCTATTGATTACTCTTGGTTGACACATCGAGTCCCTTGAGTCACGAGACCTCACTGGATTTACCCTTCCTTTAGGTTTTTTCTCCCCTATATACACACACACACATATCGACTAAGTGAAACGACAAGTCATCTTTATTTGTATGTAAACTTTTTTTGATATGAGGTTTTTCTAGTTAAAAAATTTATTTCTCATGACTTTAAATTAAAGGTACGTTACTATAATTATAAGCCAAAACTGAACTCACTGTACCAACCCTAAGTGTGGGTGTGGCAGGTCGAGATTCAAGTGTAAGAAAAAAAGAACCGGTGTGGTGTGTCGTGCGTCACCCCAGAATGAAGGGGCTGGTCCCTAGTTTGGGTACGGGAGACTTCACCTTCGCACCTAAGAGTTGGTGACATGACAGTCCCTTCACGGATTCAAGGGTAAGAAAGATTCTCCGATTTCGGTCGGACTCGACGACGGTCCTACCCTTTTGAACGAATAATAGGGTCAAGAGAATATCTGTACCACACCGTTTGTGTCATAGATAAGAAACTGTTAAACCTACCCCGTTAATCCCGTGTTTCCAGTAGAAGATCTCTCCGATTGTAACAACTTGCAGAGTCAGCTATTGAATTCAAGTTTGGGTCTGGTGAAAGGGTAAGACTCGGGAAGAAACAGAAGTAGGGACATCGATGTAAGGGTGAAAGACGAGAAAGACTGGACCTAGCGAGTTAGTAGAGACTGGGGTACCTGACATGGGTGGTCCAAGGAGACGGGTACCCTAAGAGGTTCGTTCGTATGACCGCACCTAACGGTAAAGGAAGAGGTCCCCTAGAAAGGATGGGTTCCTGACTTGGACCCAGGGAGGGTGATGTCCGTCAAAGAAGTGGTACACTCGGTGGTCCCTTCGGGGGACCTAACTCCGGTGGAGAGGTTTCGAGACTGGAAAGGTGCTCCCAGTCAGAGGAGGTGAGGAAAAACCACGATTCAGGAAGAGAAAATCCCGACTCCTCCGTGTTTCTGTTGCACCTCCCGTGTCCTGTTTGGAGGCGACAGACTGACATGACACCGAGGAGCCCCTGGTCCCCGGTCTCTGTGCCAAAAGGCTCTTAGTCCTCTCCTCTCGTTCCTCTCGAGGAAGGAGTTCCCCTTTGCGGGTCCCGCGAGGAGAGTGGTGGTTCGATAAAAATCGAGGAAGCTCACAGAGACTTAGGTTTGTTGAGTTCCTTGACGGGTTCAAGTATCAAAGGCGGACAAGGTTGAAACTGTTTTATATAACACAGTACACCTCTCTGTCGGTCGGTCGGGACTGACAGAGGGTCTGCGTGTTGCGGACGATTCTTTATCCTAGGAATAGTCGCAACCGTCTCTGACCTCTGTTAAAGACCCCTGTTCACCAGGAGAGTCGTCCTACCTCTTTTTTCGTCCCTGACCCAAACACGGTCCGTCTAGTTCGGTTGATCCTTTCTCATTTTTCATGGTCACGTTACGGTAAAGGTGTGACTTTTAATTTTACGACATGTTTCGTTTTTTACTATTCTCTTAAGACCTGAAGAAAAATTTAAGTGAAGGGTTTAGATGTGGTCGTAGAAGTAGACCGGAGTCGGACCCAAAGTTCTGTTTGGAGAACGGTCTTGAACGTTTCTTAGGTTGACCACTTTTTGTGATTGCTTCCTACTTTATCCTTTTTTCAGTAGGTCGAGACTTATCGACAAATACTTGACAAAAGTAAGTTTACGAAGTGGACACATACAATCATCGAGTCGACATAGGACGAGATACGCTGGGTCCCTGACATCGGGTGGTCCGAGGACCTTAACCTTAGAGGGTCCGTTCTTATGATCTTACCCAACGGTAAAGGAAGAGGTCCCCTCGAAGGGTTTGGTCCCTAACTTGGGCACAGAGTGTGTACCGTCCTTCTAAGAAATGTTAGACTCGGTGGTCCTTTCGACGTGTGCATCCTTTTACTTTCGCGGTTCAGGGGTCCACCCACCGAGCCTTTACTTTTCTTATTTAGTGTCGGAGTCCATGTACTCACTAAGACAGAGACTTTGGTCGCCCACTCCACCTTCCACCCCCATTTTCGGTTACAGGAATTACCGACTCTGTCCTCTTCTCTTCTTAAGACATGTCTGAGACAAATGTGCCCACTATCCTTTAGCAGAGGGTTAATCCTTTCAATCCGAAGATAAGATAAAAATAAGAATTAATCTCCTATTAGTGAAATGTTACAACACAATCAGAGACGGTATACTGTTGCACTTAGTCGGTTTCCACAAGTATACAGGGGGGATGAGAACTTGGAGGGAGGGTTCCTTTCAATAAAAAGAAAGGTAGTGATAAAAACAATACGAGGTCTTATGCCATTATTTTAAGACTACCTGAAAGGGTCATAAACAAATAAGTTTTGTCTGACTCGACGACCGAACCGTCCACCCCTTTGTACCCAGGGTGGACGTACGTCAACAGTCTCGTCGCCTCTGCGTCTCTCATTCACCCACGCTACGTTCCACACTCGACCCTCTCCGATTCGGTCCCCGACGACGTCCCTTTGGCTAGTCTTAGACTTGTGCGTGTACTTGCACTCGTTTTCTCTTCCTTGCCTATGTAAAAGTGTGCGTGTGTGTTTGTGTGTACGCCGACTTGTGTATGTACCGACACTCGTGCCCTCTCCCTTATCTATGTTAAAGTATACGGGTATGTTTGTGTGTACCCCAACTTGTGTGTACCCCAACTTGTGCGTGTACCTGCAAACGTGCTCTCTCCCTTATCTATGGGAAAGTATACGGGTATGTTTGTGTGTACCCCAATAAAGTGTTGTGACTGCATGTGTCACTACCCCCGACCGGTCAGGTCTTAAATGGGACGTCGGACACTCCCCCCTGGAGCCCGTCCTTGATCACGACGACAGAACCCCTTCTGAAAGAAGAAGAAGTCCCTTCGGAGTCAAACATACATACACACACTAAAAAAAAAAAGAAACATAACCTTATGTCATGAGAACGGACCTTTTAGGGTACCCACCTCCTCGGACCATCCGACGTCAGGTACCCCAGCGTTTCAGCCTGTTCCGACTCGCTGAAGTCAAAGTGAAAAGTGAAAGTACGTAACCTCTTCCTTTACCGTTGGGTGAGGTCACAAGAACGGACCTCTTGGGGTCCCTACCCCCTCGGACCACCCGACGACAGATACCCCAGCGTGTCTCAGTCTGTGCTGACTTCACTGAATCCTCGTCGTCGTTATATCAACGAAATGTTCCAACGTAAGGAGAGAGGTCATATCGTTTCACTTAGTCGGTGTGCATATGTCTCCGTACGAGTCAGCGAGTCAGCACAAACTGAGAAATGTTGGGGCGCCTGACGTCGGACGGTCCGACGAGACAGGTACCCTACCGGGTACCCCACCCAACGGTACGGGTGGAGGTCACTAGAAGGACTGGGTCGCCAGTTTGGACACAGAGGACGTAACCTTCCGTCTAAGAAATGGACGATTCGGTGACCCCTTCGGGATGTAAAGGAGAAAAAAAAACCTAAAGGAAGGGAATTTCGGAAACTTTACTGACGTACTCCGGGTGGGTCCAATGTCCCCTGTTAGTTAAAGGAAATGAATCTCAGTCGACTAATGTCTGCAATTGGTGTGGATGGGTTACGGGTGTCTTGTTACGGCCCTAACCACAGAATTCCCTGGTGTCCCCGATGTTGGGTCAGTGCGACTGTGCATTTTGACTGGTAGTGCCCCCCGACCCTCCCTCCAGATCCCTCTGGACGTAAGTGTGAACCCGGACCCTCCCCCGTCTAATAGTCCATTCCAAGGGTCTCCTTTACGACTATTTCTGACTTTCAGCTCCTGGGGGGACTGTCAGGTCACCAATTCTAGAGTGGAAGGTCACGTTCCCCACGCCCAAGCTAGTGACCAGTCTCCTTGATTCTAGGGTGTACGGAACGTCGGTTTTTTGGTTTTGTATTTTTTGTCTTCGTTATAATATTGTTTAAGTCACTTCTGCAATTTTTACCGGGTGTGGGTTTTTTAGAATTTTTTTTTTTTTTCTGACTTTCGGATCTCTCGTTCACTTCTTCCCCACACCCTTGTCCACCCGACGACCTAGTCCCCGCCCGCCGGTCCTTCGGCCGTCCGTACCCTTACCTGAGGGCCAGGGGTCCGCCTCCAGGGTCTCGGTCGTAGGCACCTTCTCTCCACTCCTACGACTTCCGCCCGTACAGTCACGACTTACGACTCCCCCGTGGTGGAGGGACGGTCCGGGGCAAGTGGCACGAAGGGTGCGTAGTGGAGGGGGGAAGTCTCCGTGGGACTCTGGACCCCGGGCGGTTGGTGTCCCAGGACCTCCCTCCGACCACATGACGTCCCGGTCGACCGAGGACCCAGGTGTCCGTCCTGGGGCTGGGTTCCGTGGAGTGGTCTCTTCCCCAGACGGTCGGCACGTTCCCCGACCCCAGTTCCAGCGTCTACCTCTTCGATGAAATCGAGACCTGTCTCTACACCTTCTGCCTCAAGCTCCCCTCGTACCGCTCTCCCGACCCACTCGTCCTCGAGGGCCCTCACCCTCTCCAAACCCCGTCGGTGCCACCCGTTACCCCGTCCTTCCCTTTCACCCTTCCTACTGCGTCTAGTAGTGCCTCTTCGTTTTCGAGGACCGCCCTGGTAGCCCCGTCACACCCGTCCCTTGACTCCAGGCGACCACGGTGTCTCCGTTCCTCAGCTCTTCTGGACCCTGACCTACGCAGCCGGTGCACCCGAGGTCCCTTTCTCGTTCAGGGGTAGTGGACCAAAAGCCGTAAACCTCTTTCGTTGCCCCTCAGTCTCATTAAGTGTGCGAAGGGACCTAAGGAGGAGCCAGACGAGGTCTAGGACAGTCAGTTTGTGACACTTCTGTGTGTCGAGAACGAAATCTTCCTTTTTCATAGGGAAGAGAAGGGATGTATTGGACACGTGTCCCGAAGGGTCCACCGCGATCACCATTTTCTGGGCGGACAGTTACGACTCTGTCTTCTCTGTGCCCAAGTCAGGGACGCAACCCTTCTAGGGGACCTTCTCCCGTACCGTTGGGTGCGAACTTAAGAACGGACCTCTTAGGGCACCTGTCTCCTCGGACAGCCCGATGCCAGGTACCCCAGCGTTTCTTAACCTGTACTAACTTCACTGAGTCGTGCGTACGTTGGACATCTGTCAATCGACTTAGTGAAGTTAGAACTTACGAAGGATGACTAAGACAAGACACCTAACGCCCGCAATCTTACTCCTACGAAGAGTGTTTTCCGAGAGAACACGTCCAGACAAGGTTACGAGACACGTCTTTCATGTTACTCGGTAGATTGATGACAGGAAGAAAAGAAAACGGATTCGAATTAGTTTTCTTCAGGGGACCGAAAAAAGAAAAGTCTTTAGTAGCAATTTCTCTTTCAAACGGTAACACGTCACAATAAGACGACTCACCTAAGTCTTGTAGAACCTACATATGTGTATCGGGAGTCTCGTCACACTTAAACCGTCGTCTCTGGGTGGCCACCGGGGAGCAGAGGCCTTCTGTGAAACCGTTTTTTCTATTTTGTGTCCTCGACGCTGCCCTTTGTGACAGGACTACCTTTGCCGTGTCGTGCACTGTTACGTCCACAAATATGAAAAGTAATCTCATCCGTCTTTGCTTTTGTAAATCTATCTTGTATATAGTAAAATCCGCTAATATTATAATTACAATCTAAACGAAGACAACCGCCATCAGCATACAACGAACCGTTGGGGTTCACAAAGACCCCAAATTAACGTTTGATGACCTCCTCGAGGAGTAAAATTTTGACTACTTCGACGAGTTCTTCGACTTTCACGATGGATGTGTGGGTCTGTCCCATAAATGTGCATTCTGTGAGGGTGTTACTTTACATTGTGGTCTTCGGGGAGACCAGGATGTTCGACAGGACTTCAGTAGGTTTACTGTAGGACCGGGTGAACTAGGTGTCAAGATAAAGGAATCATCGATGATGTAGTGACCGAGAGTGGTCTAAGAAAATTTAACTAAAAATTTAACACCCCTTTATATGCATAACATTTTAAATGGTAGTATGGAAAGGAGTTCAGATGTCAGGAGACCGTAGTCATGTCAGTGGAACGATACGTTGCTAGTGGTGATAGTAGAGGTCTTGAAACAAGTAGAGTTTATTGGTTTTGAGATGGGGATAATTTGTGGTTGAGTAGGGGGGCTGGGGTCGGGGACAATTGATGGTACGATAAGAGACTGAGACTAAAACTAATGGGATCCATCAGTACATACACCTCAGTATGTTACAAACAGGACTAAAGAGACCTCATAAAGTAAATCGTATTACAGGAGTTCCAACAGGTGCAATGTCAGATACGGTCTTAAGGTAAGGAAAGTTTCCGACCAATTGTAAGATAATATACATATGTGGTGTGAACCAAAAAGGTAAATAGGTAGTTACCTGTAAACCCAACGAAGGTGGAAAACTGATAAAACTTATTAATTGCAACGATGCTTGCACCGATATGTGTGTAGAGAAGTTCTGGTACGAAAATAAAGAAGTCCCAAATGTGGGTCTTCACCTAATGACCTAGTATACCATTAAGATATAAATTAAAAAGGTTCCTTGGTAGTGTGACGAAAAGTATTACTGGCATGGTAAAATGTAAAGGTTGTCGTTACATGTTCCTAAGGGGCAGGAGTGGTGAGGAATGGGGGTATTTCATTTGTGATAAGAAAAGACTACCTCTTCCTTTACCGTTGGGTAAGGTCACAAGAACGGACCTCTTAGGGTCCCTGTCCCCTCGGACCACCCGACGGCAGAGACCCCAGCGTGTCTCTGCCTGTGTTGACTTCGATCGTCTTTTTTTGGACTTAACTTAAGAAAAGACTATCGTCGGTGGGATTGTCCATGTTTGACCTGAACCATACACGAAATAAAAAAGTATGAAGAGGAAGACATCCATGACATGATATGACCTTATTAAATGGAATTTGTCTGACAGACGAGTAGGTGATAATGCAGGAGTTACCGTCCTTGGTTAAGAAATGTAGTTACCTTATTGTGTCGAAGCTCCTTATTCAAGGGTCATCTGACTCCTTCTAGAACTTTCGGTCCGACTTGATAAATGGGGTTCCCCCTGGTGGATAAACAACAAAGACATTCTCCTACGATGGTAGTAGCGGTAAATAAATAAAACCAGTACGGTGTGCCGGACCCCCTAGAGTCAAGGGACTGGCCTCTAGCTTGAGCGTGGGGGACGTCTTCTTCACGTCTAAGGATTGATGACCTGGCGGTCTCTCCAGGGTCAGACTACGATGTCCATTGTGTTCGTGGTCTGTTATTCAGCTGTCGTAAGAGTCCCACGTCGTCGTCAGGAGAGGGTCAGGAGAGACGGAGGAAGAGATCCGAAGACAGAAGTAGGTCTGTGCGTGACGGGAGTCGGGTCCACACTGACGTGTCGGTCCACCACCCTGAGGACCGAGGAGGTCACGAGTCGGGTCCTGTTTTCGTTACCCGTGGATTACTTATAAAGACCTAACTCCCGTTCTCCTCTTCCCCCGTTGTCTCCTACTCTACCGACCTACCGTAGTGACTGAGTTACGTGTACTCAAACTCGTTTGAGTCCCTCTATCACTTCCTGTCCCTTCGGACCGTACGACGTCAAGTACCCTAGCGTTTTTCAGTCTGTACTGAATCGTTGACTTGTTATTATGTGCTTTGTCTATTGTTCCTGGAAGGCATATCGTGTCCCTTGATATGAGTCATAAAACATTATTGGATATTACCTTCTCTTGCATGTTTTTTTTAGATATACATCTATGTCTCTATATCTATACATATCGATCTAGGGAAACGACACATAGTCTTTGGTTGTGTTACATTTAGTTGGTATAAAGTTATTTTTAATTTTTATAAAGACCTCAGACCAACTTAAACTCTCACTAGTTTCCGTAAAACTCTAGGTGTGGACTGGTGGGTAGACAGGTTGAATATGCCTCTGGTAAAAGAATCCCCACTCGCTCTGAATGAATAAAGAATAGTGACAGAGTATGTTGTAGGTATACCACTGGAGGACTCTTCATCATTCCTTAGTACCCTTTAAAATAGTAGCGACTTTGTTATGAGGGAACTCTTTGTCTCTTTCTACCCCTTAAAGTTTGTGAGAGTGTGAGCTAATCCCTTCAGTAGACCACAAAACAAGGTACAGAACAGACAGGGTGTTGTGCTGTATTGAATATTCTCTCCGAAAATAGTCTCAGAAAAGACCTCTGTTCGTTCAAGACGAAAAAGAGCACTCTAATTAATAAAATATGTCGGAGGAAAGTAGAAAATTAAAACAGTCTTACAACGTCTCTGATAAAGACGGGGTGAAACTAGAGTAACGGTCTTCATTGACTTAAGTTAGTGTCTCCCCTGACATTGTGTGCCGGCTGGGGTCCTCGTGACTCGGTAGGAATCCACCACTTGAAGGGAGAGTGGCGGATGACTTTAAAGTGGAGAAAGAGACCAGAGACCATTCGTACTCTGTTAATTAGTAAAAGCGGAAAAATAAGTAGAGTAGAAAATTTTTACCCTATATAAAGGTAGAAGAAAAAAGATGAGAAAAAAAGAAAAGAAGAGTGAAGTGAGGGGTACAAATCTTTTGTATTCACTTGTTTGTATAAATTTTCAGAGGTTATTAAGATTAATAATAATATCGTAATTTCATCTCTCTTTAGATCCGTAAATAGAAACATAAAAAACGTAACTCTATACTAACTGTAGCCCCGAAGGGACCGCCGAGTCTGTCATTTCTTAGACGGATGTTACGTCCTCTGGACCCAAACTAGGGACCCAACCCTTCTAGGGAACCTCCTCCCGTACCGTTGGGTGAGGTCATAAGAACGGACCTCTTAGGGGTACCTGTCTTCCGGACCGCCCGATGTCAGGTGCCTGACATTTCTCGACCTGTACTGACTCACCGACCGTGTGTGTCGGTATATTAACTGTAATACTGTATATTTACTGTATGTTGTAACATGTTCAAAATCCATATGTTGTATTACTAAACTGAATACGTCTATGGCACTTTACTAGGAGTGTTATTTAATTCTAGGTAGTGAAGTATATTTCTAAAAAAATTCTGAGAAAAACAGTTTCGTATCAAGTAATTTTACAATCAAAGACCACATGTCGTTTCAATAAGTCAATATATATACATATATATTGATTTATATGTATATCATTGACTTATATATATATAAATATATCGTTGACTTGTATGTATATCAATGACTTATGTATAAGTCTGTGTAGTATATATATAAGAAAAAGTATTAGAAAAGGTAATATCTAATAATATTCTACAACTCGTATGAAGGAACAACAAATAGAAAAAATATATCATCACCCATGTACAATTGGGGTTTGAGGATGTCTATAGAAAAGAACGTTACTCTTGGAAATACTAGTTGTGTAAATCGTTGAAAGTTTGTGAGTTATGTTAGAACACTTGTTATGATATATGTCTCCCGTATTAAGCATACGGGAAGTTAACATTGTCTCCTTTTTGTATCCCCTTTTCAATGTCCAGAAAGGAATATCGAAGACTTACTTTCACATTCTTCCTCGTTTGCACACAGGATCCCCGGGGTCTTGGGGATTCTTGGAAGACGAGGTCTCTGTGTCTTAGGTATCTTCCGTAAAGTCTTTGGTACCAGGGTAGGGAGTGCACCGTCCCTCCTGTGGCCTACGGGTGTCGCTGGACACTAAACAGGGTGCACTACCGGGGTCCGTCGTCCGTCTAGACAGGAGACTCGGGGGTCACCGGGAGTGGCCGAGAGGACCTCAGACACTCGTCCTCGAGCCCCAAGCGGTTACAGGCGAGTCTTGTGTCGGGAGCGTGGGGGTGGGAGAGATCAGAGACCCGTGGTGAGTATTCCTGGAAGTTGACCATGTCTGGGTGCCGATTATCCGAGGACCCAGGACCCCGTTGAACTGAGGTGAAGGAGACCCAGGAGTCGTTTCTCTACAGTGTCCTTTGACGACCTAAGATCAGCGCCGGTTGAATGCGACATCCTGGAGTTTCGACCTTAACGGAGCAGGATTCTGATCTCGGCGTGTACCCTGTTCATATGTAAAGAGGTCATTTGGGAGTGCACTGTAGGTCACGGAAAGTCGGACCGCACGCAGTTCTCTACTCCGTAATCTGACTAGGTCGGGGCCCGAGTAGTGATTGAGTGGGACCTCACCCCCGTTCAGTGGAGTGGAGAGGAGTGTGGGAGAGGAAAAGACGTCTTGTCAGTCCTAGTGAACCTATTAAAGATTCCGTGGTCGACCTGTAACGTCCGAAGACACTACCATTTGGTTCCGACGACCTTCTTGTCTGTTGATCCCTGTACTCTTCTTCCTTCGCTCACGTCACGTGTCTCTGTGGGTTTCGTGTAGTTCGAGGCCGACCTCCTTTGACTGGGAAAGACCTGTTCTTTGGTCAGTCGTCCGTTACTTATGTGAATGAGGCGTCAACGTTATTTTTGGTCTTTCTTGACCTGACGAAGTACACGCGACCGTCTCAGTGACGACCTGTGTTTGATTGTCGTGGACGAACTTTGTTGTGGACGAGGAACTGGGGGTCGAATTAATCACATAGACAAGTCACTTTGGTAACACTGTCCAGGTCCGTCGGAGTAAACGAAAGTAATCGTTTAGAGTGACCTCCGGTGTCTTCAGATGACGCACCCGTGGCTGAAGTCTCCGTTTGGAGCCCCGACTGTCGCGGGTTCTACGTGACCGTAAAAAGTAAAAGATTAGTGTCCCCAGACTCATTTCCCCACAACCGTCGACTGTCGACTCCGCCAGACTGACAGTGGAGGGGCGGCATGTGTCAAAGATTCTTTCTCACGACCCTTTTCTAAGGTCGGAATCTATAGACACTATCGTCGGCACCACCTTCTCAGACCCCACCGGCAAAGAACAGTGCAAATAAACACCGTTCTCGTTCGCTACGCCCACCCCTCCAAGGTAACACCGAGACCCGGTTCAACATCCTTCCAGTATAAACATGTGTGTGCAGGTTTTACCCGAAGGGTCCACCGTAAACACATTTCTTGGACGGACGGTTACGTCCTCTACAACCTCTGTGTCCAAGTTAAGGACCCAGTCCTTCTAGGGGACCTCCTCCCGTACCGTTGGGTGAGGTCATAAGAACGGACCTCTTAGGGTACCTGTCTCCTCGGACCCCACGATGTCAGGTACCCCAGTGTGTGTCAACCTGTACGAACTTCACTGAATCGGACGTGTGTATGGATTTTGATTGTGTTGAAACATTTAGTTGATATGAGGTTAATTTTTACAAAAGTTTATTTCTTGTTTCGTGTGTTTAATCTCTTTTATAGTACCCGTACCTCTTCTGCACGAGATCACACCTTTACCTTCACTCCCTTAAAAGACCTTGAATGACCTTCTTCATTTGGTAGTGAAGTACCTTGTCTACCCCTTTTTACCTTTGTCCCCGTCTAAAATAAAAGAGTAGAGGTTTTAGTGATACCTGTCACTGACGTCGGTACTTTAAATTTTCGCGAACGAGGAACCTTCTTTTCGATACTGTTTGGATTTGTCTCATGACTTTTCGTCTCTGTTATGAAACGACTGTTTCCAGGTTGATCAATTTCAATACCAAAAAGGTCGTCAGCACATGTCCACATTCTCAAACTGGTATTTCTTCCGACTCACGGTTTCTTAACTACGAAAGTTTGACACCACGACCTCTTCTGAGATCTCTCAGGGAACCTGTCGTTCCTCTAGTTTGGTTACTTAGGATTTCTTTTAGTTGGAACTTATAAGTGACCTTCCTGATTATGACTTCGACTTCGAGATTATAAAACCGGTGGACTATGTTTCTTAACTGAGTAACCTTTTCTGTGACTACGACCCTTTCTGACTCCCGCTCTCCTCTTCCCCTCCTGTCTCCTGCTCTACCGACCTAGCGTAGTGACTGAGTTACCCGTACTCGAACTCGTTTGAAGTCCTCTATGACTTTCTGTCCCTTCAGACCGTACGACGTCAGGTACCCCAACGTTTCTCAACCTGTCCTGAATCACTGATTTGTTGGGTGGAATCGTTCCGCACGAAAAGTCTCCGAGGTGAGGGACCTACTGGTACGGAAGAGACGACACGGGTGGCACAGGGGGAGATCGACCGGTACGGGAGGTCTTAGACAGGGGTGCGGAGAAGGTAGGGTCGGATGAATGTCGGGAGTCACGACTGGCAGTGCCGAGGTTTGTAGTAGTGGATGACAGGTGCCGATGAGGAAGCAAAGTAAGGTCGTAAAGACATTATGACGGCCCACATAAATATCCTCACGAAAGGACCCTTGAGTCGTCTGGGTCTCCGGGTGTGTGGGTGAGGAGGAGGACTTGGGGCTCAAGACGTTCCCCGGGGAGAGGGAACAACAGTGCGGGTGGGAGAGTCCGCGAGGACGGGAGAGCCAAGACAGAGAAAGAGTAAACCAGAAAAAAGAGACACGGGTGACGACTACGGATGAAGTCCGAGGACGGTCGGGAACACCGAGTCGACGACGGACAATGCCCTCAGGTTCTTGGGAGACTGTAGTGGTAATTAACTAAAAGAAAGAATAGTTTTCGTTTTCCTTCATAGCTAGACACTGGGGTAGACGACGGAATTCCTTCTGTGACACTCCTAGAGATACTTGGAAATGTCTATTGTCAGACACAGACAATGTCCTATGTTCCTACGTGTGTGATAGCTGTCTCCAGGGCCCTCTTCAGTAATACTCAGACCTTCAGTAGTGAAGGACTACGGGTCGGACTCCGTTTCCCGTCCTGGTTCTTCCACTGAAGGTTCTGAGAGTCGAGACATTAAATGTCGTTTTTTAGTCCCGTAATTTTGGAAAGTCGACAAGAGACAATGACAGGACTTTACAGGTAGAGCATATTGTTCTCTTTCGCTTGTTTTATTCCATTCCGGTCCTTCCCTGCCTAGGGATTGAAACCGTCGTGATTCTAGAGAGTGGGAGAGGAGAGGAGGTTTGATTGAATGTAATAGCATAAATACGAAGAGTTGATTACGTCAAGACTAATAGGTGGTGAATTCTCGGTATTTACTAAGATATGGAAATATCTTAAGTCGGCGTTCTGCGGTCGAGAACTCTCGAACTTCACCAGTTAAGTTAATTAAGTTAGGGAAGGTTGCAAACATTTTTTTAGACTCAAGTCACTCCAATTGACTGAAAGGGTTGCTAATAGGATAATGGTATTTACGATTAAAATAATGTATAATACGTACGTTCACACCGTATAAAGAATAGAATCAAGTATCAAGTTCCATGGGAAAGAAGTAATTCATAGAACTTACGTGATCTTGTTCATTCTTAGGTCGTGGATATTTGGAAAACTTTCCGTTACACTAAAGATTTTCCAAACGAGTGCATAGACTACGTTTTGTTTATTTGATCCTCAATGAACTCGTGCTTTCTTTTATAAAAGTGAATATTCGTTACGGCTCAGTGTGCGTCTTCGTGGAGCAAGATTACACATACACACTTCCTTCGTTTTGCCCTCTTTTTTCTTTCCTCACGTACACACCCTTAGTGACCCTTTTAATTGTCGTCCTCAGTCACTTTTACCAAGATAAAAAAGGAATGTTTCTTCTGAAATTTAATGCATTAATATCCCAGGTCCCTTTATTCATAAATTTAGATAGTCTCCGTACACAGAGTGAAGGAGTAAAGGTCTCGCTTAGTCCTCGAGTGAAACCAAAGACAAGAGTGACAAGAAAGGGAGGGTGGGTGTAGCCCAACTCTATAGACTGTTTCATTTTAGGATCATGTTACCTTTAATCTGAGGTCGTTTTACTCTTTGACACACTTCGGGAAGTTTGTGGCGCTTTAGTTTACGAGGGTAAAAGAGGGCGTCTGTAATGTCCGGGTCCTTGTTTTCAGTCTAGGTTGTGAGTCAAAGATAAAACTCGTCTCCAAAGTTTTCGGTAGTCGCATCTAATTACACGATACGTAATCAGTGAACGTATATTTATGTAAAGTAAAGTTCCCTTGAGTTGTGTCCCTCTCGAGTCGAGTCACGAGATACTGTTAGATGTCCCCGCCCTAACCCCCTCCCCACCCCCTCGAGTTCTCCCTCCCCTATATACATATGTATAACGATTAAGTGCAACAACATATCGTCTTTGATTACGTTGCAACATTTCGTTAATAGGAGGTTAATTTTTATTTAAAAATTTTTTATTTTATTTTTTTATTTCACTTGGTTTGCCTTACATAACAGAATTTACTATTGTACGATTCCCAAAGTCCTCTCACTTTCCTCTCTCTAAAACCTGATACTACAATCTCTTCTGAGAACTCTCAGGGAACCTGACGTTCCTCTAGGTCGGTCAGTTAGCATTGCCTTTAGTCAAGACTTATAAGTGACCTTCCTGACTACGACTTCGACTTCAAAGTTATGAAACGGTGGACTATATTTCTTGACTGAGTAATCTTTTCTGGGACTACGACCCTTTCTAACTTCCGTCCTCCTCTTCCCCTACTGCCTCCTACTCTACCAACCTACCGTAGTGTCTGAGCTACCTGTACTCAAACTCATTCGAGGCCCTCAACCACTACCTGTCCCTCCGGACCACATGACGTCAGGTACCCCAGCGTTTCTCAGCCTGTGTTACCTCGCTGACTTGATTTCCCAAAATCTATTTCTCTAGTTTTGGACTGAGAGGGACGGAAACAGAATACCCAAAGGGACCACCGAGTCTGTCGTTTCTTAGACAGACGTTACGCCTTCTGGACCCAAACTAGGGACCCAACCCTTCTAGGGGACCTCCTCCCGTACCGTTGGGTGAGGTCATAAGAACGGACCTCTTAGGAGTTCTTGTCTCCTCGGATCGGTCAACGTTAGGTGTCCCAGCGTTTCTCAGCCTGTGCTGACTCGATGACTCGTGTGTAACCTGTTAATTTGTTTGTTAGTGTTCGAATATCGGGTTTTCGTTCACTGAGGGTACTTTTAGTTGACCAATTGAAGATCTTGACGGCGGAATGACAAAATATTTACTATATGTAAATGAAATTGTGAGTCTTTCCGTAAGTGGTATGTCCTGTCTCGACTACTGTTGACATTTACCTTACTTACAGTAGAGGGACTGAATCTACAATAGTTATGGTCATAAGGATGAGGTCCGGTTTGTGCGAATTAGGTAGTGTCGTAAAAAGGTAGACTCGATTCAGGAAGAGTTGTGTCTTAAAAGACGTGTACCGATTACCTACCTTTGTCAGTATCTTTATAATAATACTACTACCACTACTACTACGTTCCGGGACAAACGTTAATAATTAAAGTAAATTATAAGGAAGTTAGGATACCATCGAAGACTGAAATAATCATCATTATAGTAAAATCGAAGGGGTTACCGAGCCACCTATTTCTTACACGGACGTTACGTCCTCTATATCCTTTGCACCCAAACTAGGGACCCAGCCCTCCATGGGGACGTCCTCCTTTACCGTTGGGTGAGGTCATAAGAACGGACCCTTTAGGGTACCTATCTCCTCAGACCACCTGAGGTCAGGTACCCCAGTGTTCTCAGTCTGTACTGAATCGCTGATTTGGTTATAATAAAATACTACTCCTTATCTCAGTGTCTCGGTCGTTCACCGTCTTCGTCTTACGTTTGGGTTCCCCACGGAGGTCCCTGGTACAAGAAGTGGTGACACGATATGACCGAGAATCCTTTCGACTTTGTCTCTTCTACTCTCAAATGTGAAGAAGTCACCTTCCAATCTAATTTTACTTTTAAAAAGTTTGTATGTTTTTTTTTTTTTTTCATTTCATTTATCACCGGACTTGGGAGTCTCGAGGTAGTAGGTCGAAGTTCCTAATAGTCTGTAAACGGAAAAAAAAGAGTAGATATGACGGGGGATGGGGTCCTAAATAAAAAAAAGGGAAACGACCTAATAAAGTGTCGTTTAAGTCTTTTGAAAGTAATGAATTTTCGTCACACTTTATTAAGTTAGACTTCTATATTACGGAATCCCGACTCTTCCGACCCCCCTCCGAACTCCCGTCCCGAGAAAGGAGTGGGGGGTCAACCCTCCTAAGTCCCGAGGGAGGAACCCCATGGAGAGGGGTGATGGGGCGGGTTAGTCTCGGTGCGGTTGTCGAGGGACGTCCTCCGTGGACGTAGGAGAGTGGAGGGGTGACCTGAAGTTGAAGTGTCCCCCACGTCCAGTGACGTCGAGGTCCTGACTCGAGGTGTGAGGGGATATTGTCTATGACTTTCTAACGCCCAAACCCCTTCTCTTTTGACTGTTGGACTAGAAGTGTTTTGTTATGTTCCTGGGTTTTGTCCGTCAAGTCATTCTGTAAAAAAAGTGATACTTATTTTTATAATTGAGGGAGGGTGGTCAGAGTCAATAAAATGAAAGTTGGTATTCGCCAGTCGAAGGAAGTTTTAGAGTAGAGACCCATCTGCACTTAGTGACGGGTTCACAGAACTTTTCCTTTCATGTTCCTGTAGTTATTCCGAGTTGGAGTTTCTCCGTTATCGAAGAGACTTTAAATTCGAGTGTCCAGGGAAAGTCGCGGAAAAGGGTACTTATTTCTTACTGAGGGAGAAACGGTTACCTTGTACTCTCTCCCACTGCCGACGGAGCCGTCCTTAATAATTATTACGAAGAGTAGTTGAGACTAGAAATAAGTCTTCCGTACAGTCTATATCTGTTAGTTTGTACGGTACATACATTTGCATGAGATGTCGCAAGTATTAGTATTTGTAACCTAAATTGTAACGTTTTCCGAAAGTGTGGTTGGGTGTGGAAGTACCTAATTAGAAGGTTTTTCCGATGACTAAAGAGTGAAGTCTAGTAATAACGTTTTTGGGTTTAAAATAAGTTATTACTTTTCTTGTGAATGAATAAAGTTCATAATTTTATTCTTGATTTTGAAGTCTCAAATTACTCTGATTGGTTAGAGAGATTTACAACTGTTGATTAAAACCTTTGAAACTTTAAGAGAGTACTTTTGGGAGTCCCTGCAGGGACGGTCAGGTCACCAATTCTGAGAGTCAAGGGTTACGTCCCCTCGTGTCCAAGTCAGGGACCAACCCCTTGATTCTAGGGTGTACGACATGCACCATGTCGGTTTTCTTTTTTCTTTTGGGAGTTGTCGACCCAAAGTCGAGTTAAGTAAATTGTACCGATTAATATACGTGTCTATATATTCCAGAACCTGTAAGCACTCTGATCATACAGTCAAGTGCACTACTATATCGAGACTGATATCACTTCAACGAGTCAGTACAGGCCGAGAAACGCTTGGGTACCTGACATCGGATGGTCCGAGGAGGCAGGTATCCTAAAAGGTCCGTTCTTATGACCTCACCCAACGGTAAAGGAAGAGGTCCTCTAGAAGGACTGGGTCCCTAATTTGGTCCCAGAGAGGGTGACATCTGTCTGCGAAAGGGCAGACTCGGTGGTCCCTTCGAGACTTATATTAATATGATGTTTACTGGTTAATTGAAAAACTCAACAATAGATACTCGTCTAGTGTCAGCCCGAAGGGACCACCGAGTCGCCATTTCTTGAACGAACGGTTACGTCCTCTGCGTTCAAGCTAGGGACCCAGACCCGTCTACGGGACCCCTTCCTTTGTTGTTGGGGACGTGAAGTCCAAAAGACCTACATGGTTGCCAAGGAGGGTTTCATAGAGGATCTAGTACGGGTAGAGGTGGAGGGGTTTATGACAGGTCAAATGTTGGGGAGGTTCTTTGAGGGTCTAGTGGAATGAGTCTCTACTTGGGAGGTACCCTACTTGACTCTCTCATCGTAACGGTATATTTGTGAAGGTGCACAGTTTGTCCGTTGATCACCCTTCGACGACGCATCGTGTCACTCGGGTCGGCCCACGAGAGACTATGGACGTCCCCACCCTCCCCCACGACCCTCCCTCGGAGTACTCCCACCCCTGTGTACATATCGACTAAGTACGACAACGTGTCAACCTCTTCTGAGAATTCTCAGGGAACCTGACGTTCCTCTAGGTTGGACAGGTAGGATTTCCTTTAGTCAGGACTTATAAGTGACCTTCGACTTCGACTGTGAGGTTATGAGACCGGTGGACTACACTTCTCGACTGAGTAACCTTTTCTGGGACTACGATCCTTTCCGACTTCCACCCTCCTCTTCCCCTGTTGTCTCCTACTCTACCAACCTGCCGTAGTTACTGAGTTGCCTGTACTCAAACTCATTTGAGGTCCTCAACCGTTATTTGTCCCTCGGGACCACATGACGTCAGGTACCCCAGCGTTTCTCTGTGCTGACTCGTTGACTCACTGACTTGACTTGACTTGTCGTCTTTGGTTATGTTATAACATTTCGTTAATAGTAGGTTAAAAATTTTTCACACAATATATTCTTTTGGATTACCGACTCTGTTTACAAAAGTTACCTAATTTGTCCCCTTTTTTTCTAATGTTTCTCATGTATACTGAGGGTTCAACACTTTCTTTTTTTTACACATATACGGATACTCTTATTTGATCTTTCTATGTGTAGTTTTTTCGTTTTTTCTTTACTTGGGAGGTGGGGTTGAGTCAGAATTCCGACACTCGTGTTTATAGGGGACCAGTACTAATAAATAGAGGCAAAGTCAAAGAGACGAGTATAGGTCAAGGTGGGGATGAAAGGGTTTGTAAGATGACGAAGGGACTTGGTCTTTGTCTTCGTTCTCTTTTGGGAAGTCTAAAGACGAAAGAGAAAGGTTTAAGAAACAAAGTCCTAAAGACCGTAGTCGAGTGGCGTCTCTCTTTTGTACTCGATAGTGTCTTCTCTTGTTCTGCTCCTCTTTAACTTTTTCCGTCGACGTTTACAGTGGAAGAAGTACTATAAAAGATAAAGAACTCGTGGTTATCCAATCCACGATAAGTCTTAGGTGTTACTCTCTACTTTGAGGTGTATTTAATAGGATAGGAACCCACTATACTAGATAAAAGTAATTGCTAATTAAGTACTTTGACATTCAAAAGGGTAGGTAGGGCGGTAGGGTGTGTGTGTAGGTTTCCAGAATTGAAAAAAAATTAACCATAAAAATAAAAAAATTAAATAAAAATTAACCTTATATTCACGAAATATTACAGCATAACCAAAGACGACCTGTTGTACTTAATCGATATTTGTATACATATAGGGAAGGGAGAACTCGGAGGAAGGGTGGGTGAGTGTAGGGTGGGGAGATCCAGTAGTGTCTCACGGTTCGACTCGAGAGATACGATATGTTGTCGAAGGGTGATTGATAGATAAATTGTGTATCATCACACATATATAGTCACGATAAGAGAATTTTTTGTGGAGGATAGGTGACCCTTTTAGTTCAGATGTTTGGATTGACGACTATTTAAACTGTTGGGACATATGAGACCCGATGATGATTGTGATTTAAGGTATCGATAACAAAAAGAGTTTCGAAGGTGACGGATTTCGTATGACTTCTCAGAAAAAGGAAAGAGACTATTGATAAATTTTTTACTACTCGATGCATGACCCAACCTGGACGACTTTATGATACTAAAATTCCTCTTTAAATTGAAGATTCAATCCTCTAATAAAAGAAGGATAAGTGCAAGTTAGAAATTTTTTTTTGTGTGTGTGTGTATGTGTGTCACCCAGTGCTGGATCACCCTAAACTTCAAAATAGACACCAAGTTTTGACCGGTTGAAGTAGTAGAAGGGTGCTACTTGGATATCTCCTCCCCACTCCCCCAGAGGACATCGTGTGACTCCTATTTCCAACGTACAATTATGTCTCTCTGGTCCAATGATCGTCCCCTAAAGTCCCTCGGTCCGACTGGGATGTTCCTCGCGACGGAGTGGTATCACCGGGGGTGTGTAGGCCAGTAGTGGCCCTTGTGTGTGGACCCTTCCCCGCCCCGTCCCTCTCCGCCCGACCCAGATTCCCGGGAGAGTACGGTTGACCTGAGATTCTAAACGAAGGGATTATCTGTCTTTTCTGAGGTGTAGTACCCACACAGAAATGGTACATACCGTCGAAATTATTGATTTGTCTCCTTCTTCTTGTACCAGGGTCCTACCCTGGTCCAGTAAGACAAACGAGTCGATATTTTACTTCCCCACCTGTCCTACCATTTTATGGGAGTCTAATATTCCTGGTTGTCTACTAAAGAAAGGGACACAACCGAGGTTGACGGTTTTGAAACACCTCTTTTAGTCTTCTGTGTATGTAGTCCCGTGGACGGAACCCTTCGGAGACAGGACCCCCCCGACTTACTTACCACGATTCAGACTCGGGGCCCATCTCCCGTCTGAGGTACATTCTGGTGTCAGCCCCGAAGGTCCGGTGGGAAAATGTCAGTAGTGACGAACGGGTAGTCCTGTGTCTTTTTGGTGTGTCTTCTCAACGTTTATTTAGTTCCATCGGGTCCTCTGTGATCCTCTAAGTATTGTTTTGTGAGTTCACAGGGCGTGTGTCATAAGTGTCGGTGTACCTGTCACAGTTCTGATGAATGTCCGTGCACTCATAGATTTTAGTACTTGACGTGTAAACGTTTATCAAAGGGTAATATTAGTACAAAGTCTAAAACTCCCTAGAGGACGGACAACACGTTAGGGAATAATATCGGCATAAGGATTTTGTTTGGGATCCCCTTATATTACGGATTTCTTTCCATGTGTCCTTTGTTTTTCCTTGTTTGAGACTATAGTATAATCGACAAAAGTACTCGATTTGACCGTTGTAGACGAGGATCCTCAATTAGATTCCTGAACGTCGAGAGGGTTCTCAAAACATAAAATGAATTAGGAACAGTAGTTTCGTAGTCCTCGTTTTCAAAAGGACTGTAATTTAGATCATTGTTCGTCTTCGTATTATAATTATCGATTATCATAATTCTGTGCCTCTTCCGTTACCGTGGGGTGAGGTCATGAGAACGGATCTTTTAGGGTACCTGCCTCCTCGGACCACCCGACGTCAGGTACCCCAACACTTCTCAGTCTGTGCTGACTCACTGAAGGGAAAGTGAAAAGCGAAAGTACGTAACCTCTTCCTTTACCGTTGGGTGAGGTCACAAGAACGGACCTCTTAGGGTCCCTTCCCCCTCGGACCACCCGACGGCAGATACCCCAGCGTGTCTCAGCCTGTACTGACTTCGCTGAATCGTCGTCGTCATACTTCTGTATTTATTCACACTTCAAAAAGACACTAAATCACTTCCTGTTTAAATATATGTCAATCCGTCGTTTATTAATTTTTGAGTCAAGATTGTATGACAAAAAATCTTTATCTTTTGTCAGGACTTCTCTCATTTATAACGAAAATGCTACTTCAAACATTCGATTCTCAATAAAAGAGACCGTGTACCGAGAACAGAGGAACCCACAAGTGCCTCAGGAGCCGGACGTAGGAAACTACGTGTCCACTCTTCTTTACGGGATTCGTGTAGACCTTAATAAGGTAAGTGTGGACAATGGAGAGGAAAACTTTTTCGTGGACGACACCCCTGTCCCGAGTAAAAAAAATTCTTCAGTTTTAGAATTGAGGAAGGAACCTTTCTGTGTATGGTATACTCTAAAAAAAAAAAATAGTAAATACGAGGTAGATTCTCTCTTTATACTGGGACCCTTGGAGATAACTTTTACTACTGTCTAGTAACGAGGAGATAAAGTTTTGGAAGTCTGACAATTATACTCGTACACACGTGTGTGTGTGTGTGGGGATCTTTATTCTCAGTGTGTAAATTTTTGTCAAGAGATCATATAAACACAATTCTAAAACTCTGCACATGGTATGGCACTACGTTGGGGACTAGGGTCGCCCTAAGGATTTTACTAAGGGTCCACTTTCGTCCAGTGGAAGTCCCTTGGTTCACTTGTTGGAGAGTCTTTACGAATGTTTATGTAATTCTCCTTCCTTTTATATTGGGTAATGAAAATCCTTATTGGTCCGTCCGGTATTAAATCTGGTTCACATGTTTACGAGGTGGGTTCTTTCTTGTCCCCCTTTTTTTATTCGAATCTCTTTCCTTTACCTTGTTTATTATGTTTTAGGTAGAGTAAGAATTGGAGAGAAGGAGGAGAGAGAGAGGGGGAGTGGTAGGGAATAAGGTTGAACTAAGTCGCGTATAGTAGGAGGTTTGTCGAGAGGTATCCTTTCGATGATTCCTCATACGTCTAGTAAGGATGAACTGTAGACTCCACAGTGTCGAAGTCTAGGTCAGCTACTCCGACTTTTCGACGAACTCGGAACTACCGAGTCCACTTGTTCCCGTAGGAGACTCAGCAGAAATCCCTGTCCCCGACGACCCTGGACGAACTTCCGATATTGAAGTAGGAAAGTTTAAGTCGAATGTTGTGGTCACAGGCCTTCGTCCAGACCTGACTGTGGTAGAGTCGAGTGCCCCTGGAAGGAACCGTGTCTGAATCTTCTTCGAGTCGACCCGAAGGGACAAAGATCGTGGGACCTCAACTGAAAATCTTTGACTCACGAGGTGGTTGTCCTTCCGTATTACCTATTAGTGTCCACTGATTTTACTAAGAAAGGTGATATAAGGTGTAGATTATACGAAGTGTTATCGTGTTGTACCATTATTGTAAAAACCTAAAAAGACACCGAAGAATGGATCTTACGTACTCCGTTTCCCGAGGACGTTAGTCGGAGATCTTTCGTTATTCAGCGAAAGATCTAAATTCTCATTAAATCTTCAGGAAAAGTCCGTGTAAGTGAGGGGTATATTGAACCTTTTACCGTCACGGTTTGTCCGAAAAAAAGGGGATGTCATCTAATAAAAATTTCAGGGTTCGTACCATCTCATTCCATCAGTTGGGTTTAAGAATGAAATACGTGTGTCTTTAACGTTAGGGCACATGTGCACGACTAAGCGAGAGACGACCAGTCCGGACAGACCTTGTCGTCACAGCGGACGGACGGGCGGGCAGGCGGGGTGAATGCCAACCGGTCGGCCGACCCGAGCCCGACCCGCGACAGGCGGCTGACCCACGACCTGTGGCTCCTGTGCGACCTCGAGGCCTGCTTCGGCTTCCGGCGGTCGAACCGACGCCCCTCTGCGCTCATCGGTCCTCCTGCTTCAGGTCTAAACCCATCCAACCTAAAACGTCGTAAACTTGACCTTCGAAAGAAATTTAGACGATTTTACTTGGGTTTGGTCCTTCTTTTTTTTTTCGGAGTCAACTGTCGTTCTATCTCTTACGTGTCTAACACTTATGATTGGGTCTAGGTCGTATTTGTTTGGTATTAAATGAGAAAAATTTTCAAATAAATCAATAGATAAAACCCGATACGATCCAAAAGGTAGGGACCCAGTCCTTCTAGGGGACCTCTTCCTGTACCGTTGGGCGAGGTCATAAGAACGGACCTCTTAGGGTACCTGTCTCCTCGGACCACCCGATGTCAGGTACCCCAGTGTTTTCTCAACCTGTGTTGAATCACTGACTCTTACGTAAGTTTTGAAATTTTAATCAAGGGTCAATATACGTTTCGACCAATTACAACTTTATTATTTTGTAATAATATTTAGGGTGGAGACACAAACTCGGTTCGAGGTGTGGATCGGTGACGTTCCTAGTAGGGTTAGGATGTTCTTCAGAGAGTTGTGGTCCATCCTGGTCTTGCAATAGTTATGTGTTTACGAAAAATTACTGTGAATTTCCCCTTTTCCCGGTTCGTCGGATGACAAAACATATTGTAAGGATCAGTTCGGTGAATTGAAAGTGACGTCGGTATAAATGACACAAGTCTGGGAAGTAGTCACAAGAATACGATGTTACTTGAGAAATAATAGATAACTTTCGAGTTAGTCCAATGGATAATTAAATTCTTTACCTGATGGGCAAATTTTTTTTTTTCTTTTAATTTCCACATTTTTACAGTCACTTGTCAGATGTATATCTTTCGTAAAACCTCTACTCAAATTCGGATGACGTCCTCTTCCACTTCTTGTCCTTTCGGACCACACGACGTCAGGTATCCCAGTGTTTCTCAACCTGTGTACTGACTCTTTGTTCCACACCTTTATATCTCTCTTGGTTGCCTGAGATCCGACCGGATGCCTCGGGGAAGGAGACCGTTGTCGAGGGGACTCCCCCTCCGACCCCAGTGTGGACACAGGTCACTTTCACCCCAGACATGTCGACACCAAAGGACTGAAGACGAAAATCCTTATCCTGATACCCTAACCTGACCCCGGGAAGACTCTCACTGGGACTCAGTACTTAGAAACGGTCCTGGATACACGTACAGAACCTTTCCTCAACCCTGACTACGGACCGAGTCCCCTTTCCGATGGAACAGTATATCCCCGGGCGACCCATCAGTAAGTACTTTTTCGTCGGTAATCCCACTTTTTCTCCTTTTTTTCCGGTTCGACAGACACGAGGATTCTGGTCTACCGAGTCGTGATGGACGAGGTGGATACACAGACAGTGTGTCTTTAGGACTACGGGTCCACGACCACCAACAATCAGCGAGTCAACACGACTGTGAAACATTGGGCACCTGACATCGGGTGGTCCGAGGAGACAGGTATCCTAAGAGGTCCGTTCTTGTGACCTCACCCAACGACACGGGAGAAGGTCCCCTAGAAGGGCTGGGTCTCTAATTTGGGTTCAGAAGACGTAGAGGACGTGACGTTCACCTTAGAAATCTCGATTTGGTGGTCCCTTCGGGTTAGGAGTCCCAGTAGATTTTCTTGTGGGTGCCGTAGAGACACCTGTGGTTTCTCGAATTGAGTTTGGGTGGGTCCCAGGACTGTAGGGTATTTCGTTGGTGACGGTATCCCTCCAGGGTGGGGTCTCCTGCAACCAAACTTCGAAAGACCTTCTTTGCAATAGCTATGTTCGTCTCGTGTCCTTGGAGGTCCCTTTTGTTGTTTCCCTTTTTTCCGACTTCCGTCTCCCCTCCTCCTTTCTCTGTCTCTCTCGTAACCGGATTTAGTATTCCCTGTTTTTCACCTTCGTTGTGTTTCCACGTAATTGACTCCTTCCGGTTGTGTGCGTCATAAAGAGTCGGTATTTTACCTGACTCCGGGACTATGTCCGATGTTATACCTACTTAGCACCTTGTAATTTCGTCCCCGGGGGGTTTGAGGCCTTAGATTACGAACTACTGGACTTCACCTCGAGTGTAGTATTGTTATATTATTATCTTTATTTCAACGTGTTATTTACATTGTGTGGACTTAATAGGGCTTTGGTAGGGGGGTGGTGGGGGGTCAAGTACCTTTTTAACAGAAGGTACTTAAGGCAGGGACGACGGCTTTTCCAACCCCTGGCGACGTAATGTTGTTTACCTCCTTCGGTCTGTCTTTTCCGACGTGCAACGTACTAAGTTAATATACGTTGCAGGCCTCCTCCGTTTAGATATCTCTGTCCTTCATCCAATTACCAACGGTCCCCGACCTCAAACCCCTTTTCCCCTCCCAAACTATTGTCCGTGTCCCAAAGATATTTTTACAAGATTCTGACTACCACCAACACCAACGGGTTACGACACTTATCTGATTTTCGGTGACTTGTCGTAGGAAATTTTCCCACTGAGGATAGATCGGAATACTTAATATATAGTTACCTCGACAACATACTTTTGTCTTCAAAAAATTTCTTGTTCCTTAAGAACACAAGTCATTGTCCGAATGTGACTCGACGTCGTTACTCACAGTCTTTGAGATAGTCGTAGAAGTGAAAGTTTCCCGGCACTGTCTGCCTCCTGAACCGGACCGTAACACTCAGGAGGTGCTTTTGGGGAAGGTTGTCACTCTACCTTCTCTGCGAGACATACCGTCTAGTTTCAGAGAAGGTTTACTTATACTGGTATTACCCCTTTAATTGATTGAGGTTTTTAATTAAACTTGTGAATGTTTTTCTGGAGATCTTAGTTTATAAGTTTAGGGTACGTTTACTCGAATACACACGAATGCAGAAAGTAAAAGTAGTTCCGATATGCAAGACAGTTCTTAAAACGGGGGGGGGTTTTCTATGTTTGAGGACAAACTTGTTGTATTCTCTAAAACGACGATAATTCACGATTTTTCTGCACAGTGAAAAAGTTTCATTAGGACCAAAAGAAAACTTTCTACTTAGGAAACTTCTTGCGTTTAGAAGTGTAAATCTCCCTTTTACTTTTCAACAATAAACAAGAATGGAGAAGGGGAAAACATCACTAAGAGGAAGTTTATACTGAAACCTTACGATCTTTATAGAGTCAGTTGATCTTACTCTAATACCACGAAATACCGAGTTATGATATAACTATTGCCAGGTAGGTAACAACAGGGTACAAAGACTGTAGAGTCCATCACTTTTTTTTTGGAAATTCTTACCTTTACCCATAGGTAGGTTGAGTTATACGTAACTGTCCGTGGTGGTACCGGTTCCGTGAAATCTTCCGTGGCACCCTTTAAGTCTTTGTTTCGTCCCCGGGGGTTCTCCCCGAATGTTGGATGACCGTATCTCTGTAAACAACTATTTATTGGTGCCAGATCTTATTCCCCAGTTTGTCCGGGTTTGTCTCCGGTCTGGTTCGCGTTATCCTTCGTTTCTCGACTTCTTTCCGTTTTAGTAGTTCATCTTACTGGGTCCCACAAATGGGTCCCGGGTAAAAGAGGAATAAAATGTAAACTTCACCCATAAAAGACCATATAAATATGTGTGTCTTGTTGTGTAATATGCTGAGTTTGATAGGAAAAATTTTTTGAAAATAATATCAGGAAGGGTCAACGAAAATTTTTCAAAAAAAGAAAGTGTCTATGAAACATCTCTCCGCCAAGTGAAACAAGCTCACCGACTCTTTCTTTAGGAGAGAGTGAAATGAAAACTTATTCTTATTTGTCGTCGACGAAAAAGGAGGTGCAACCCTCTATTATTCGTTTTTGAAAATTACAATTTCGACGTTGGTAGGGTGTCCTCTGCTCTTTCTGTGTTAATTTCTTTCTTTCCTTCACCGTCCAAAGTCCTAACATGATCTCTAGACTCAAACTACCATTGTAGTTCACATATTAGAGTCCTGTCTGAGTTTGAGAGACTTAGACCAAGGAGTATCTTTTGTACTCCTGTCCTGGAGGGACTACCACATCACCCATTCTTAGGTGAACGACTATGTTGTATCCCTAACGAGGGACCAGGTCCTTCTAGGGTACACGGTGTTTCGTCGATTCAGACACTCGGTGCTGATAACTCGGTCGCGAGATCTCGGGTCCTCGACGTTGTTCTCTTCGGTGACGTTACTCTTCGGGCGTACGTCGTTGATCTCCCATGGGGGACGAGGGGCGTTGACTCTTTTCAGACGAACGTGTCGTTCCTTCCTGTTCTCGTTGGTTTCTATTTGTGCATTCAATATTTCCTCTTTTCTTTTTACTCCTATTTTGGTGGACGGGCAATATTACTGTCTTTACTTTGACGCAGATTTTTACGTATAGGACCCCGAAGGGACCACGAGGTTACCAATTCTGTCGACGTGAGGGTCCTTCCGGAAACTCCTTCGACAACCACTCCCAACTTTCACTCCCTTAACTACCTTTCACTCTGAGACTACGACCCTCCCTAACCCCCGTCCTCCTCTTCCCCTGCTGGGTCCTACTCTACCGACCTACCGTAGTACCTGAGTTACCTACCGTAGTGACTGAGCTACCTGCACTCAGACTCACTTGAGACCCTCAACCACTACCTGTCCCTCCGGACCGCACGACACTAAGTGCCCCAGCGTCTCAGCCTGTGGTGACTCGCTGACCTGACTTGACTTGACTTGACTCAGGAACAATTCCCACCGACTTTCAAATCGTTGTTACAATGGACGACACCGTACCTTACATCTTTAACATAGATTTCTTAAGTCCTGAGGACGATTCCTCTAAAGGTCCGGTTCTTTACTTCTACGATGGGCCGATGAATGATAAGACCATTTTTTCTTCTTACGTCTCTGTTCGATTTCTACACTTGTATTTCATTACCAATTTGCAATTCTTCAATGTTGTGTGACTTTTAAGTTTCGTAAAGATTTACTATTTGTTCTAGTTTTAATTCTTTACATTTATAAAATTTTAATTTTATTTTATTTTATTTTAATTATTGAGTTTTTTTTTTTTTTTTCTTTCTTTATTGTCAATTTTTTTTTTTTTTNAAGACCCGGTTCTGGTCTGGGTCCAGTGACAGTCTTTATGTGCAGGATACTACTTCGTTTCTCTACTGTTATTTTGGGAAACCACTCTGAAGTTTTTTAGATTTCGTTACGGACTTTAATAAAAATTCAAATTACGATTGGAGTACTGTCCACACAGACAGGTGTTAGGTCCAGTGACCGTAACAAATTATGGGTCCGATCTTTCCCTTGATCACTTTCAACAAAATAAAACCAAACCAAACCAAGTACCAAAATCTCGACGTTTCCCTACCTAGATTTCCATTTTTGTCTTATAACGATTGACTCGTTATTCGTTAGACGTTTTGGTTTATTTGCATACATACGTCATACAGAAATTAACTCCAGGTTTAGCACTCAAAATGAAAGAATATCATGAGATTTTGTGACTCTGGTTCGTAAAAACGTAATAATCTCAGATTGATTCTAGACTCGTAGATGTAGACGTAAAGACAAAGCTAGAACGACGGAGTGAAATTCACCGACCTAAATTAGTCTCTCAGTGTTTGTAGGTCACTACACAAAAGGTGGCATCTTCTTATTTTAGTGGTGATCCCTCGCAACTGGTGAGATATGTATTAACCAGTCACATATTTAAGGAGTTTCCGAAACTCATTCTTTACCTTTAACCTTTCGCCTCCCAGCCCACTTCCGAACTCTCTCACGACGTTTATCTTCCTGTAAACTCCTTCCCTGTTCATTATATTTATGACGTTTACGGTATGAAAACTACCTGTCTAGACGTATGCAAATCTTCGACAAATTTTTCTCTACAGTTTATGTCCACTGGAACATGCTCCTGTGGAATGTCTTTACCGTCTCAATCAGTTAATAAACATTTACTGAGATTTGGATGGCTGCGAAGATTTGACGACACCCATATGCACACCTACCTCTTTCGGAATCTAAGATAAATATAGGCACTAAGAGCCCCTTTGGTAGTCGTAGAGTTTCGAGTGACTTTCCTTGTTATAAAAATACTCGTTTACGGGAACTTAGTAGACAAAAGACTATTGACCGACAGCGTGACGTTTTGTCTCCTTTTTTAAGTTTCGGGAACGCGAGAACCGATTCCTTTTCTGAGTCCTCTAATACTACTATCTCGTAGAGATGCCTTACGCAAATTGTGGTGTCAAGAGCCTTAAGAAGATGTTCGGACTCCTTTGTCGGTAGAGTGTGATGACTTATCGTGGGATGCTCCACGACCACTGATCTAAATGCACCTTTTCCTCCGAACGGTCGAGTGCCACCACCTGTCTTGCGTCCGTCAAACAGGGAAAGAATGGTTTCTACGGAATTTCAGTCTTAGTAAGTTAGACTTCTTCATGTCAAGTATTATTCTCGATTGTAAATCACTGAAGAAAGAGAATTCGTTAAATGTATAAATTTGGATCCTGTTCTCTCTCTTTTCTCGATGAATGACTCCGCCGATAAAGTTGTTAAAGACGTTGTCTTTGTCTCCAGGGGCCGGCCGCCCGTCTCCTCTGCACGTCCGACGTCGTCTGTCCTCTCGGCAGGCGCGACGTCATCTCCCTCACACGCGACTGGAGGTCGGCCTGTCGGTCCCGGTGTCTCGGAGCCTAGGGCCCCTCCTCCCCCTCTCCGACTCTGTCCCTCCGTCCGTCCCCTTCTTGGGGATCGGAAGTAGACGGGTACGTCGTGGGTCGTGGTCCTTAAGTGGAAGGGGGACGGGTGGTCACGGTTCGGGGTCCCACTCCCCTTTGTCTGAGGATGTCTCACGTTTATTTACCTGAAGTTCAAGTAGGTTCAGTTGTCGTTCGTACTGACTAGTGTTTCTGAAACTCTTCTCGAATGGCGTATTGGGTTCGTTGGTTTTTCAGTTCTCTTTGTTTTAGACGGGGACTCTGATGTCTCTCTTAAATCCTTTGTCCTCTATAAAACTTTCTCCGCGGGAATCTCTTTAAACCCTTCTACAACGTTGTTATTTTCCTTGTCTTTAGACGATACTTTTCTTCGTTAGTCTGTAGTCCTTCTACACGGTTTTGTTCCGAAAGTTCCCTTCGTAATCTTTTATTTCGGGTCGCTCTGCCAGATTTTCCTCCTTTTCGTACTTCTTTCTCTCTCGTACATTCTTTTTGTTGTCTCCGAAGGAACCGTCGGGTCACCAAATCTGAGCCGGGAGGTTACGTCCTCCATACCCAAACTAGAGACCAACCCTTCACCGAGTCTACCATTTCATAGACGGATGTTACGTCCTCTGGACCCAAGCTAGGGACCCAGCCCTTCTAGGAGACCTTTTCCTTTGCCGTTGGGTGAGGTCATGAGAACGGACCTTTTAGGGTATCTGTCTCCTTGTACCATCCGATGTCAGGTACCCCAGTGTTTCTCATCCTGTGCTGACTCTCTGAAGTGAGTGACCCTTCACCTTTCTCACAGTCTGAAATAAAAGGACCCGAGGTTTTAGTGACGTCTACCACTGAAATCGGTACTTTAATTTTCTACGAGTGAGGAACCTCTTTTCAATACTGGTTGGATCTGTCGTATAAATTTTCGTCTCTGTAACGAAACGGTTGTTTCCAGGTAGATCAGTTCCGATACCAAAAAGGTCACCAGTACATACCTACACTCTCAACCTCATATTTCTTTCGACTTACGCGAAAACTTGACACCACAACCTCTCTCTGGGAACGTGTCGGTCCTCTAGGTTGGTCAGGTAGGATTTCCTTTACTCAGAACTTATAAGCAACCTTCCCGACTACAACTCCGACTTTGGGGTTAGGAAACCGGTGGACTACGTTTCTCGACTGAGTAAACTTTTCTGGGACTACGACCCTTTCTAACTTCTGTCCTCCTCTTCCCCTACTGTCTCCTACTCTACCAACCTACCGTAGTAGTTGAGTTACCTATACTCAAACTCATTGGCGACCCTCAACCACTACCTATCCCTCCGGACCACACGACGTCAAGTTCCCCAGCGTCTCAACCTGTACTGACTCGTTGACTTGACTTGACGGACCCTTCAATTTAGGGTGTACAGAGAGTCGTTTTTGTTTTTTAGTTTTGTACCATTGTTTAAGTTATTTCTAAAGTTTTTACCAGATGTACTTTTTTTAGAAATTTTTTAAAAAAATTTACTTTCTTTTTGATCTGTATTCAAATGGTGAAACCCTCCAGGTTTATGGTTTATTATCTTTAAGATCCTTCTGTCTCTTTTGTCTCTTCAACCTGACTTGTTTTGTGTTCTACTACTCTACTAACGGGTTTCGACTTCCCTTTATCTCAAATCGTTCAGGATCGTTCTATTTAGTTAAATGGGAGGGAAGGAAGGGAAGTGGAGAGACTTAAGGATAGAGACAGACGGCATAAAGACAGAGAGAGAGGGAGAGAGAGAGAGTAGAAGAGAGTCAGAGACATACTATGTGTCACGCCGCGTACGTGTGTGTGTGTACCTTAAAAATTTTGTGGTTCCCATTCTCTTCTAAGATTCGAAAACCTCTCTTTATTTTTGTCCAGAGGATGGGGGTGGGGTTGGGGGGGTTTTTTTTAAGAGTCTATCAGTGGTGCAAAGAAAACTCGTTGTGATTCTTCAGACGTACAAAACTTTCTTTGAGTAAAAGTTGGGTCTTTTAAGATAAACTAGGTCACTTACGTCTGATTTCTGTCAAAGTCTTTCCGTTTTTAGAGTCGCTCAAACGAAAGGAACTTGAGAGAGACCTTTAAAGGTTCCTATATGAGGTCGTTTTGTTTGTTCCTTTGTTGTGTAGGTAGGGTCCTCTTTCTCCTTCCCTTCAGGGTGTTCTTGTGGTAGTTTAGGAAGTGAGGGAGTGTGGTGTGATGTGGGCTGTTTGAGAGGACGGGGGGTCGAACCCCACTCTAGGGGAGGAGACAAGGGGACCCGGGTCTTCTGAAACACCAGTGTCGTGTTTTAGTGTGACGCAGCATTGACGGACCCCTAGAGCAGAACAAGTGCCAACATAGGATTCCCGGATTTTGTTGAACTGGTTGTCATCCACGAGTTATAAATAATACATATGATTGTCACAAACAGGTTTATTCGTCTTATCGATAATTCGGACACTGGGTGGGGTCTCGGTGACTTCGATAGAGACCCAGGACCGACTCCTTTTAACGTAAACATGATGAAGGATGTCCGAAATCCGCAAACCGTACGGGACGGTAATAATTCGTACAAGTCAGCGTTGTTTTCATTTGGTTTCACCCCTACCGGTTTGCGTGTTATTTTTGTAGAGGTAATGCTTGCAGGTAAGGTCGTCATACATCATTGCCACTATGACTCTCTATTTGATAATTATTATGTTTACGGTTTTGTTTGGCTTACAAGAAGCCTTCGGAGGCTCTATGCGGGGTCCCAGTAGGCCACAGTAATTCTGAGGTTTCCTTGGTATCAATACGGTATCCGAGGAACTGGTGCACAGACACGACTCAGCATAGACTGAGAAACACTGGAGTCCCTGACATCCGGTGGTCCGAGGAGACAGGTACCCTAAGAGGTCCGTCCTTATGACCTCACCCAACGGTAAAGGAAGAAGTAGAGAAACTGGTAGAGTCCTTAAAGTGACAACCAGACAGAAATGTCCCTACAAAAGGGTAACCTAATTTTAAAAAGAACCATCTACGATGTATCAAGAGTACTTTAATTCATTTGGGTACTATTTTTATTACTATACCGTGAATTTACTACGGTTATTTGATAAAAGTAAGATAAAAAATAAACCGCCCCCCTCCGAAGGGTCCACTGAGCCACCATTTCTTAAACGGACGGTTACGTCCTCTGTACCCAAACTGGGGACCCAGCCCTTCTAGGGGACCCAGTGTCAGACTTGTTGTTTTGTTTCGTGTCGGGGGCAAGGGACCGTCGCTCGTGGCACGAGAGAAGAGGTGGTCCCGCAAAAATCTTTGTCCTCAGATAAGAGTAACGGAGGTGAGGGAGTTAAAAGTAAGTGAAGAGTAAGTGAAGAGTTGAGTGATTATACACTGAAGGCGGGGGTGTAAGATGATTTTAACGAGTAAGTTTTGATCCAGTGGTTGACGAAGGATTAAAGGGTAGGGTTGGCGGAGAAACGTAAAAATGAACGGGACAGAGGACACTCTGTCTAAACTGGTAAAAAGACGGAGCCTACGAGGGAGAAGTAATCTGATTTTGTGACGTAAAAGGGGGTACAGGGGATGGTCGGTCGGTGGGACGCCACCCGCAGGACGGAGAACGTCCGAAGAAGGAAGTCAGTGGGGAATCTACACCCGTGTGCCAGGGGAAGCACTGGAGAAGGAATGAGCTAAGAGAGAGAGAATGTGTAAACACGTCTAGTTTCACCTCTGTTGCTGAGGGTACAACTGGAAACCGCATCTGGAGAGAGGTCAGGGGTAAAGACGGGAAACCTCTGAAGATGGGTTTACAGGGGTTCCTTCGAGCTCGGGACGGACACAGGTCACTGATTCACAGGTGGGGGTGGGGGTGGGATAATTCGTAATAGGCCATGAAGACTGACTCATCAACCAGGGACATTCCCTAGACGAAGTGGTGTGAGTGCTGGAGAGAGAGACTGTCCATATGCGTACGATGGAAATGGGCACGACCATTTAAGGATGAGTAAGACGTTTTGAGCAGAGTAGAGGAGTAGACCTTTTCGGAGGGTCTCGGGGGTGGACGGGTTCGACTCAGCCCCTGGGGCGAGTACACGTAAGACTTTTAGAGATAGTTTTCGTGGAGAGAATAGAGCGATATGCAAAAACGGTTCAAACCCGATATATAAAATTAGACACGTAGGGTTTGTATCTGGTCGTGGACCGGGTGTGGTCCAAGGGTCTTTTGGAGACGAGTTGTCGTCTTACTTATTTTATGACCTATTTCCTTACTACACTTGTAAGTTTGTGACCACTAAGAGACTTTGGCGTAAGCCAGTCGTTTTATGTCGGGCGTCCGACCGGCAAATAAAGACATTTTTCTCGAAATGACCTTGGACCGGTGCGAGCAAGTGAACCACACTGGTGAAGACGAGATTACTACCGTCTCACCTCATCAAGATTGTCTCCGACAAACCGGGTGTTTCGAATTTTATAAATGATAGACAGGAATTAAACGGACGAAGACGAGGTTTAGTAGAGTCGTGAAATAGTTGAAATGGATTACTACCCTTCTTTTTTTGGTGTGTGTTCTCGAGGGTGACGACGACGATGACAATTGTAAATAAGTTATCTATAACGTCAAGATTTACGGACAAGAGTGCCTGACCCGAAGGGACCACCGAGTCTACCATTTTTTAGACGGACGTTACGTTCTCTGGGACCAAGTCAAGGACCCAACCCTTCTAGGTGACCACTTCCCTATCCGATGGGTGAGGTCGTAAGAGTCCGAAGGGACACCGAGTCGACTATTTCTTAGACGGACGTTACACCCTCTGGACCCAAGCTGGGGACCCGACCCTTCTAGGGGACCCTCTCCGATGGGTGAGGTCACAAGGCCGGACCTCTTAAGGTACCTGACATGTCAGGTACTCCATGGTTTCTCAGTCTGTGTTGACTCACTGAAAGTGAAAAAGAGTGTCTGATACGTGACGTCACCCCACTCTCTACCGGTCACACGCCTCCGTTTTATTCTTAATGTCCGGTACTATATTTGACGACTTCCTCTGTTTGTCCTTTTACACAATCTTTCATGGACTAACCCTTCCCCGGGACTTATCCCCCTAGTGTCAGTCCAAAGAAAGGTCCCGGTACTATAAATACAGAAAAATTCTAAAAAAAAAAAAACTACACCCGGTGAAAATTTCAGAAGTGACTTAAACAATGTTATAACTGACAAAATACAAAGCCACAACCCCGTACTCCGTACACCCTAGAATCAAGGGGTTGGTCCCTAACTTGGACATGGGGACGTAACCCCCCATTTCATGAGTCGTGCCCTGGTGGTCCCTTCAGGAGCCTTGGTACTGTAAATACAACTTTGGACTTCCTCTCCTGTCCCGGGCCGAACCTCACACGACCTCCTTCACACAAGATCTTCCGCACGACTGGTATCTTGGGAAAACAGTCCTTCCCCAACTTTACGTATTTCTTGACTTTCCTCCGGTACCCCACCCCCATGCCTCTGGGCGTACTTTTCCTTCTTTCCCTTTGTTTGTCCGAGGTCGTCCCTCTGGACGGGGACCTCTGGCCCCTCTCTCCACTCTCTATGACCTAAGTAACTAATGTAAGGTTTGTAGCCAGTGATATGTTTCTCAAAGGTAAGACTGTAATAGTACTGGTGAGTCTGAAAAGTTTTTAATTATGATACGAAGACAAAATTTAACAACATTAATATACGTCCAGTCCTTCGTTGTCAATCTTGACCTGTACCTTGTTGTCTGACCAAGGTTTATCCTTTTCCTCATACAGTTCCGACATATAACAGTGGGACGAATAAATTGAATGTACGTCTTATGTAGAACTCTTTACGACCCGACCTAGTTCTAACGGCCCTCTTTATAGTTATTGGAGTCTAAACGTCTACTGTGGTGGGAATACCGTCTTTCACTTCTCCTTGGTTTTTCGGAGAACTACTTTCACTTTCTCCTCTCACTTTTTCAACCGAATTTCGAGTTGTAAGTCTTTTGTTTCTAGTACCGTACACCAGGGTGGTGAAGTACCGTTTATCTACTCCTGTGTCACCTTTGTCACAGTCTGAAATAAAAAGCCCGAGGTTTTAGTGACGTCTACCACTGACGTCGGTACTTTAATTTTCTGCGAGTGAGGAACCTTCCTTTCAATACTAGTTGGATCTATCGTATAAGTTTTCGTCTCTGTAATGAAACGACTGATTCCAGGCAGAGCAGTTCCGATNTCTTTATAGTTATTGGAGTCTAAACGTCTACTGTGGTGGGAATACCGTCTTTCACTTCTCCTTGGTTTTTCGGAGAACTACTTTCACTTTCTCCTCTCACTTTTTCAACCGAATTTCGAGTTGTAAGTCTTTTGTTTCTAGTACCGTACACCAGGGTGGTGAAGTACCGTTTATCTACTCCTGTGTCACCTTTGTCACAGTCTGAAATAAAAAGCCCGAGGTTTTAGTGACGTCTACCACTGACGTCGGTACTTTAATTTTCTGCGAGTGAGGAACCTTCCTTTCAATACTAGTTGGATCTATCGTATAAGTTTTCGTCTCTGTAATGAAACGGTTGATTCCAGGCAGAGCAGTTCCGATACCAAAAAGGACACCAGTACATACCTACACTGTCGACCTGACACTTCTTTCGACTCGTGGTTTCTTAACTACGAAAACTTCACACCACAACCTCTTCTGAGAACTCTCAGGGAACCTGACGTTCCTCCAGGTTGGTCAGGTAGGATTTCTAGTCAGGACCCACAAGTAACCTTCCTGACTACGACTTCGACTTTGAGGTCATGAAACCGGTGGAGTACGCTTCTCTACTGAGTGACCTTTTCTGGGACTACGACCCTCCCTGACACCCGTCCTCCTCTTCCCCTGCTGTCTCCTACTCTACCGACCTACCGTAGTGACTGAGTTACCCTGTACTCAGACTCACTTGAGGCTCTCAACCACTACCTGTCCCTCCGGACCGCACGACGCTAAGTACCCCAGCGTCTCTCAGTCTGTGCTGATTCACTGACTTGACTTGACTTAGTTCAAATGAACAGAAAGTTATATACAATGTAATTGGACTATCGGGATGTAAAATTTTAAGCCGTCCTAAGTTGGACGGAAAACTTTTTTAAATGGTTTCTCCGTTCAAATGGGTCATACAACTCGAGGTTTTATTTTAAATGGAAATGGTTCTTCTTAAGTAATGTTTTCTTCAACTTTTTTTGACAGAGTTGAATGAAAAAGACTGACTTGAAGAGACCAATAAAGATCCCATTTCATAAGAGTAGAACAGAAAATTTTTGAACTAAGACTGTGAAATTGATAGGGGTAGTTTTTTATAATGTCAACAGAGTCCCACGGGGTCAACTATGTTCTGACGGTACGAGAGTCGTTGCGACCCATATGAATAAAGGGACTTATGTCTAATATAGGACTGTACCACATGTGATCTATTCAATTGTTAAAAATATATTGTATAATCCGGTACTCTCTACCAAAAGTCTTTTTTCCTTGTATTTTGTATATATTTAGATGATTTTTCCGTCATGTCATTTCTTGACGGGCAAATTGAGAAGTCATCACTTCCTAGATTATTTTTTAACACAAAAGAATTGTTTAACAAAAATATAAGTTAGAATACAAAGTGATTCTGTCTAAAATACAGGTGGATCTCCCTCCATTGACCCCGAAGGGGTCACCGAGTCACCATTTCTTAGGTGAACGGTCACGTCTTCTGCGTCCTCTGGGCCCAAGTTAAGGACCCCAGCCCTTCTAGGGGACCTCTTCCTTTACCGTTGGGCGAGGTCGTAAGGACGGATCCTTTAGGGTACCTGTCACCCCGGACCACCCGATGTCAGGTGCCCCAGTGTTCTGAGTTGTTGTGAGTTGTTGTTGTTTGCCTCCATTGATCGTCAGGACGACAACAGGAAACTCATGAATTTGTCGTGGAACTCAAACTGTCACTTTGAAGTATCCAAATACGGACTGACATCTCAGTCTTTTGTGGTACGTGTTTTGTTCTTCAGTACACGTTTCATTCCTTCACGAATCCAAATAAAAAGTCGTTTTAGTGGAATTCTAGACATTCGAAGATTCCCAGAATCCTTTCTCACGATTAAATATAGTTCTTTGACCCTCTTGTACGAAACACCTGATCGAACATAAATATCGTATAGACCAAGAAAATTCGGTGTGATTTCGGTGCTACGAGGGGTGTATCTCACCATTTCTTGGGTGGACGGTTAAGTCCTCTGTATTTTCTGCACCCGACCTAGGGACCTAGTTCTTCTAGGGGACCTCCTCCCGTGCCGTTGGGTGAGGTCATAAGAACGGACCCTTTAGGGTACCTGTCTCCTCGGACCGTCCGATATCAGGTGCCCCAGTGTTTCCCAGTCTGTGTTGACTCGTTGATTGTGTGTGTGTATGTGTGTGTGTGTGTGTCCTTTACCCATCCCCCAAGGTCACCCTGTCAGATGGTACCTCCTGAGCCTTCTTTAACACGTTGTCGGTTGTGTTCTTACACTGGGAAACCTCTTCCTTTTACTTCTCTCCTCGGACTAGTGGCGGTGAGGGAGACGGACCTCCGTACCTGGTACGGTCTCGTTTACGTCCTCCCCGAGTCTCAGACAGGTGGTGTCCCTCGACTTCTGTGTCTTGTTCCAGACATCTCAACTCCCGCCACACACCCCGTCCCTTCCCTCTATTGTGTCTGTTTGACAGGGGAATCTCGCACGAGAGTTGGCCCCTGAACTCTCTCCAGGACAACTGCGTTTTGAGGCTAGTGTGACGGGGTGAAGGAGTGAAGGTTTCGGAGGTCACCAAAGGAGTGAGTCTCAGTTTCCAACGACTGGAAGACTCCGGAGGACGTTCAGGGGAGGTACGGTTAGTGGACAGATGAGGGTAAGAGTTGGGTAGGAGGGGAGTGAGTCGAGGTCGGAGAGACCGGAAGAACGGTGGGGTCCCGGAAACGTGACCGAGAAAGGAGGGACGGGAGGAAACCCCCGACCGAATTTCCAGTAGAGAGTCCCTCCGGACACGGTTGGTGAAATAAATTTTAACCTTAGGACCCTGAAGGGACCACCAGGTCACCAATTCTGACGTGCGAGGGTTACGTCCCCCGAGTCCGAGGTAGGTACCAGTCCCTTGATTCTAGGACTCACGGCACCTCGCACTGGTTTCTTTATATATGTTATGTACTTTTGTTTCGTTGTTGGTTTTTTCGGTATTTTTGTATTTCCTTCGTCTTTTACGTTCATCTACGAATTTGTTTGTAAATTTTGATGAAGAAGTTTTTTATTTTAACCTTAGGGGGAAGAAGGACAGGGTCGAAGGATGAGCAGGAAGAGACGAAGTAAAAGAAGTTATTTTCGGACCGTCCGACGTCAAGTACCCCAGCGTTTCTCAGTCTGTACTGACTCGTTGACTTGTTGACGAGGGTTATTTGTTACACTAAATAAATAGGTGATTTTTTTTTTTTCACACACGGGTGAGGGTAGGATTTTAAGATTTTGTTCCTGGTCCTGAAAAAAGACGACAGTGCCGAAATAGTGTGTGGATCTTGTTCCAACTGTACATTGACGGGGCGTCGTGATTAACAACTTTCTCACTGACTTGTGTATTAATTGGACGTCGTCAGGACATTGTCGTCCATCTAGGTAGTATTGTGTGTACGTAGTACCCTTGGTCATTTTTTATTAGACTAAAAATGTCGTCACGAACGGTTCTTTTGTTGATTGGTGATACTGCTGGTCATTAGTGGACTCATTTACTGTTGAGTGTTTTACTGTTTGTCTAATTTTTTACAAAAGAAGGTAATTATTATTTTCTTAACGTCCTTGAAGGGACCACCAGGTCACCGACTCTCAGGTGCGAGGGTTACGTTCCCCGGACCCACACTGGGGACCAGTCTTTAGGGTGAACGATGTTGCTTCTCAAACGTACGGTGTTGATTCCGGGCTTCGTCGGTTCATTTTATATTGCAAAATTTTTTCTTTATGTTATTATTGTCGTCATCACCACTATTAGTGACATTGCCATTATGAGTTGTGACCGTTCCCACACCGTAACTCTTCGTAAAGTCGCTGTCATATTTTTATTAATGATGTGTAAAAGATCTTTTATTCAGTCGGAATTTTTTTACAAATCTTATACGTAAATACGTTATTAATGTGAAGTCTATTAGATTCTCTTCTTATACTTTCTTTTGTTTATTTAAGTTTCTAAGTTTGACGTTGTAATACCTTCTCTCACCTCTTACTCGTTTCGAGTTAAACGTATTCATTTAGGACTAAGATAAGCGGTGTGTAAAAAGATGGAGGAGGTTCTCCGACGGGTCTTGGTGGAGACAGGGTAAGTACATTGTGAGAATGTCAGCGTTAAAGAGTTTCGTGATACAAAGAGTCAAAGGATTGTGCATAGTGTTAGAGATGATTACGTAAATAGAAACACGAAAAAATGACAGATAAAGTAGGTAATCTGATTCGACGTGTTTCCGTCAAGAGACGAGTGACGACGTCGGGAGCTAAATGTTGACAATCATGTATTATTGGTGGGTCCTAAACAATTTTGTTATTCATTCACTTATTTTGTCTTAGAGTACGACGGTAATTTTATAAAGATTTTGTGACTGTCGTGTCCTTTACGGATGTTATATTATAATCATCCTTTTTAGTTTTAAGTGTAAGTCATAATTAAGTCGATAATTTCGTACGTGCCTTTCTTTGTGCACCCTTCTTTTTAAAGGTATAATAATTGAGACCGACCTACGATTTTTACATTCATGTCACTGAAAGAAGAAATATGAAAAGATATAAGTTTCAAAAAAATGTTGTCCATACATAATAAAGGCATTATTCTGTCCTGTTATTTCATTTTGAATCTCCTTTACTGTGCTCGTCTTCCCTGTCTCTCTGTCTTTCTCTTCTCGTCTCTTGTAGTCACCCCCCTTGACCAGGTCGGTCACGTCTTGTCCTGCCCCGTCCCCGTCCACCTCCCGGTAAGACACCCGTGTGGGTCCAACAAGTTCTGCACATGTTCGACTTTTCTCACTGTGCCAGTGACGACATGAAGTCCTTCCAGAGACAGGTGTCCGGTTTAGGTCAGGGGATGTCTGTATGGAGTAAAATGACGTGAAGTGTTTACGACGCAAAAATTTATTTGGTTTTCAAACACCGTTGGAGGGAGCTCCTGAGATAGTCGTGGTAAAAGGTTGGTCGTAAACGAGCGAAGTACAAAGACACAGTTTAAAACCATTGAGAGTGTTATAAAGTTTGAAAATTTAATGATAATACGAACAATACAACTAGGCATTAGTCAGTATAAACTACAATAATCGTACTGAACAACTTCCGAGTCTACTACCAAGTCTAAAAAATATTTATTTGTCGAGGATTAACTCCATCTATGTGACGAAAAATTATGTATTACAATAACGGTACAAGTTATGTATAACAATAACGTAAATTGTCTGAAATTATCAGATGTAAATTGTCTGAGGTCACGAAGGGTCTACCGAGTCACCCATTTCTTAGACAGACGTTACCTCCTCTTTGTCCTGTGTGCTCAAATTAAGGACCCAGCCCTTCTACGGGACCTCCTCCCTTACCGATAGGGTGTATGAGGTCATGAGAACGGACCTCTTAGGGTACCTGTCTCCTCGGACCACCCGATGTCAGGTACCCAAGTGTTTCTCGACCTGTACTGGCTCTCTGACTCGTCTGTGTCGTACTCGCATTAAAAATCCACGTGACCCTTCGGTGTGTGTGTGTGTGTTTGGGAGTTTTGAGCGAAATGACGTAGTTCGTTTATGACCTTGACTTGGGTGTCGTAGAGGTGCCACACGGACGTAGACACGTTTAACTCGACACAACTTTGTGTCCACGTGGGTACGTACGTATATGACAGAGACCGGTGTACGTACGATTCATCAATGTTGTGTCTAGGAATACCAGGTCTCTCGGATTTTATACATAATTATGATCCATCGGGAAATCTCTTTGTTAAAAAACTTGGGACCAGGTATTCTACATAGTCCCTCCCCTCTTTGATTTTCGACAGTTCACCACTAATATTCCCGGCAGTAAAATTCCCACGTGTCTCCTTCTGTCGTCATCTATCTCCTCAGAACTGTTCACAGGTATAGATGTTAGTTTACCTTCTTGCCTTTTTCCGGGAAGATTTCTTCCTCTCCGCAAGGATGAAATCTGTCGATGGGAGTAAAATAAGCGAGTGATAAAATTTCGTGTCGTCCTTTTCGTCAGGGACGACGTGACCAATGGACGTCCCAGCCTTAACATCTCTGACCGTCGACGCCGATACCAAGGGCCACCCACCTACCGTGAACGACTTCTGGAGACTGAGCGTTAGTCCTAGGACGAGAACCGTCTGCCATTTGCACTGTAGCGTGGGTTAGGGTCGACCCCGAATTCCTCGTACCGGCTAGCTATCTTTCAACCCCCTTGAAGCATTACTCATATCCCTCCTCTTGTTTTAAGAAGAAAAGGTCCCGCAAGACGTTGGATCCTATTTACTGGTCTTCGAGTTAGTCTTTTGGCGTGTAGTATCCTACTCGCAACTTGGAGCAGGATGTTGGTTCCGAGGTTGTTACTGGTGAGACCGTAGTGACTCGACGAGGTAGTGGGTAGTGAATGGAAGAGACCCGGGTCCCAGAAGTAGAGATTCAACTGGTGTTGCCCTACTAGGGAAGCCAGATACGACCAAGATTATGAGATACTTAGATGTAAGGTGACCCTCTTTGTTCTTGAGGGAGGTATTCTAAAATTTTAAAATAGCGATACTTTAGTAACCTTAAACACGTTCATCAGTCAGATATTCATTACAGTTACTACGTTCCGTTCTTAAATCGTCTACAAGTACCTTAATACTTTCAAAGTAATAAGGATTCCTCTTTTCCGTGTCAAAACGACCACTGGAACAGAATATTGTCCAACTACTTGAAATAGTTAAATCCAATTCAGAAATAATCCGATGAATCCTTTATTTGATACGTAACAATTACTCCCTCCTTTCCAATAAATTACCTTCTTATCTCTTCAATTACCTTTCTACACAAAAGTCCGGAGATATAAGACAACTATATTAATTTTTACTCTCTGACTTAATGGAGACTAACAGAAGGGATCATACCACCACGGAGGTCCTTACAAACTCGTTCAAAGCGATCTTACCTTCAAAACCCCGTCTCAGAACAACTGACAACTTAAGTATCGTGGATCTTGTTACAGATCGTGTCTCGACTTTAGTTGTTTGTAGATAATTTATTTCCTTAGTACAAAGTAAGAAAGGACTTAGGTTATTGTATTGTAGTACAATAGTACAATGATAAGGGACACCAATTGTCAAACCTAATCTTGTGTTACCTACCGATGGAATGTATATACGTTTGTATACCGATGGAAATATATACGTTAAGACATGAGTGTTTCGGACAAGTATCGTAGTCACATAGGAGCACGATCTTTACTTCTTGTATTCAGTGACTTTTTATTAGAGTGAAGTTCAATTTTTTTATTCTCAGTCTCCGAATACTTTTCTGTATGTACAATTAATTCAGATGAGATTTAGTGTTATGTAAAATGTTCAGTTTGGGGATAGATGAGTCCTTAGTGTCCGTAAATTGTTGTAAGAAATTATCTTCGATATTTCGACACTAGGTCCGACGACTTCTCTATTTGGGAATTAAATTATGAGAAAATTACGACTTTATCTATTTTCAAGAGAAATTTAACTGTAATAACTTTGTTTTCTACTCCGGAAATTTCAAAATAGTATTAGTGTAACATTTTATACATACTAGCGATATCATCTATCTGACTTGAGTCCGAGGTCGTTTAATATAAGGATACTTTCTTATAAGATGTAGACGAGAGACTACTTTAAAAATGGTAAAGATGAATGAGAGAGTGATAGTTAGAAACCGTAAAGTTAATATAAAGGAGCTAAAAATTTAAAATCACAGATTTACAAACCACAGTAACAAGTACAGAAAGTCGTCCACGAGAGCACTTCTTTAATAGTAAAGATTGGATGTAGACAACCGAAAAAGTCTAACGTTACAGAATAGAGTCATTAATAAGGTAAAAAAAGTTTGACCTATCCAAAGGACCCAGTTTTAAGTGGTACGGTGGTAAGTTTTTGCTGGAATTGTCAATGTCCTTGAAGCCACGGATAGTAAAACAACCCATTAAACAGAGACCATTCTATTGTATTTCATAAGGAATCTGCGGATTAGACACGTAAAAATTATTTTGTTCTCGCAGATGTTTTTTCGCAGTGTGAGAAATGAAAGTAGAACTAACTGTTTTGTTTCGTCCACAGTGACGTATCAGTGTCTGTGTCTCTCTAATTGGAGTTTACCTCGAAAAAAAAGGGAAGAAGAGGTTACCTCATAAAAATCTCTTTATTAAATTTTCGTTTGATTTCTTAGGAGCACTAAAGTTTAAAGATTTTAGTAAAGTCCGTGTGTTCGTTTATCTAAGAATGACATCGGACTTCTTTCCCAGACCCGGGATCTAGACTAATTCCGTCTTTTGTCAGGAGTCTAGTACCCCGACCACGGGTCACCGCGAAGACAGGGACACGATTGTCCCAGAGAGGGCTGGGTAGTCTCGATGATTTCGACGTCTTTGTGAGTTCGGTGAAGCACTTCTGAACCCTACCGAAGGTGTGCCAATTCCGATGTCTTATAGACTCCCCACCCGTCCCTCCTTACACGTAGATCCTGTCTTTAATGAGACATAAAATGCCTTCCTGGTCTTCGGTGTTTCTACCTTTTATATGGGTTCTTTGCGATTCTGCCCAGTGTCTCTTTCTTGTCCTAAGAACGGACATAGAGGTTTATGTCAAAAAGAGTGTTTACACAAAGAGTCTCTTTTTAGACCCCATAGAAAAACCCCCTTCTTCCACCGTGTCTTAACGAAATAAACTTTTTGACTTACTTCGCACGAGTCAGCACAGGTTGAGGGACGGTGGCGTACCTGACATCGAGTGTTCCGAGGAGGCGGGAACCGTTCTTACGACCGCACCCATCGGTAGAGGAAGAGATCCTCGAGAAAGGTTGGATCCCTAGTTCAGGATCAGAGAACGTAGAGGACGTTACCGTCCGTCTATGAAATGGTGTCCTGGTGGATGTGAGGGAGTTTGCTTTGAGGCATTACCTCACTATAAGACTTGTCTCTTGATGTCTTACACTTCCTGTCAGAGAGCCCATAGACTCTCCTCTGATAAGACTCGTCTCCCTGCACGTTTCCGGGACTCCGTCGTTTTCCTCGCCCTTCCTTCCGGTCCACCAGTCCTTCACTTCCTCGGTCTGCCTGCCGTAGGATTGTCGACTCGGTAGGATGGCCGAGGTCAGGCACAGGTGTCGCCGGACCCGTCTGGACCTCCCACAGTTCCCCTTGCGACTGGACCGGAGTGAAAGGAGAGTTAACTAGCGACCGACAGTACTCTAAACTCAGGTCTCTTTTGGACGAGAGACTCGAGACCCTCTTGTTGACCGGGGTCGGGGCGCCATGACTCTCCCCGTCGCGTCACTCCTGGGTCCACCGGTAGAGTCGCGACGGGAACAAAGCACCGAAATCTACTCCCTGAGTCTCGAGAGGTTTAGACGAAGGAGTAGGCCTGCTACTCCTCTCGTGGTGTTAGAGTGGGAGGTCTCTTGGTGTCGTTCCCAATCGTTTCTACTCGTTCCTACTCTGCACCGCGGTTCACCAGGGTCATGTATCGCCCGTGAGTCGATTTACGGTGGACGTTAATAACAAAGCTGAATTTTGTCTCGGGTACGGATTGTACAATTAAAGATGAGTGACATGACACATGTTTGTGTTTTCAGAGGGCATCGCTTTATAAGAGGAAGTCTTCTCCTAGTTCAGACTCGTTAAACTGGTTATATAAGTAAACCCCAAAAAAAAGGGTGATGAAATATCTTCTTAATACGAGTGAATAGTCGTTCCTCTAGTTTGATCAGTAAGGATTTCCTTTAGTGACTGAACCACCGTACTCACACTCGTTTGAGGTCTTGTACCACTTCCTCTCGCTCCGGACCGTACGACGTCAGGAACCCCAGCGTTTCTTAACCTGTACTGATTCGCTGACTAGTTTTTGTTTCCTTTAGTTACGACTTATAAATGACCTTCCTGACTACGACTTCGATTTTGAGATTATGAAACCGGTAGACTACGCTTCTCGGTTAAGTAACCTTTTCTGGGACTACAACGACCCTTCCTGACTTCCGTCCTCCTCTTCCCCTATTGTCTCCTACTCTACCAACCCACGGTAACGACTGAGTTACTCGTACTCAAACTCGTTCGAGGTCCTCTACCACTACCTGTCCCTTCGGACGACACGACGTCCGGTACCCCAACGTTTCTCAGCCTGTGCTGACTCACTGACTTGTTGTTGTTCTTGTTAAATTTACACCTTCGGTTAAATTTGCGAAAAGATTGAAAATACATAATACAGTTCACCTTAAATTTTCTTAGGGAAATCTACAATCTAGGTGGAGTAAGACCAGTAGTCAGAGAAGGTCTCCTTTGACAAGTAAACGGACGTTAGACGAGATCAAGTTTTGTGGGGAAAGATGTGTTTATGTAGGTAGTAGTAGATATTAAACGATTTTCTCCTGTGAGACGAAAGTGCTAAGTAACTTTTGTGGAGTGCTTGCAGTCCTACAAGTTGAGTGTCTGACAGAGTGTTACTGTAAGAGAATGGAGGACGTTTTTGAAGAGTGAGTAACCTGACTTCCCTACAGGACCCCCGAACTAGGGGCTGTGGTGATCAGGCCTCGATTTGTGGGCTCCGGAGACCTCCAGGCCGAACTTGAAGAGCATCTCCGGCCGTCGGCCGAAGTCCAGCCGTGGGCGGCGGAACAGGAGAAACCCCTCTCGGTACAACGTACGTCCGCCCCGTATTCCCTCGGGGTGCCCTTGGTCGCTGCGCAGGTGGACCGGCTCTCGGACGCCCGAGGAGGCCTACATCCACTACTAGAACCCGGAGTGCACGAACCCGAACCCGTAGTGCTGCCCGGACCCAAGGCGGGCGAGAAGGGAGAAGAGTTGGCCCCCCGGGTGGCAGGGGAGGTCACTCCGTCCACACAGGAGCCCTGCCCCTTCCGGGGGTCCCGTCCGCAAGAACCGTCCGTGAAACCCCCTCCACACACTGTTGGGCCACGACAGTCGCCCTCCGTCCCGTCGGCCCCCCCTGGGGTGTAGGTGTGAACTACACGGGTTCAGGACTTTCGCCGACGACCCACCACCCCCGACCGCCCGGTGTAAGTGTCAACAGAGACCCACCTCCCTGCGCCCCTGTGGTTCTTCCTGTAGACGGGAGTGACCCCTCCACGAAAGTCAGAAATGACGTCCAAGATCTACCAAGGACCAGAGACGTTCTCTGTCTCTCTGAAGAACCGGAAGGAGCCGAAGACTCGTCGACGAACCTCCCAACCCCCCGAGTCCCTGGGGTCAAAACGAGAGAGGTTGTCTCCTTAGACTCAGTTTTTGGTGTCGCAACTGTGACAAGGGTGGAGGGTCCTGCGGAGAGAGCAGCGACCGTGGTCTCCCGAACGACAGTCAGCTTAGAGGTCCTTGTTTTCGATGTACTGGTAGGGGACGACTGTGCGGCGACCCGTGACAAAGTGGGTCGAAGGCTCGACGTGGACCGTTTGAATACGGGTACCCAACGACTAGACGTCGAACACTCCTTGACCCCGAGCTAAACCCCCACCAAGCCTCTCTGGGCAGGAGTGGAGGGAAGAGACCGAGTAGAGACAGAGAATAACACAGGTCCCCCACCCCTTGCGACACACGGTCCGATGAATTGGGTCGCCGGCTCCGAGGACCGACGCGGAGGGGTCGACCGAGGAAAGAGGGTTCTCCACTGTGCGGTACGGGGACTGCTGTGGGGTCGAGCGGGTGGACCCACCTGAACTTGAGGACGTGTCGGGACCCGACCTGTCCAAAGTCGAGACAGAACCCGAGGTGAAAAGGACCTGGGTGAACACGAAGACCGGAGGAGTCCTGTAGGAAACTCCGACCTCTCGTTAGTTCTCGTGGGAGACCTACCCGTCTTCCACGACACGAGACCCGCGACTCGAACCCATGGGCAGGGGAGAGACCTACCCAGAGATTCCCCTGCCAGAGGTACCAATGACTCCATCTACCAAATCCTACTGCACGCGGGAAAGGGAGACTCCAGGGCAGGTGACCTCCTGTTCCGTCGGGACCTCTTTCCCGACAGGGGCAGAAGCCGTCGGGGAGCGGTGGTGACCCGTGGCCTACGTCCCGAAGACCCCTGGGGTCGGGACACCCAACACCTTCGCCGGTCCGGTCCGGGGGTCGGGTGAGGAAACACTCGTGCAGGTGACGACGTCGTCTTGACAATTGAGAAAGGTTTCCTACGGAGGAGTCAAGGAGCAACAGTTCCCAGAACCGGTTGAATAGGAACCACTGTCCGGTCCCCTGTAGTCGGAGGGCGAATCGACCTTGGAGGTCCGACCTGAGCGGGTACTGTCAGGAGGCTGAGCCGTCTGGACCAGGGACCTCTGGTGCTTCCTGGACGTCCACCAGACGCGGAGAGAGGTCGAGCCTGAGAAGTAAGGCAAGAGAGACTCGGTAACCTCTCTTAAATTTTAGGAAGTCCGACCACCCCGGTCGGACTCTACGGAAACGTTTCGGGACTTCACCCACTTTGAGGAAGCCCTGTGCCCCTGATGAGAGACCAGGGGAGCTTAAACGTAAAGGTTGAAGGAGACCGTGTCGTGTGCACCGTCCGAGCAGTCTTCTCCTCGGTTGGAGGTTGTGCTACCCCAACCGTAACCGTAGAGGGTTTGAGTCCTGAGCCAGCAATAATAAAAAACTAGGCAAAGACGACAGGGCGTTAAGCGACATTGTACTGAAGAATCCGCGGTGCCCTTGCGAGTAAAAGGTCGGCAGTCACCCCCGACGGACGGTACGTCAGGAGGAATTACCTTTTCCCAGAGGAAGTTCGACGATGGACCTCTTCTCCTTTAAGAGTTCGACGAACAACGGGGGACTGTCGCAGTGGCCCCGCTAGGACGAAAGTAGTAAAAGTCTCGTCAAAATTTTGACTCGTAACAGAAGTGTGTGTCTTCCTACTGAATAGACAATCCAAGGCCGACTTACTCTCGGTTAATCAGGTACTCTGGATCTCTCTTTATTTTTCTTTTCATGTCATCTAACTGTCTATCTTTGAGAGCCATTTGTGTCTAAATAAGTAGTGAAAGGATGGTAATGAAGTAAGTGAGTTGGGTCTACGATAAAGAGGTTTTGAAAAGACTATCCCCGTGCGTCTTGCATTGTAGCTTTACTAATTACAATCTTTACCTAATATTTGTGTGTAATTTAGAATTCAAATATAAAATTTTTGGGTGTTCAAGTGTGACTATGACTAAATTTTCCCGTCTGCTCTTTGCTTCCAAAAAGAAGTGTCTTCTTATGGTTGACTATGTTCTTTTTAATCTGTTAATCTTTTTAGTGGTGAAACATAAGTGGTCTCATTATTAATAGAACCTACTCCCTGTGGTTGCCAACGATTTTAGTGGTTCACGTCTTGACAACCCTTTGTCCTATAAATGTGTTAGCATCTCGTGGTGGGAGGTCTGACGAAATAAAGGATGTTTCCTTTTGAAGTAGACGTGTTGCCTCTTTGGACCACCTGCAGTAGTTTAAATCGCATAGTCATATCTTTCGTTGTAGTGTGCGAGGGTCACAATCCAACAAGAGTCCGGAGTGTAGGGGATACTCTCATAAGAACGATATTTATAAGAAAGGGAAAGTAAACGAACGTAGATGTGTATCGCACATGAAAAAGGTAATTACTCTAGTAAAGGATGTTCGATTTAAAAACAGTCAGTAAAAAAAATAAACAGGGAAGAGGGATGAGGGGTGGTGTCCTATGTCATTGTAGGATCGAATCCAGAAAGGTGAGAAAAGGTGGGACAAGTGTCTTAGGACAGTTTGTGTGTGTGGATACTAATTGTGTGTGTGTGTTGATTTAGTTCTATCTATTGGTTGTTCCCGACTGACGTGTTGTGTCCCTTGTGTTGAGTTATAAGAGATTGATGACATACTCTTTTCTTAGTCTATTCTTAGCTTTTCTTATTTCATTTTTATTTTTTTCTTAGTCTTTTCTTGTCTATATTCACATACATGTTGACTTAACGAAACGACATGTGAACTTTACTTGTGTTGTGACATTTAGTTGATATGAGTTATTTTAAAAATTCATTTTTTGTCTTTTATCTGTTTGTGTGTGTGGACACGTGTCCACATGTGGGAGGGGACGACGGCACGACGTGAAGGCAGAACAGGTGAAACATGAGTGTAGGAGTAGAAGGGTGAGGACTCTAGTCCGACCAGGGCTCTTCCGGTCGCCATGGGGGTCCAGGACGGAGTTCGGATTGGTCCCTGTGAGACTAGGGTCGGAGTCAGGGGACTGTGTCTCCCCTCAGAGTCATGTAGGTATAAAGAAAGAAATAAGTCAAAAATTCCACAAAAGAAACACGGAGACCGTGTTTATGTTTTTCGTACATCCATTTAGTTATTCTGTCGTCAAATTCTCTCGAAGTGTGAGAGACCCATCCCTTTCAGTGTCTTTCGTTCTTAGGGTGTTTACACTCGGTTGGGTGTTTCCTTCGCAGAGATTAAGAGACTCCCGTCTTAATATGCGTACTTTGGTTGTCTGGAGAACTCGAACTTGACGCCTCCGACCGTCGTCCTTTAGTCAAGAGCCGTCACTGTTGGGTTTGGTCTCATAGTCTGTGACGTCAGGTGTTTCATTAACGATCTCTCACTGTTCACTGGTCACGAAAGATTTTAGATTGTGTCTGAATCGTAGTCCGAGTGACTGTGTAGTCCATTCGTGACGTGGGAGGAGGAACGGTTGTTTGTTTTGGCAGAAACAGGTAGTAATTGGCAGTCCCTACAGAGGCCGAGAGGACTGAGAGGGGCCGAGCGTTAGAGACGACTACCAAACTGGTTGAACAGATCTTGGAGAAGTCAACCCACGCATATACAAAAACGTAGTAATTCGTCTATCTATCCTAGATCCAGGAGTATATGTTAGAGAAGGAGGGAGAACGCGAAGTTAGAGGACAAGGGTACAAACAAGACGGATCATCTCGTCCCTTCCGTACGGACCTGTGTCTTCTGGAGTCGTCTGGGGGTAGAGACACGACAGGTGGTTACACTGGTTTGGTGATGACTTACTACCCGTTTCCGGTTTAAAGGGTCGAACTGTAAGTTCCAGACTACTCGTGACCCGGGTATATACGAAGGTCCGAAATTAGGGTAAATGAAAAGATGAACTTTACACGGACGGTCATTTCGACCGGAAGTATAAGGTATCGACGAACGAAGGGTCACCGCGACGCCATTTCTTAGGCAGACGGCTCCATCATCTACACCCAAGTTAGGGACCCAACCCTTCTAGGGGGACCTCATCCTTTACCGTTGAGTGAGGTCGTATGAACGGATCTTTTAAGGTACCTGTCTCATCAGACCACCCAATATCAGGACCCCAACGTTTCTCGACCTGTGTCGACTCGCTGACTCGGGTTCGTGGGGTATCGAGGTGGGAAACTCGAGTTTTCCGGTGGAGAAAGTAATTCGGAAAGGACTGAAGAGGAAAGAGGGGAAAGGGTTTTTTGCCACTTCTTCCTCGAACTATAATGAAGAGACGTAGGACTTAGGGATCTAGAAAGGAAGACCGTGATAGTATGGTATAAAATTTTTAATATAAATACATGTAGAAAATATATGTATTTATATTAAAAAAAATTTTATACTGAAGGGACCACCGAGTCTACCATTTCGCAGACAGATGTTACACTCTCTGGAGCCAAACTAGGGACCCAACCCTTCTAAGGGACCTCTTCCTTTACCGTTGGGTGAGGTCATGAGAACGGAACTTTTAGGGCACCTGTCTCCTCGAACCACGTCCGATGATATGTACCCTAGCGTTTCTCAACCCGTGTTGACTCGTTGAAGTGAAAGTGAAAGTGTAGAAAATAACCCGAAGGGTCCACCGCGATCACCATTTCTTGAGTGAACGGTTACGTCCTCTATATTCTCTAAACCCGAGTTAGGGATCGAGTTCTTCTAGGGGACCTCTTCCCGTACCGTTGGGTGAGGTCGTAGGAACGGACCTCTTAGGGTACTTGTTTCCTCGGATCGTCCGATATCAGGTACCCCAGTGTCAGTCTGTACTGACTCACTGAGTCGTGTGTGTAGAAAATAATATGAATCTACTCGGAAAAAGATATCAATGTCAAAGTAATATCGACACACAGAATAAAAGAAATAATTTGATGTTCGAGTGATCTAACATCCAATTGTCGAGTCTATAGAGAGATAAGTGATGTCACAGACCCTGTCGTAAAAACATGTATCAACCACGAACCCTAATAGAGGAGGGTTGAACTCGAGTTTTACTACTTAGTGAAAGTTATGTCGTACCCGGGATTAATAAAAAAGGTAGTTTCTACCTCTAATGTTTCAGATGGAAGGGTTGACCAATTGGTCATTCAGTGGGAGAAGGGAAGGGGGATCCTCCCGATATAGTCTTATGAGTCCCGGAAGGGACCACCAAGTCTACCATTTCTTAGGCGGACGTTACGTCCTATGGGTCTAAGCTAAAGACCCAGTCCTTCTAGGGGACCTCTTCCTTTACCATTGGGTGAAGTCATAAGAACAGACCTCTTAAGGTACCTGTCTCCTCGGACCGTCCGATGTTAGGCACCGTAGCGTTTCTCAGTCTGCACTGACTCGTTGATTGTGATATGCCTTTTTGTGTAAGACTAGTAGTACTAACTAAATATAAACAGTATTATAAATAAAATTAATCTTCTAAATTTTCGATTTCTTTCAAACTCCCTAAAAATACAATAATTTACCTCTGTACCCAAAATTTTCTATACTTTTTATGACATAAAAGGAAGACTCGACGGTTCAGACGATCCCTTACGAAATAGTCAACACTTAAAAGTGTATTTATAAGTTCACGACACGGAAACTTACATTTACGTTAAGGTAGACTGAGTTATTTTGAATCAGTGGTTTCTTCGAGGTCGATTTTAAGGATGGTACGTTGTTTAATAGGAAGTCTTTTTGAATTCTTATGTCTTTTTACATATCCGACATTTGGGTTTTACATTGTCATTTATGTTATTACTACGTTTTTTCAGTTTTATGGTTGAAAGTTTCAAACTGTAAAAATGACTCGTAGATAACTCCAGATATTAAATTATCCTATCAAAATACACTTCGCTGAACGTTCACAAGTGTATGTTCAATTACATAAGTTGATAAAATCTCTCAGAACACCATTAGTGAGTAGACACGAAAGACGTTACCGTTAATAAATCCTTATCGGTCCAAGAACCAGGATAAAGTTTTACGACATATACAAATAAGAGTTGTCCATATCCATCAAATTTTGAGCTACGTGACGACTGACTTACTTGAAATGTTTAAGTCAAAGTAACGAACTAATTTTCAACTTAGTGACCAACCCTCTACCATTGAGTGTAAGGTCCTGTGACATCGATAGGTACCACGACTTAAGACACTTGCAAACGATTTAATACATTTTGATCTTGGTAAGAGACGTCGACCGAAATGAGAGGAATAGATACAGGTATTATACTCATGATATAGTGTAAAATAAGATTGTATATTAGTCTTGACACAAGTCTTTTTTTAGAGGGAAAAGAAGAATCGATTGTCTCCGATAAAATAAAAATAAAACTCACTTCTTACACATTTGTTTTACGAGATAAAACACTTCCCGGTCCTTTTCTGTATTGAACCGAAAGGTTTCCGATCTGGTTAGAAGTTAAGTCAAGTCAAGTCAACGAGTCAGCACAGGCTGAGAAACGTTGGGGTACTTGACGTCGTGTGGTCCGGAGGGACAGGTAGTGGTTGAGGGTCTCAAGTGAGTTTGAGTGTAGGTAGCTCAACCATTACGGTAGGTCGGTAGAGTAGGAGACAGCAGGGGAAAAGGAGGACGGGAGTTAGGGAGGGTCGTAGTCAGAAAAGGTTGTTCAGTTGAGAAGTAAAGTAGTTTTATAATTTACTTAACTATAAAATTCATAGGGGTCATTTTTACAACGTACGAAGAGGTTTTCTTCGGAGAAAGCGTAATCTGTTGTCTTTCGTAAACAAAAGGTGCAATTTTTTTTTAGGAATAAAGGTCCTGTCTCATAATGGATCTTATATATACCGTAAGTAAAAACGGATAATACATATTATGAACAAAAACAGAACTCACTAAAAAGGATTTTAAGTTTATGAATGTAACGGGTAATAAAAAAATTTACCTTAAAGTAATACATTTTTTTATTTTTTATAGGTTTCAGGGGATGCGGGTGGTATTTTTTGTCTCTAATTACACATCTTGGGGTCTAAAAAAAATTGTGAGTCCTTAGTCGAAAAATTGAGGTCCAAATGTGAAACGTATAGTACCTGTGGAGAGGTGTATTTCATTATTTTTAAAATAAAGAAAATTACCAGTGAAAATGGTATTAAAGGGACAGTTAGAGAATGACAGTCTGAAATCCAACAAAAGTCGAAAACAGAAAATTTTATCAAGAAGTGCATTTTAACGACTTACATATAGAAATACAAGGGGAATGAGGGAATGTTATGTAAGGATTTCCATCGGAGTAACACATTCGTCCTTTCGTATAAACGTAGAATTATGTGTTGAACTTCGGGGTAATCCCAAAAAACAAAACAAATGTCCGTGTCAGATACGGATCTGATATACGGTCCTGGACCGTGTATTACCCACGGGGTATTAATGAACGACTTATTTGCGTTTGACGGGAGTTCCTTTTTCGCAGTTAGAAGGAAGAGAGAGAGTTAAAGGGATGAGAGATAGACAAGGTAGAGGAGAGAAGGCTTTTAGAAGTGCTGGTGTTACTGGTCTAATAAGCGGTAAACTTGTCGTTGTGATAAAAAGACGAACCCTTTGAAAAGTAAAAATTAATTTCGTATTAAATAGATACCATTTAACATGGGAGAAATGGCATGGTAAGACGTTCAAAGCCGTTTACATTAGTTGGAACACTGGTGGTGGTAGTGTTAGTTCTATGTCTTGTCAAGGTGCCCGAGGTTTTAGGGGGCTAAACGAAGGGAATGGGGTCGGGGACCGTTGGCTCTAGACTAAAGACAAGGGTGTGAATCAGAAAAGGTCTTACAGTAAATTTATATTGATATGTCACACGTCGGAGATACGGACCGAAGAAAGGGTTCGTGTCACGTATACTCTAAGTAGTACTGGACCCCAGACAGTCTCAAGTAAGCAAAGATACCGATTTATGTTAAGGTGTGATACATGGTGTCAAACAAGTGTGGAAGGGGCCAACTCCTTGTAAACCCAATAAAGGTCTGACACCGTTAATGTTTATTTCGATGATTTTTGTAAGTGCGTGTTCTAAAACATATCTTGACCTTGTGAAGATTTAAGAATCTTAAATTTTTACGATTCTGTCTTACGGTTCTGTGGTTCATGTCTGATCTGTAGACCTGTGAGAAGTCTTGTGTGAAGAGTGGTGGGTTCCACTAGACCAAGAACACAAATAAACGGACACATAATAGTCGGAGGGGAACAGGATACATTCGAGGTCCTCTCGTCCGTTGGGGGTTGGGTTGGTAGGGTGGAAGACAAGTGGTGAGAGCAGAGTTCGGGTGTTGTCATCATCCGTGTGGCGTCCCTAAGTTTTCGTGAAAAAATTCTTTACTTCAAGCGAGTTGTGATCCTTAAATAAAAGGTGTGAACTTATCGTAAATGGTAAAGGTCCACGATAAAAGTCATGAAACGACGTGACTTAGGTATATTATTGGGACACCGATCTAAAACGAGAGAACAAAAATGTCTACTTCTTTGATTCCGTCTCTCTGTAATTTATTGAAGACTTTCATACTCCTTCTCGACCTTACATTTAGGTGTCAGGTATGAGAATTCGGGGGTCCGGTTCGAAGGTGTCTTAGTAGTCAAAAAATTCAACTATCCAAATTTCAGAACGATAAAATAAAGGAATAATGAAATGAAGATCACTGTAATGCGTAGTAAAGTATGCTACAAGTCGATAAACATGAAGAAAGTACGACACATAGAGGTTTCACTTTAAGAGAGATTGGTAATAAAAATTACCGTTTGTACCCTCTGTTCGATAAAGGTCTAAAATAGTTCGATTGTATAACTTCTGATTAAGGTAGATGTTTCATGATCTACTCTAGGTTTGAGAAAGTTATAATAGTGTAAGAACGTAAATAATTATTCTTTGACTTTCCTCTCTGTCCGAAGTTTAGATCTATTTTCGTCTAGGAAAGACTGCATGTCCTTTCCTTCTCATAGGTATATATCCTGAGGTATATATCGTAGGTATACAGACTGAGTTGACCGACTCAGTCTGTTCCGAAACCAATATGACAACAACCTCCTCACTTGTCGTAAATTTTTTTTTTACTCGAGGTTGTAAGTGAACGTTCCGTACAGGAGAGAAGAGCAGGTTCCCGATAGGCCGGATGTTTGAGTATTGGACCGACGAAGTGTTGGATACGGTGGACGGGTCGTCCACTTTCCGTTGACTCCTGGGTGAGCAAACTTAAATCTCGTAGAAGAGGATAAGTAGATGGACGGGTTCATAATCCCCTTCGTGTGACTAACTTTGGTGGGTGGGACCGGTCCATGGTATCATTGGTAAACGTACTCAACAAAATACTGTCCTCTAGGACTATTCCTTATGCCTTATTCGGTGGTGGTTGGCCTTCTGAAGCCTTTTCCAGATTTCCTCTGTGGCGCACAGGCAGGTGAAGGGTCTTAGGGAGAACGATCGTAGGTAGAACCGACTCGCTACGCACGCGGTGGTCCTTTCTGAGACTTAATCTTACTAACCGGTTTCTGGTGGGCCTTTGATTAGGATAGTGGTATTTTGGGCTGTAACACTCGGTACACCGTCTCGTCAAGAGGACCCAAAGGAATGGGATGACGAGAGGTGGACCCACGGGAAAGGGTTATTTTAGAGAACGAAGCAGTCGTGTACACAGAGGAGTCTGTTAAGTAAAGGCTCACAATCTGTTCTCGGGTCAAAGCCCGGGACCTTCCCCAGGGTGAAGGACGTTGTGTTCATAATTATATTACGACATTATCAGTGTTCAAACAAGGGAAGTAAAGATAAGTGTTTACCGAATACATTTATAAGGTTGTATGGGATCTTTGTGCGTTGTTTAGATCTTGTCCGTTCCTTGTGTAGGGGAAAAGGGAAAGGGTGAACAGGATACCGAGTTAGGCGAGAGGTCATATCTGCGACCCGGTCCGTCAAGGTCCTCTTAGGAATTCAGACGAACTTGTCCATCCCTCCCTCTTACGAAGGACCTCCGACCCCGACCCCCCCACAACGTTCATGTTAACCCTCGGTCCTGGTTGTGGAAGAGTTTAGAGAGACGGTCTGGGACGAGTTGGAGCGAAGAGGTTCACACAAATAAAGTTTCGGCGTCCCCACGAGTTTCGACGTATGAAACTGGAGAAGGTACACGGAATCTGGGACCGTCACCTGAACTCGTAAGTGTTGCCCCCACCGTATACTGGGAACGAATAGACGCCCTGACATCCGACATTTGGAGTCCCTAACAGACGATAGACTTTCCTTCTTTCTTGAGAAAGAGTGTCGTAGTCCCTATTACGCTCGTAGTGGACGTCGAGTTTTCGGACGTGTCCGACCCCCATTCCTCCCCCATGGGGGAATCCTTAACTCTGTCATCGTGACTGTGTCTATGTGACGGTACACATCTTGTCTATCGAGTGCCCTTCGACGACGTATCGTGTCCTACGGGTCGAGTCGTGAGACACTAGTGTATCTCCCACCTCCCCCCTAGACCTCCCTCCGAGACCTCCCTCCCCGATGTACATATGTGTCTCGCCTAAGTGTGACGACACGTGGTCTTAGATTGTGTTGTAACATTTCGTTAATATGAGGTTAATTTTTTTTTTTTTGGAGTTTTTGTCAGTGACGGTCTAATTTCTAGAACTTTAAATTTTTTCGTCGTCGGAAGTGGTCCAGTGATCTTTACCCCGAGAAAGTTTAGTTCAGAAAAGACCTTCCATGTAAAGAAGTAGAAAGTAGTCTTCGTTTATTGGAAAAAAAGACAGTTTACTTGGTCTATGGATCTTCCTATTTCGATTTATAAATTGTGGTTCCGTCTTGTTCGTTTTTTTTTTTTTTTTTTTTC
>SJYO01048061.1:44114610-44168963 GCA_006410555.1 Capra ibex | reverse complement strand
TTTTCGGAGAACTACTTTCACTTTCTCCTCTCACTTTTTCAACCGAATTTCGAGTTGTAAGTCTTTTGCTTCTAGTACCGTAGGCCAGGGTAGTGAGGTGCCCTTTATCTACCTCTTTGTCATCTTTGTCACAGTCTGAAATAAAAAACCCCGAGGTTTTAGTGACGTCTACCACTGACGTCGGTACTTTAATTTTATGTGAATGAGGAACCTTCCTTTCAATACTGGTTGGATCTATCATATAAGTTTTCGTCTCTGTAATGAAACGGTTGATTCCAGACAGATCAGTTCCGATACCAAAAAGGTCATCAGTACATACCTACACTCTCAACCTGACACTTTTTCCGACTCGCGGCTTCTTAACTACGAAAACTTAACACCACAACCTCTTCTGAGAACTCTCAGGGAACCTGACGTTCCTCTCGGTTGGTCAGGTAAGACTTCCTCTAGTCAGGACCCTATAAAAACCTTCCTTACTACGATTTCGACTTTGAGGTCATGAAACCGGTGGAGTACACTTCTCAACTGAGTAACCTTTTCTGAGACTACGACCCTCCCTAACTCCCGTCCTCCTCTTCCCCTGCTGTCTCCTACTTTACCGACCTACCGTAGTGACTGAGCTGCCTGTACTCAGACTCACTGGAGGTCCTCAACCACTACCTGTCCCTCCGGGCCGTACGACGCTAAGTACCCCAGCGTTTCTCAGTCTGTGCTGACTCGTTGACTTGACTTAACTTGACTCGTTCACCCGATACTGATGGTAAAGTCCCTGCCGGTCCTCCGTCGTAGTGAAGTCGGTTCACCCCTGGGGTCGACGTTCCGTGGCGAGACCTCGGGTTCGGACTCTTTGGGCAAGGAGGGTGGTCCTCGTCTTGGGTCCTGGGTCGTGTTTCCAAGAGGTAGGACATGGACAATTGTAGGGAGACACGAGGGGGGCAGGACACTATCGGTGTCAGGTCCATGGGTGTCTGTAGAGATACACCTGGGGGGTTCCCGGTAGTGGTCGAGATTTGTGGAAGGTGTGCTCCGGGGGAGGGAGAGGATGGGGTAGGAGGGTTTCCTGTCGAACTCCGTAGAATCTGTTATAGGGTTCAGGTTTAGGTCGACGAACACTGGGTTTATTGAAGAGTGTGACACTTTTCTTTAGAACCTTCAGTAGAAGAAGGTAGGAGAATATTTAATTCTTTGATTTGCTCCAGTTCTCTTCCATATAAACAGTCCCCGAGATCTCTTTGTCTTGGTTGCTCTAAACGCACACACACACACACACACACACACACACACACACACAGACATACAGTCGTACACAGACACACAAGTATAGACTCACAGACACACACAGGCATATAGACACACAGGCACACACGCAGGCACACACACAGACATCCGGATGGAGACATACACAGGTACCCACAGATACACAGAGACACACACACTCACACACACACATCTCTCCTTAAAATTACTTGACCGAGTGTATTAGTACCTCCAACCTTTTAGGGTTGAGACGTCCCATCTGGTCGTCCGACGTCTTCTCGACTACGACGTCATATTTGGGTGTCCGGTAAACGTCCATCTTAACGAAAAACGACCCCGACTTCCTCCTCCCTCGTCCCCTCGTTAGATAACAAGACAGGTCCAGAAGTTGACTAACCTACTCCGGGGGAGTGTCGTCCCTTCCGTTAGACGAAATGGGTTTCAGGTGAGTCAATTTGTAGTTAGAGTAAGCTTTTGTGGGCGTTTCTTTGTAGGTCTTACTACAAACTGGTGTATAAACCCGTGGTACCGGGTCGGTTCCACTGTGTTTTTTAATTGGTAACGTCACCCATTGACTGAACTGGTTCCTGTGACTAATTTTAGACCTCTTTTAGATTCTATTCGAAAATCTTTATGTCATTATATTACAGGAGATGACGATTTTATCGAATTTTGTGTTTGTCGTTCAAGTCTATTGGTAAAATAGGTCGTATGCGAGTCAGCGATTCAGCACAGGTTGGGAAATTGCTAGGGTACCTGGTGTCGGGCGGTCTGAGGAGACGGGTACCCTAAGAGGTGCGTTCTTACGACCTCAGTCAACGGTAAAGGGAGAGGTCCCCTAGAAGACTGGGTCCATAGTTTGGACGTAGAGGACATAACTGTCCTCCTAAGAAATGGTGACTCGGTGGTCGATAAGTGTAGATATTAGTATTAATGTTATATTATACGTCTGTTGCAAAGAACTCAATGGTTCTTAGTGTGACGCACGACAGACGAAACATATGTGATAGTGTAAGTTGATAGTGTGTTTGGATACCACGACACTACATTAAAACGTTGTCACGACCCAAAATAGACGTTTGTTTACTTTGAAACACATTGTGTGCATATGTGGGTCTGAGTTCCTCCGTCGACTTAACCCTCTTGAAAAAAAAAGATAGATTTTTAGTTTTGGTACTGTGCTCCGTGGCTGTAGACCCTTCTAGAGATGTAGGAAGACTTGTGTTGTCGGGTCATGAAGATCCAAGGACCGTAGTTATAGTTGAGACTCTCCCACTGACACGTAGTCGAGAAACCTTAGAGGAGGGTTGGGTCTCGTAACGAGTCGGTAAGGTTTCATTTGGTCTCAACGTGTAAGCGATTAGAACCCAAATAAGGCAATGGAGTCTGTTGTCAGTGATGGTTTTAGGTGTTGGGGAATAGGTGTCGGGGCTTATGGTTTTCCAGAGCTTTGATTTCCAACAAGAGTGTTAAGTAGACTGTCGTTTTGGAATGGATTTGGCTATCCTTCGGTATATTTATCAGAAAAAAAAAGGGTTACAGGGTGAATCACTCTTACAGGAATACAAAAGGAAGTCTTTGTGTTTACATAAACTAATGTCCTACAACGGCGTCTAGGATGACGCTTACAGTACAAGATATACCATCTCCGTGTTGGGTCTTTAGAGTCTTTCTATGTTTAGGGACGGGTATAAACTAGGGTTCCCAAAATGTCCTTCATAATTCCTGGATATAATAGGAGTAAAATGTTTACTCCGGTGGGTCCAAGTTTTTCTTGGGTTTATATCGAAGTAATCTACGGTTTCACTCATTGACGACAAGGTATAGACTTTCCGTGAGGGTTGACGTTACTGCTTATACTCGACGTTTGGTGGTCCCCTCAGGGAGATACACTGTGACCTTCGGTAATCTCTTCTCACGTTTTCAACCGAATTTTGAGTTGTAAGTCTTTTGATTCTAGTACCGTAGGCCAGGGTAGTGAAGTACCGTTTTCTACCCCTTTGTTATCTTTGTCACTCTCTGAAACAAAACCCCCGAGGTTTTAGTGACGTCTACCACTGAAATCGGTACTTTAATTTTCTGTGAACGAGGAACCTTCTTTTCAATACTGGTTGCATCTGTCGTATAATTTTTCGTCTCTGTGCTGAAAAGGCTGTTTCCAGGTAGATCAGTTTCGATACTAAAAAGGTCACCAGTACATACCTACACTCTCAACCTGAGATTTCTTTCGACTCACGACTTCGTAACTACGAAAACTTGACACCACGACCTTTTCTGAGAACCCTCAGGGAACCTGACGTTCCTCTAGGTTGGTCAGGTAGGATTTCCTTTAGTGAGGACTTGTAAGTAACCTTCCTACCTACGACTTCGACTTTGAGGTTATGAGACCGGTGGACTACCCTTCTTGACTGAGTAACCTTTTCTGGGGTTACGACCCTTTCTAACTTCCGCCCTCCTCTTCCCCTACTGTCTCCTACTCTACCAACCTACCGTAGTGGCTGAGCTACTTGTACTCAAACTCGTTCGAGTCCCTCAACCACTACCTGTCCCTTCGGACCGTACAACGACAGACACCCCAGTGTTTGTCAGACCTGTGCTGACCCGCTCACTTGACTTAACTTGGGACAAAACACCTGTCCTTCAATCTATGTGACTCTTCTGTCTATTAAACGAAGTTATGTAGACCAGAGTAGTTTTGGTCTGCGTCTTGAGAGTATTTCTAGGGAAAAACAGATATGATCTTTCTTTGGTTTTAAAGGTGGTTTTCTTCAATGCCCTTTCTGTATAAACCTTCGACTTAAAAGGGGGGTTCTAAGAGTTGATGCACTTAAACTTTTTCGTGACGTTTAGGTCGTGGAAAGGGGAGTAAATAAGCAGGCTTGCAGCAAGGGAGGAAACATTCGTCTTACTTTCGAGGCAAGTCTTAGGTCGTTTCAAGTGTACTAATGAATCGGTAGTAGTCGTAGTTCAGTTCCCGTGGTGTACCGTCTTTGTCGGGGACTACTCACCCTCGGAAACAGGGTCCCTTGTTATTTTCTCCTTTTGGTTTGACAGTAGTCCCGACGATTTGTACCCCGACCTTCACTCCTTTCTTTGTTTCTCCGGTCTGTCCGTTCTCCCCCTTCTTTCCACCTCCCTCAGGTCTCGTTTCTCTCTCGGGTTTGTCGTCGACGGTGCACTCCTACGGGCGTCGGGTCGGACGTCCGGAATACTGGTCCCTGGTCAGAAAGTCGAGGTCAGCAACCACGTACTTATAAGGTCGAAATAAGTGTCTGTGGTCGACCAAGAGGGGAAGAATAAGTAAAGGGAAGAAATAAGGGAGTAAAGGAAAGGAATTTTACGAAAGGTATTTTAGTGATCACTGAACCCCCGAAGGGACCACCGGGTTACCAATTTTTAGTCGGAAGGTTACCTCACCTGCACCCAAACTGGGGACCAGTGAAACCGGTGGACTACGCTTCTTGACTGAGTAACCTTTTCTGGGACTACGACCCCTTCTGACTCTCGTCCTTCTCTTCCCCTACTGTCTCCTACTCTCCCTACCTAGCGTAGAGGTTGCGTTACCTGTACTCAAACTCGTTCGAGACCCTCTACGACTGCCTGTCCCTTCGGACCGCACGACGTCAGGTACCCCAAGGTTACTCAGTCTGTACTGACTCGCTAACTTGTTGTTGTTGTCCCTTGAGTCTAAGGTTTACGAAGTCCCATTGGTCCGGACACACGACGTTGATCTCTTTCGGACACGCGGTGTTCCTTCCCGAACGTTGGTGTTCTTTCTGGGGTACGTCTGTTTTATTTAAATTTTTATTTCTCAAGACACCGTAGCTCATTTGAGTGTACTGACATACTGGTAGTGTGGTAGATAGAGGTCGTGAAAAAGAAGAAGGGTTTTACTCGGAGACGTAGCAATTTGTGACTGAGGAGTAAGGGGCAGGGGATCAGGGGTCAGGGGTGTTCAGATGCAAGACGGAGATACTTAAAAACTGAGGAGGTCATAATGTATGTTTACGTAGTATGTCAGAAAAACGTGAACCGAACAAAGTGAATCACCTTATAGGAGTTCCAAGTAGGTACGACATGATACAGTCGTGGACGACGGTAAGCTCCGACTTGTTATAAGGTAACATACTTCTCTGGCGGAAAACAAATAGGTAAGTAGACAGTCACCTGTGCACACCACGAGGTGGAGGACCGAAAACACTTGGTACGACGACACTTGTACTCACATGTCCATAGACCCAGGAACGAAAGTCAAAACACCCGTATATGGATGTTCACCGTAACGATCCAGTAAACCAATAAGACAAATTACAAAACTCCTGATCGGTACGAAAAAGGTACCCTCAAAGAGGTAAAATGGTTTGCACATGTTCCCAAGGTTAAAGAGGTGTAAGAGTGGTTGTGGACAATGAACAAAAAATATCATTGATAGGATTACCCCTGCCAGAACTAGTGATGGAAAACATGTTACAGTGCTTGGAGGTAGGTATCAAGAAGTCCGTGAGATAGTCTAGATTAGACGACTTAGACGAAAACTTGACACCATAACCTCTTCTGAGAACTCTCAGGGAACCTGACGTTCCTCTAGGTTGGTCAGGTAGGATTTCCTTTAGTCAGGACTTATAAGTAACCTTCCTGACTACGACTTCGACTGTGAGGTTATGAGACCGGTGGACTACGCTTCTTGATTGAGTAACCTTTTCTGGGACTACGACCCTTTATAACTTCCGCCCTCCTCTGCTCTTACTGTCTCCTACTCTACCAACCTTCCGTGGTGGCTGAGTTACCTGTACTCAAACTCATTTGAGACCCTCAACTACTACCTGTCCCTCCGGACCACACGACGTCAGGTACCCCAGTGTTTTTCAGCCTATACTGACTCGTTAACCTGACTCGACTTGACTAGGATCACCCACATTTAAGAGCGACACTGATCTAAACGTAAAGAGACTCTAGTCACTACAATTCGTAAGGAAACTAAAACTGAAAAAAATTGGATTTAAAATTTTTATAAAACAAATAAAAAAACGGACACGACCCAGAAGTAACGACGAGTGTCCGAAAGAGGTCACCGCCGCTCGGCCCCGACGAGAGATTGACACCGCACACCCGTCCACGCGAAGTTGTCAATGTCGAGCGTCCGAGAGGTCACACCTCGATCACCAACACCACAGGCCCGAATCAGTGGGACGTCGTACACCCTAGAAGGACCTGGACCCTAGTTTGGGTACAGGGGACGTGACCGTCCGTCTAAGAATTGGTGACCTGATGGTCCGTTCAGGGTTTAAAACTGAAAACTGACGAAGACTGAAACCGTAGACGGGAGGTCCGACCCGGGGGTCTTTGAAAAGGTGAAATGAGAGAAGTACTGAGACCTGAGACACACGGTCACCCTGGAAGACAAGGACGGGTGGATTTCCAAGATTAAAGAACCTGGTCTGTGTCGTCTATAAGTAGAACCAGTAGTCCTGACCGGAGGAGACAGTGTCGGTTCTGACTAAGTGACGTATTCTTAGGTAAGGACTGGGGCTCTGATTTAGGAGCCCTATCCGACCCTTGGTCCTGACCCTTGGTCAGGGGACCAACGGAGGAAGGAAGGTCCATCTGTCTCTTGGTCTGTATAAGTTCGGGTGGTCTGGAACGCTACTACGAGGTCCCGGTCTGCTCGGGACCTGGGACGGCGACCGTAGACGGTCTGTCCAGGAGTGTCTCGGTCTGAAGGGTTCCTCCGTCCCGGTACTGGTGTCGATCTTTTTACGCTCCCTGTATTCACCAGTGGTCCGTCCTCCGGGTAACCGTTCACGGTGAGTTCCAGTGTGACGGGAACGGGTCTGTTCTTACAACAGTCCGTCCCGTTACAAGGGTCTCGAGGCCCCCTTGTTAAGACTCACCGAAATGGAAAGTAAGGTAAAAAAAAGAAAAATAATTCCATATTGAACGTGTGTCATCGTACGTAGGGAAACTCACACATCAAGTCGTTCAAACTGTCTGTGTATGTCGTGTGCACAATGATGGTGTTGGTTGTATATCTTGTCGAGGTCGGGGGTCCTAAAGGAGACGAGGAGTGTGGGTTGGAAGGGGTGTTGGGTCGAGGACCTTTCGTGAATAGATAAGAGACAAGATATCAAAGTGTAAAAGGACTTAGTATGTTATATATCCAAAAATTCTGAAAGTATAACCAATTAAACTCTGACTAGATAAATCAAAGTCCGTTGGTATCAAACAAAGATTAAAAATAAAAAATTAACACCGTTTTAGGTACACTGTATTTTAAATGGTAAAATTGGTCCAAATTTGTATGTCAAGTGGTCGTAATCATATGTCAACCGATCGTAGTCATGTAAGTGTTACAGTACTTACATGAACGAATGGGTGGTAATAACCATTGAAATGAAAATTTCAGACCGGAGAAATTTACGAATACAAACTTGAAATTAAGGAGAGTTCTAGGGAACTCTTATTACACTTTCAAACTGTCGTGTAAGACAACCGTTCTGATACTCATTCAGTTCTATGCAGGTTCGACGGTCGTTTCGGGACCGGGGACGGACGACGGGGTGATAAAAATCTCGGTGAACGTAAGAATTTTGACAGGACCAAACCTACTAATAGGTACCGGTGCGAACGGTATCCTTCTCAAAGAAAGACTGTAAGGACCTCTGGTTTAAAAAAAAAATTACAAATTTATTCTTTGGAATACCAGATAGTTTAATGTTGACAGTCTTAACGTCCCCGAAGGGACCACCGGGTCACCAATCTTACAGGTTACCTCCCCCACGTCCAAGCTAAGGACCAGTTCTTCGATTCTAGGGTGCACGGAGGACCGGTTTTTCGGCTTTGTATTTTGTCTTCGTCACAACATTGTTTAAGTTGTTTCTGAATTTTTACCAGGTGTAATTTTTTATAATTTTTTTCTTTTTTGATGTCTATGTAATTGGAAACTGGGTTGTTGGAATAAGGACTCCAAAATTAGAATACTATCCCTGTGGACGTGTACTCGAAACATTTCATAGTGTCGTCACAAACGTCTTCTTTTTTGTAGTCTTTGGTAGGTTCACCGGTAGGTGTCTTCGTCCAGTGTATTTGGTACCACATAGATGACTCGGGAGGGGTTTCTTAGTCACTCGTCGACGTCTTCCTCGTCTCTTCGAGAGACACAAGACTATGCCTATGTCGAGCTCCTGTGCGTGAATTCACTCCTTTTGTGACTTCCTGTCATAACACTTAAGTCCCGATGGAAAACACATCTTTCCCCGACCACACCTCTGTTATATATATACATATAAACGAACATATACGTACTTTCTTAAGAGGATTTCTAGGATTGATTGGACAGATAGATACCTTGTCCTGCTCTTACTCCGACTGTCGTTCGGGCGATTACAGAAAATGTGAAAAGTTGTCGTATTCACATACTGACCAATTTTTTATTAATCTATTAAAAAAATTAAAAATTATTAATTTACTTAAAGTTTTTGGTCTCACATTTTATAGGGGACCCTTTTCTTGATGATTTAGACTGTTGTACCTCAGCAGTAGTATTAGTTGAATAAAGGTTGTCGACGTTCAGTTAGTTACATGGAAGGTTCGGAACTTATATGGGGTTTCGGGAGTTTATTGGATCTTTCACTAAAGGAAAAACTTTAAGTAGTACATCAAACCGACTCTTGTTCCTTCAAGGAAGACCACTACACGAAAATTTAACCTTGGACAGTGGTGTCTTTTTTTTCATACGGAGGAATTAAGAGAAGACCTACGGTACAAGTTAAGAAAACTCCCCCTTTTTACAAAGAACTATTAACCTTAGCAAAATTTCGGTTATTTTCAGTGGTTACAGGGACTGTTACTGAACCCGTCTACCACGTCCCAGGTGCACCGGTCAGTCCTCTCTCCCCTCCGACCTCCTGGGCCGTGCCTCGGGTGCCCCGGTACCCCTGGTTCCTACACGACGTCAGAATTTTGTCTTCCTGCACTAGTGGTCATTAATTTGCGGTGTCCTGTGCTCAAGGACATTGAGGCGTCTGAGAAAACGTTGTCCGACATGAGCGTTGGAAGTATAGTGTCATTAAAGGTTGTCTCTCCTGGTTCGTGAGAGAGTCAGTTCAAGGTTGTCCTTTTGTTGTGTTAGGTTTTACCTGTTCTTGCGGCAGTTCCTAAGAGTGTTCGGGTCACGTGCTAAAGATGAAAGATTACTCCTTTGTTTCTACATTTGTTACGAGGGAAAGGGTAAGAAGAACGTTTACCACAATAAATTCGAGATGAACATAAAGAATTTGGTTATTTCACACGTGGGGACGCAACCGAAGGGACCGACGCGATACGATAAGTGCTTCGTTTTGACACTCCTTGGTTCCGAGTCGGATCAAGTAGGAACAGATTTGAGAAAATACTTCGATACTTGCAGAAAGACCACACTCTAGAAATTTGAACCCCTCTTCGACAGTGGTCGTCTGTGAACGGATGAAGTGACTCGTAAGAATCGCACGAGATTACTTACAGTTCACGTTCTCTTACGAATTTCTCTAGTTTCACGTGTGCACTACCCCCTTTACCTCAGCTCTACCGTCCAAAAATTGAGCCGTCTCTTTAAGATAAAGTACCCAGTCCCAGTGGTGTGAAACGTGTTAACACTAAGTCTTCAGTAAAAAGATAGAAGAACTGGTAACGACCCGTGACTTGTAGAACGGTCCCCCGACACCACCAGACCTTTGTCTATCTTTTACCTAATATTGGGTGCAGTTTCGCGCTACGACTCTCTCCAAGCAAAACATTGAGTCATAAAAATAGAAAATTGAAAATAAAAACAAACCGGCGTAGCTCACGGGATGTTCTAGAACCAAGGACTTGGCCATTGGCTTGGGTGTGGACACGGGGAGACGTCACCTTAATCTCAGGATTGGTGACTTGGTGGTCTTTTAAGGGACATTTAATCATAAAAATTTGACTTTTGTCATTTCTCCGTTTTTACTATTGAAAGACATAAGTCTTTGGGCTGTAGGGTCTGCTGAAGGAGTGAGTCTGGGTTAAGTATTCGTTTTCTGACCTTTCGCGTTCATTGGATGTCGGTGTCGTCCTGCAAGTTTTCCAGCTTCCTATTGAACCACAACCACTTTGGTTGTGGGGTTGAGGTCGGGGAGAGGGCTGATGTCTTGACAGGCCCTTCTCCGTCGTGAGAGGAGGGTCTCACCCAGATACGTGTAAGAAGGAAGTGTAGTCCTAATCGTGTATACGTTCGCCAAAAATATCGAGAGAGGAGGGTGTGTGAAGGTGATAGAACCTTCGACCACAGACGGTCAGGTGTGTTTCGACGGATAAAAGAGACTTTGTCGACGAGTATACGGTAACATAGGTACAGTTGATTAAATTAGTAGGAAGTGGTCCTCAGTAAGTCTAATAGCGGTTAGAAGACGGTAATAATTTCACGAGACGGCTAAAACTGAAGACTTTACAAAGAGTACAGGTGGATGAGTAGGGTGACTGAGGTAAGACATAAGTAGTGGGGAGGCGACCTTGACGGTGTTATAGGTACATTACCTAGGGGGAACTAAACTTGGGAGGGGAGTGACAGTTAGGATTTCTTATGGGTGGGACTTATAAGTGACCTTCCTGACTACGACGTTGACTTCGAGGTTATGAAACCGGTACACTACACTTTTCGGTTGTGACTCTTTCTGGGTCTACGACCCTTTCTGACTCCCGTCCTTCTCTTCCCCCGTTGTTTTCTGCTTTACCAACCTACCGGAGTTACTGAGTTGCCTGTGTTTATACTTGTTTGAGGTCCTCTGTCACTTCTTGTCCCCTCGGACCACACGACATCAGGTTCCACAGCGTTTCTGACCCTGTGTTGACTCGCTGACTTGTTGGGTGACACGTAGGAGGTTCTACGTGATGTTAGATGACTGATGTTAAAGCATAGATAGGGTTCAAATTTTAAGAAGTGGTCGATGGTGATACATGAATCACTCCCGATTCAAGTGATCGTGGAATATATTTGGAGGAGGTTTCGAGTGGATCATGTCCGTGTAGGTGAATCATTGTAGTGTGACAGACGTCAGGTGCGTGTTGTAGTCCGACGAGACGTGGGGAGACGGAAACCGGTACGACAAGGGAGTAGGACCTTGTAGGAGGGTAGAATAGAGTAGTCGGAAGGTCCCTCGAGAGGGTGGGGAAAGGGGTCCTACTACAGAGACTGGGAGTCCTACCTGTTACTCAAAGGTGTCGACGGACGTGGATGGAGTTGGAGGGGAACATGTTGAGTGTCACCTCAGTGACGTCTTGAGAGGGGTGGAGACGACGCTTGAGTCCTCCCTTCCTTAGGACGTGGAGATGTTGACTTTGTGTCGTCCGTGCGTGTACAGCTAACGTTACCTGTCCATACCTTTGTCCTGTCTTCGACTCAAGGTTTCGCCGTTTCCCTGTTGTTTTCAATTGTGTTGTGATTTGGTTGATTCACGACGCGTTCAGTGAGTCAGCACAGGCTGAGAAACACTGGGGTACCTGACATCAGACGGTCGGAGGAAACACCCTAAGAGGTCCGTCCTTATGACCTCACCCAGCGGTACGGGAGGAGGTCCCCTAGAAGGGTTGGGTCCCTACCCTGGGTCCAGAGGGCGTAACGTCCGTCTAACACATGACAGACTCGGTGGTCCCTTCGGGTATTTAGTTGATATGAAGTTCTGTTTTTTTTAAATTTTAATCCCGTCCACTAGTTCTAAAATGACACGGAGTCGAAAGGGTACTACCTTTAATTTCATACAAGGGGCACACCAACACCATTTCTAATTTACCCTATTATATATGGTTTATGAATTTTGTGACGGACTGTATACCTTTCGTGAGTCTTCTCTACGATAATACCACAGTGCTTCCTCTTATTCCGACTCATTAATTGTGGGGTAACGTGTATGCGTGGTGTAGAAATAGGTAAGTAAACAGCTGCCTGTAAATCCAATGAGAGTGCTGGACCAATGACTTTTGTCATGACGTTGTTTACTACCTTATAATGAGTCGGTATATTTTTCTTGTTTTCTTACAGAACCGTCGTTGTACCTAACTGGATCTCGAACAGTATGACTCACTTCATTCAGACTGGTTTTTTATAGTATATAGTGGATATCCGTCTGAGAAAATTTTTTACAATGTTTACTTACATAAATGTTTTGTCTTTACCTCAGTGTCTTCATCTTTTGTTTAAATACCGATACCCCTACTCGTCCTCCTTCTTATTTGACCTTTTGACCCTGATTCTATATGTATGACGACGACGACGATTCAGTAAAGTCAGTACAGGCTGACACACACTGGGGTATCTGCCGTCGGGTGGTCCGAGGGAGCAGGGACCCTAAGAGGTCCGTTTTTGTGACCTCACCCAACAATAAAGGAAGAGGTTATCTATATGTATGATGACATATATTTTGTCTATTGATTATTCCTGGATGACATATCGTGTCCCTTGAAAAGCGTTGTGAGACGTTACTGGATATGCCCTTTTCTTAGATTTTTTCTCACCTATATACATATACATATTGACTCCGTGAAACGACGAATCGTCTTTGATTGTCGCAACATGTAGTTGATATGAGGTTATTTTTAATTAAATTTTTTTTTCTTTCACTTATTCCTACTCCTTTCTGGAAGGTCGACCAACTAGTTGATGTTGGTACCAGAAGTTTTCTCGAAAGGATGGTACACTTCCGTTCCGATCTTCCCGACCGTGCTCCGACCGGGTCCCTGGTCTTTGGACGTGACACTTTGGTCGGACTTCTGGGAGACACCCCACGACCTACCCTTAGGTCTCTGACCTTCTTGGTGTCGCACGGGGACTGGTGGGGCACGTGGAGACGTCAGGTCCGGTCCTCCCCTCGGTCAGTTTCCCCCTCGCGGGACTTTGACGGGTCCTTCTCCCGGTCCAGAAGTTCCCCCCGGGCCCCTCGTCTCTCCCTCTTGGTGTTCGTCGAGACTCAGTCTACAGTGTTAGCTCTGTGAATATATTTACAGTATGGAACTACTGTGACCGGCGGTTCCGGCCTTTCCCGACACCGATTTTAAGGTCGGGTGAGTTGTGCCTGTTAGAGTTATTCCAGGACGACGGCTAGGTCAGCCCTCAATTCACACCTTCGGCAATTAACGGGGTCTTAAGGGGGTCGTGACGTCGAAGGACCCGACCTAGTGTGCGGGGTACACCTTAAAGTAAAAGAAGTGAACGCTGACTTCCTAATAGCGAGACAGGACAGTAAAGGGGCGCCTCCGTGTCCGAGGTCTACCCGGCTGGGGGTAAGGCACGAAAAGGTTCTCGCTGCGTGTAAAAGAAACATATGTATCGAGACGGTAAATAATAAGTAAGATGGCTGCTAGATTGGATAATTACACGACGCGAAAGAAATACTTAGTACTTAATTGATACACCGTAAAACCACTTGTCATTTTGACAGCCCAACACTGCCCCCTTCTCAGTACACGCCATCTCTGAAGGAAAATGACACTGAGGCTCCCTTTGTTGGGTTTGGACTGTTTCTCTTCGGTGTGAAAAATTCGACCAGTTAACATCTCTTGGGTCCTTGACACACAAAAGTAGTAAGTACAGAAGTGAGTAAACTATTTGTAATCAGAGGACAGTTACGTCCTCTGCACCCAAGTTAGGGAGACAGCCCTTCTAGGGGATCTCTTCCTTTACCGTTGGGTGAGGTCATGAGAACGGACCTTTTAAGATACCTGTCTCCTCGGACCGTCCGATGTCAGGTGTCACAGAGTTTTCTCAGCCTACACCGAATCGTTGATTTATTGTTGATATGTTCGTGACACCCTCCATCATTCCTTTTATACTTCCCTGTATTAAGGTATAAAGTGTCGAGGAAGTTGCGGGTGAGTGTATGGATCCTCCTCTGTTCGTTTTACTGTTTCATCCAGTATTCCTTAGTTGGAATTCACAAGTACTAAAAAATTTTGAATTCGGTAAAGTATTAAGTGAAGAGGATTGTGTCTTTTAGTTACGTCCAGTCACCGGACGTCTGATTTAAGTCTATCCCAAACAAACCGGTTTTGACAAAACAAAAAAGGTTTACACCCAGTCATAAAATTTTTGTTTTAGTTCTCTCAAAGTGTTTTAATTTGATTAAAAATTTGTATAAAGATTGAAGAGAATCTTTTGTGAACTTTTATAGATCGTTGCAACCCTGATCGAAAGGGTGTTTTGTTTTTTAGGCTTTATCCCCAGGGTAAACAGGGTAGTCTACTCGAAACGGGAGAAATGGACTACACTTCTTGACTGAGGGACCTTTTCTGGGACTACGACCCTTTCTGACTTCCGTCCTCCTCTTGTCCTGCTGTCTCCTGCTCTGCCAACCTACCGTAGTGGTTTAGTTACCTGTACTCAAAGTCGTTCGAGACCCCCAACCGCTGCCTGTCCCTTCGGACCATACGGTGTCAGGTACCCCAAGGTTTCTCGACCTGTGTTGACTCGCTGACTTGCTTCTTTCGTTGATAAAAGTGGGAGGCGAGTCACATTGGTAACGAAGATGAGTCGTCATGGTCAGGGTAGTGTAAGACCTGTCGTCTCTTGTGGCATTAAGGTCAGGGAAAGATTCCGATTTCAGGAATTTTAATCTATGGTCTTATAGTCGATAAAGAGTAAAAGGATGGGTGGACCATTCCTTGGTTCGGAGATGAACCGTGAACGGAACCAATAAAAAGAACACTGGAGTGTCCTGACATGATTTTATTTTTTGTGTTTGGAAGAGGAGTAAACAAAAGTTGTGAATCTTTACTTAGTACTAGTCAGAGTGATTATTAGTCCTTTTCGTTTGATTTAAATATTAATCTTTGGGAGCAGTGTTTTAGGGTCCCGATGGTTTGTCCTTCTTTGTGACGTTTATACTATATCTGTGAAGGTTCGCGTCGTGTCGTCGTTAGTTGTTTCGACTTCTACGGGCCCTGGGTCGTCACCCCGGGTGTCGTGTACGGGACTCACCACTGGGGACTGGAAGGAAATGATACTGGGGGTCATTCTTTCCGTGGACTATAGTTCTGGGTCACGTAGGTGAATAGTTATGTATGAGTAGATTGACTTTGTTTTCGGATTCTTTTGGATGGGTGTATTGTGTCACGTAAAACTGTAATGAGTATAGTCTATACTGTCGTATTGGTAATAATTAAAAATTACCCCTATCGTTAGGTAATTTAGTGAAAGTACTCTGTCTTTACACATTGTCAAACTCTTTGTGATCTTCTTCTATAGAAACCCACAATCTGCTATGTAGACGGTACACAGGTACCTGAATAGGTAGTCTTTAGAACACCGTAATGAAAACGATTTCAACTTTTTACAAATTTATTAGAGTCACAGGTAGTTTCGTCTACCCTTCTTATTTTGGTGCAAATATAGTGTCTTGTCACTTTTGACTTATTTAATTTTGGTCCAGAAGTAAAACTTTTCGAACGTTAATCACGATACAGAAATAGATTTTTTTCGTTTCACGTATGCGTCTCACATACTTCTGAAATTTGTGATTTTTATTCGACATATAAAGGAACCTATGTGTGTGTGTATGACTGATGTACCAGTGAGTCGGGACAGGCTGAGAAACGTTGGGGTACCTGGCACCGGGCGGTCCGGAGGAACAGGTACTCTAAGGTTCCGTTCTTATGACCTCACCCAACGGTAAAGGAGGAGGTCCCCTAGAAGGGTCGGGTCCCTAGTTTGGAAGGAGGGGACACAACGTCCGTCTAAGAAATGACGACTCGTCAACCCCTTCGAGTGTGTGCGAGTGTCTGTGTGTCTGTGTGTCTGTGTGTGTGTGTGTGTGTGTGTGTGTGTGTGTCATTTCTGTATTGCGGTACGTTCCTTTCTTAAGTGTGGATGAAGACGTGTCAGAAGAACCCCTCTCCTCGTGTCCCTTAGCTAATTCCCTCCCCACACTCCGATAGCGACATAGACTTTGTAGAAATTTTTTTTTAAAGTCGTTTATGTTTTTTTTATTTGTAGAGTTCACGTCTACACGTATATTCTACTTAATAAAATACATATATACAAACTTTTTTAAGTGTTTTAAAACTTTATTAAAAATTTCTTAATCGAAAAGTTCCATGTGTGAAGAGGGTATTCTGTCCTCCGCTCGGAGTTCCCTGCGTTTCCACTACGAGATTACAGACGTCGTGGGTTTTACACTCACAGTGGCCCTCCAGAACTGATGTGGAACCTGGTCTTCCATTCTGATTGGATGCACCGACACGAAGAACTTAAAGATTGTTAACTGGGGAAATTTTTTACTTCTAGTAAATCCAAAAAATTTGTAGCTTTACAAGATGAGGGTTTGCGTAGGACGAATAAGCCTTCGAGACCACCAACTTTACGACGACCCACGACTTATCCGTACTTAAATCGACTAAGGAGCGTTCCGGTGGACGATTTTATTACATCTTCCTGCAGTGCCTCTGGTTAATAAAGGACCTAATTATTAAGACTGATGAAGACACCGTCTCCTAGGACTTTCTCGTCCTCCCAGTGAAGCAGTCTCTTCGGTAAGTAATGACATGGACACCCACCAAATCAGTGATTCAACACAGGTTGAGAAACGCTGGAGCACCTGACATCGGGTGGTCCGAAGAGACAGGTACCCTAAGAGGTCCGTTCTTATGACCTCACCCACCGGTAAAGGAAGAGGTCCCCTAGAGGCCTGGGTCCCTAACTTGGGCCCAGAGGACGTGACGTCCGTCTGAGAAATGACTGAACTCGATACTGTCGGGAGAGATACGAGAGACATCGCCGACACTAGGCTCCCGACCACGGGGGTGGGGCACGTGGGGTGAGACGATAGGTATCTGCCAGAAGAAACACGTCTAGATTCTGTGACTCTAAAAAGTTTTCACCAGATTAAATTCGTTTGTAAAGAAAACAGACGTTATCAGTCAGACATCCTAGTCAAAATTGTGAGAGGTCGATTTGGGACATACATAGAACACTTTGAGCAATTCGAGAGTAATTTCAGTGTTAAGTATCAACCCTGAAGTGTGAACCGATAATTGTAGACCGTCGTGCCAGTGGTGCTGACCAGGTCATGTCGACAAGTACACGTCGAGTACCTGAAGTAGACCTTGAATTGTCTGTTCCCTCCGAAACCATAGCGTCTTTCTTGTGCTGTTTACCCTGCGACAATAAGTCAGCGATTCAACCCAGTCTGAGGAGCACTCGGGTGTCTGACGTCGTGCGGTCCGAAGGGGCAGGAAATGGTAGAGGACCTCAAACGAGTTTGAGTGCAGACAACTCAGTCACTACGGTGGGTTGGTAGAGTAGAAGGCAACGGGGGAAGAGGAGGACGGAAGTTAGAAAGGGTCGTAGTCCCAGAAAACGTTACTCAGTCGAGAAGTGTAGTCCACCGGTTCATAACCTCGAAGTGGAAGTCGTAGTCAGGAAGGTCACTTATAAGTCCCAACTAAAGGAAATCCTAACTGACCAAACTAAAGGCACGTCAGGTTCCCTATTCTTGTGGATTTAGGCACAGGGTGAAACCACAGTGTCTTCGAAAGTCTGGGGTCCCTCAAAGGAAGTGACAAACCCCGGAGTCAAAGACAGAGATAAAAGAGCGTACAAATTTACTCTTGATTTACTAAACTTTGTGCACCCTTCAAGACACATTTTGTTTCCGTAACGTTTTTGTATTCCACCTCGACAATAATCTTCATTTTCGTTGTTTACATTAAAGACGTTAATGTAATATATTACATTATATTACGTTTATTTGTGAGTTCTAACACTAATGCCATGTGACGCTGGGTAAGTTAAAAAGATATCGGGAAAAACGATGTTAGGATTACCCAAAGTACCGAGAGAGTTGATAATTAAGCTTAAAAAATAGTGTTACAGAAAGAACCGAAGTCTCTTGCCTGTGGGTCAAACAAAGAATTTTACTTTTGGACACTTAAGGAGACATACGAACGATTATTCGGAGATTGGGTGGTCTCTGTTTATTACGTACCACAAGGTCTGGTTTTGGTGTCCTAAACAAGAATTCTTTGTCGAGTAAAACGACACAAAGTCGTCGGAACCTGGTACACAGGTTGGAGTTAAGTGTTTGTATTTTCTTTTTCGTCACGACTTTTCAGTGTCAGTACGAGAATGATAAAAAAAGTTTCGGCCACGTGACCCTGTTGGGTCTCCCTACCCTACCCCTCCCTCCCCCGCCCCCCAAGGCCTGTCCCCCTGTGTGCATGTGGACACCGACTAAGTACAGTTACATACCGTTTTGGGTCGTGTTATGACATTTCATTAATCGGAGGTTAATTATATTTATTTAATTAAAAAAATTTTGTGAGAGTTAGGTTCATAAAAATTTTACAAAAGTTTACTTGCTTTACCACTGCGAAAGGGATCGTAAAATTTGTAGGTTTCAGGTTGTGGTTAGAGAGGAAAGACCGAAATAAACAGTCCCCATCTCTTTTATTGTTGTGTTTATCGTTTCAGACCTTATTTTGTGTCCACTAAATCGTCTGATTTATATTTGTGATTGATGAGAGGGTGGCTATTCGTAGTCGACACGAGTTTTTAGGGTGCAGGTGTGTCTACGGTTCGCTCAGGAGACAGAGCAACCTAGGACGGGAGTCGACCCCGTGACACCCTGGATGTCGGGTTTCGTAGAGACGATCGGTGACCGTGGCAGGTCCGGGTCCTGAGGACGGGGTACCGAGACTTTGGTTTCGGGTCCCAAACACCGGACACGACAGTGAGACCCACCCTCGACGTAGTCCCCCGGCCCCGAGGCTCCAGTCTCCTTACTGACAAGTTTAAGACGCAGAGGGCATGTGCTCACACTAGTAAAGAGTTTACTGTCTGGACTAAAGAGTCATTCAACAGGTCGGAGAAATAGAACTGAGAGAAGTACAAGAGTAAGTGCCAAGATCTCGTCTCCATCCGTTGAAAAACGACGGTTCCCGGAATACAACTACCGCGTTTTTTCCAGTAAGTTCAAAAGGGTATTCTACAACAGTTAATCTTTTGGACTTACTTGAAAATACCGGTTGGGTTGTCACAATCCGAAAGGTCTTCCAGATCAAAGAGAACACTGATGAGACACGAAAGTACCTTTTATGAAAATAAATATTTAAACTGTCGTATCCAACATTAGACATGTAAGGTCGGGTCAAAAACAAAACAGACTGTGTGAGGTCACGAAAAAAAGAGAAAACGGGAGTCGAAAAACTCTGTGTTAACCGTATACTAGTGGTACAGCACCCAATCAGAGATTCAGTACAGGTTGAGCACTGAGGTACCTGCCATCGGACGGTCCAAGGAGACAGGTGTCCTAAGAGGTCCGTTCTTATGACCTCACCCAAGGGCAAGGGAAGAGATCCTCTAGAAGGACTGGGTCCCTGGTTTGGCCCCATAGGACCCGCCTAAGGAATGACTGACCCGGTGGTCCCTACTATATTAGTGGTACGGTGTGGGATCTGGGGGTCTCAACTGAGTAGAAGATTGACCTTCAAACATGAGAAACTGGTTGTGAAGGGGTAAGAGGGGACGAGGGGGCCGTTTGTGGTGGAGTGAGAGTCGAAAGAGGGACGTCTGTAAAGGAGATCTGTATGTGGGGTTTCACCTCAACGAAGATGAAAATTAGAAAACTCCTTGGAGGTAAGGTAAAAGGTGTCGCCCTCATGGTTACATGTGAGGGTGGTTACCACGGGTTCCAAAGGAGGAGACAGGTTGAAGAAGTCGTGAATGAGAAAAAAGAACAGAAAGACTGTCACTTTCAGTGAGTCAGCACAGACTGAGACACTGGGGTACCTAATCTATCAGGTAACTCAAGAGGTCCGGTCTTAGGACCTCACCCATCGGAAAGGGAAGAGGTCCTCTAGAAGGGTTGGGTCCTTAGCTTGGGTCCAGAGGGTGTGACGTCCGCCTAAGAGATGGTTGACTCGGTGGTCCCTTTGGGTTCTTCTGACCTCACCTATCGGATAGGGAAGAGGTTTCCTAGAAGGTCTTGGTCCTTAACTTGGCCCCAGAGGACGTAACTTCCGTCTAAGAAATAGTTGACTCGATAGTCCCTTAGTACTCCGTTATCGATAACACCAAACCTAGACGTGAAGGGACTCGTAATCACTAGAACTCGTAAAAAAAGTACATGGACAACCGGCAGACCTACAGAAGAAATCTTTGCACAGATTCAGAAGACAGGTAAAATTTAATCTGAAAAAAAAAAAAAAAACGACAACACAACAGACTCAAGGAAATTTATAATATGTATAATTGAGAAATGGCCCGAAGGGACTATCGAGTTGTCATTTCTTAGATGGACGTTACGTCCTCTGAGAGTGTCCTCTGTCGTCAAGTTAGGGACTCACCCCTTCTAGGAGACCTCTTCCCTTACCGTTGGGTAAGGTCATAAGAACGGACCCTTTAGGTACCTGTCTCCTCGGACCGCCCGGTGTCACGTATGTCAGTCTTTGTCAGTCTGTGGTGACTCGTGTGTGTTTACAGGAATAATCTATGTGCCAAACATGTATAAAGTCATCCAACAGAAAGTAAATAAAACGGAAAATTAAAACAAATGACGAAGAGAACGACACGTCTTCGAAAAATCAAACTACACCAGGATGAAAAATAAGAACGAAAACAACGAACACGAAAAATTAAAATGTATATTAAACTTATAAAATCTTCTCTTATTAAAATAAAACTAATTTGACTAAAAATTAACTGTAAAACCATTATATAAATGTTTGACGTATGTAACTTATGTTAATGTAATATGAAAGGAAAGTCACTGACTTTATTCACCTTCAACAAAATCTTTGAGACTTTCATCTTGAGTCTTTCCTTTTTCCAATTGTTTAAGTTTTAGAAGTTTCTTCGTTAGACGAATTTAAAAAATTTACAACTTTGACTTTCACTTGTTCAAAGACCTCTCGTACTGGGTGTATTTTAAGTACTTGTCTTTTAATGTTTGAGAAATAAATTACTTCCATGTTAATGACTAATTTCGTGATTTTTCCTTGTTCCTACCATGGATGTAATTCAGACTCAAGACTTGATCATTCTACTTTAGGGACTTGAAATAAAGAAATAATTTAGTACTAAATTAATATAGGAACCCGGTAATAAGACGTACGTTATTATTATCATGTTTTATTTAAGTCACTTTAAACCATAGAAAGAACGAAAGCGAGTATATTTTTAGTATTATAACATGTAAAAATTAAACGGTAACGTTATCGTACAGACAGTTTTATCCCCTTATCTTATATAAAATAAATTGTCCAACAACGGACAATTTACGTATTCGTATCTTTTACTCCAGAGATAGACATGAAACGGGGTCGGAGGACCATAGTTTATCTACAACCAAGTGTGTTTATTACTTTTTATATGTTTGTAATTTTCAATTTAAAAAAGTATGATAAAAAACACACCTCTTTCTATAAACTCTACGTTACAATTGATTTTTGTATTCTTAACGATGACATGTATGAAATATATCTTGATACGTCGTTTTCTTTGAACTTCTCTGAACTTCTATAATGAGACATTAGAGTCGTGGTCATAACAATTTTTCACGGTAGTCCCTAGTAAAGATGAACGAGGGAAATATTGTGACATATTAGTTATTCGGTAATACATCTATTAAAAATTTTATTTAGAATAATTTTATATATAGTCTCACTCCATAACAAGAAAGGTGTAGAGGTTACAAAAACACAAACATCTACCAAAAACCCACTACAAATATTGTCTGTCTTTGGTACCGGTGTGCGAACGAAATTTTATTTCACGTGAGAAGTGAAAGTGAAAAGTGAAAGTACGTAACCTCTTCCTTTACCGTTGGGTGAGGTCACAAGAACGGACCTCTTAGAGTCTGTGCCGTCTCGGACCACCCGACGGCAGATACCCCAGCGTGTCTCAGTCTGTACTTACTTCGTTGGATCGTCGTCGTCGTCGTCGTCGTCGTCGTCGAAGTATATATGTCTGAGTACTAAGGACCTTGTACACGTATACGACCCGGGGAAAAAGGTCACTACTACTTTCAAAAAGTGTCTGGTGTTGTAGACCCCCCGTCTTCGTTCACACACTTCACCGACCGAACCTTTTCCCTTTACTCTCACCGGTACCCCGAGTAGGCTAGTAGACTTCCGGAGTTCTCTTTTCTGGTCCTAAGAGCCTCCTTCTGTCTTAAGATGGAGGTCGACGGGAAATCTGTTCGAAGTTGTAGTTGGGAAAGGACCCAGAGGGTGAACAGCCGAGTGGGACGTCTAAAGTCTAGGTAGTCGGGGGAGCCAGGGTACTCGGTTTGGGAATTTTATGTGGAAAGAGAAACATATATTATGTGTGTAGGATACCCAACAGAGAGAGATCCGTTAGTGTCACTGTACGTCCAGGCTTGACGTCTGTAAGTTTCGGTTCTCCGTGGACTCATGGGAGAGAGTCTTTGTTACAATGTTGGGTTATGTACGGAGACTATCCTTAGTGACGTGTGGATACCGTCCACCTGTACCCACCTTTTGCATGACCTTTTGTGTGAAATTTTGTGGTTGTGTCCCTGAGGGGACCGTCAGGTCTCCAATCCTGAGGTGGGAAGGTTTCGTCTCCCGTGTCCAAATTGGGGACCGACCCCTTGATTCTAAGACGTTCGGTGTGTGACGTCGGTTGTTTATTTGTGTATTTTTTATTTTGTGTCTCTGAGTTCTAGATCCGGGTGGCGAATGTTTGGTGTCTTGGACCTGTCACTAAATTGTCGGTGCGACGTCAGAGGGGTACATGACTTGCCCTGGGGACGGTAGTGAGGACGAAGGGAAGTCTCCGAGGGTTATTCTGTGCTAGACAAGTTTCTTGAGGCGTTTGAGATTCCTTCACATTGTAGCTGCCGTCCTCGTCTTCCCACGTCTACTATTTAGTGTCGGTGGGTAGCCTTGGAGTAGTGCCGTTGTTCTCACTATTGTTCTCGGAGGAGGGTGAAACAGTGATTCTACCTTCCACTGTGTGCACGGTGTCCCACTGACGTCAGTGCCCCGACGAGTGGGCGATTCCCTCGTTAGTGTGTGTTTGGCGTACAAAGATTTTGTCCTCGGTGTGTTTTTGGCTCCCTTGTATACCCTGATAGTCTATGTGTGCGTGTCGGGCTCTGGACGGTCTTCTCCTCGAGTCCCTATGTCGCTGAGACAAGTCTTTACCTGGTCGACCTTTCCGGTCGAGAATGATGTCCATGACTCGACCCGTAAACCCAAGAACGTTGAGTTTCGACAACGAATTAGCGATGCGGTACCGGTTGAGAACACTGGGGGTACCTGACGTCGGGTGGTGAGAGGAGACAAATTACCCTAAGAGGTCCGTTCTTTTGACCTCACCCAACGGTAGAGGAAGAAGTCCCCTAGAAGGGCTGGGTCCCTAGCTTGGACAGAGTACGCAACCGTCCACTCAAGAAATGGTGACCCGGTGGTCCCTTCGGGAGAAGGTGAGGTTTCGGTCTCGAAAGGGCATGAGCTGTTTTCGAGTCTGAGTGACCCTGTGACTGGGACAGTGAACTCCGGGGGTTTCGTGTGTCTCTTCTCACCGTTGTCTTGACAAATAGAGGTCCTAGCCTACATTGAGACATCTGTATGGACGTCAGGGACAGGAAATATTATTAATTTTTTGAGAAAAGTCATGGAGGGTCTACGGTCTTTGACGAATCCAGAACACCGACGTCGTCACTGGTTGTGTTCGGTCCGTGCAAACTCGTTGTACAGGGGTTCCTTCCGTACGTTTTCCGGTTCTCCATGTATTTCACCACGAGGTGTAGCGACTGGTGACTGGTTTCCGTTCAGTTTCGGTGCCACTCTATGGTAGAGTGAGGACGACGACGACAAGTCAACGAGTCAACACAGGTTGAGAAGCGTTGGGGTACCTGACTCGTGCGGTCCGAGGAGACAGGAAGTGATAGAGGGTGGACAATCCTACTCGTGACGGTTTATGTATTTTGGTTGGTTGTTGATAAATGTTGTAACGAAGACAACAAAAAATACAAAACCACAAAAACCGGTTCTCCGTACACCCTAGAGTCGAGAGACTGGTCCCTAACTTGGATGTGAGGGACGTACTCTTCAGAATCTTCATCAATGACCTTTCTTTTTCTTTCACTTCAGCGAGTCAGCACAGACTGAGAAACGTTAGGGCACCTGACAACGGATGGTCCGAGGAGGTTGGGGGACGTATTCTACAGAATCTTTACCAATGACCTGGCGGTCCCTTCTGGGTCTTTATCGAAATTTCACTTTTTACGTGAAAGAATAGGAAGACTTTGTGTTCGGTGATGTTAATCGTATTGGAAATACTGTTCCGAGTAGTTATTTTGCAGGTGTTAATATGTAAATAAATAGGGTGTTCTGAGCAAAGGTCGACTGATACACTATTCGTGAGAGGGTAGGGTAATTTACCCAGGACCACTGGGTTAAGACCTTCAAGGACGCCAGGGGCCGAGGAAAAGGATGAAGAGTGAGAACAGTCACACCGGCGGAGGTCTCTTAGGGGGTGTGGAAAGTAAGACGATGAGGATTGTCACTCGTCCGACTCTTTGGTCTGTCAGTTAAGAGAGTCTCTATAAAAATTTGGTATCATTTGTCTGTCTCTGATTGGCTGAGAGGTGAAATACGTGTTCAAGTGGTCGTAGAGAAACCCGATTAGTTCTCTACGAAAATCATCGGGTTCTCTACGACCACTTGAACACATATTTCACCCCTCAGCCAATCAGAGGCAGACAAACGATACCAAATTTTTAGAGAGACTCTCTTAACTGACAGACCAGAAACCTTATGAGGTCTTAGGAAATCCCCGAAGAGTCCACCGTGATCACCATTTCTTGGACGAGCGATTAGGTCCTCTGTATTTTCTACGTCCAAACTAGTGACCCAATCCTTCTAGGGGACCTCCTCTCGTACCGTTGGACGTGGTCGTAAGAACGGACCTCTTAGGGTACCTGTCTCCTCGGACCACCCGATGTCAAGTATCCCAGTGTTTCTCATTCTGTACTGACTCGCTGAATCGTACATCGTAGGAAAACCAAGTGTCCAAGGAGTAGTATAGGGTCAATCAACTCAACCTAGTAGAGACGGAGGTTGGATACCTCCCTCTCTTGGGGTTCCTCCGACCCTCACCTCCACCGTTTCCACCACTCTTGACATCGTCTCTGCCCGAGCACGACCTTAGTTCTCTTGAGTACCTACGGGTCTCAGGTCGTTCCGTAGGTCTAAGGGTACCGAAGGGACCCGTCTTTTCCTTGTGTGGTGGGTACGGCGTCGACCAGGAGAATTCCGTAGTCTGACCCGACGTCGTCCGTGGACAGACAGTCACGGTCCGGTTCACCCGCCACCTTGACACCGAACCTAAACTCTCACTGTCAGTTGATGCTGGAGTCGTGTCTACGCCCGTCTGTCGTTTCGACCTCTGGGACCCTAGAGCTCCCTCCTCCCCATTCTTTACTAACCGAACCTTTGATTCGGGTGTAAAGTCGTAACTTTTGGTAGAGTATGGCCTCGTAGGTAACAGGGCCAGTGTCTGTGGATCTTTTTGTAGTATATATACCCAGTGCAACTCGGGGAGTCAGTATAGTCTCAGAAAAATACCGTCGTAGTAATCCGATAAATATCACTCGTTAATTTCTATCGGATTCACCCGGTGGTGTAAGGATAGACCGACCGAGACTGACCACACCCCATTACGATTGTTCCATGTCCGAAAAGAATTTGCGACACGATGTGTTTTCGGAAGAGATCTATGAATTTTTAGGTGGAAAGTAAACATAAATATAAAACAAAAATTTTCGTTGAATTCATAAACACCCTACATAAGAGGTATTACACTCGGTGTGACGCCCTTTGCAGTGTGTTTGACCAGTGACGGGCCGTCTTCCGTCCGTGCAGCTGTATTGTACCCCCGTCGCCTGCCACGCCCCTTCGCCCCCAGCTTTATCCTCCATGTCGGAAGTGTGATCGTCTGACCTCAGTCTGACGTCCTCTTGTGATGTGTCCGTTTCAGTCGGAGAGTTTGTCGTGAAAAGAGTGGAAGTTGTGTCCCTAGATCCTTGACTGGAAACTCGGGAAACCATATGTTTCACGGATTACTCATACCCATGGACCTCGACGAGTCCTTTACTGTCGTCAGGACCGTTGTCAGTTGCCGTGCACTCTTTACTTCAATCGCACTACTTCATTGAAGACCTATATAAGGTAGGGTGGGTGGGAGCTCCCCATACAGGTCTCTGTTGAGTCGGCCGATACACCCAGGGGGCACCACTCCTGGGGTTGAGACTAGTAAAGAGGGTCTGGACTAGTGAGGGAGGGGCAGGAGTGTATAGGTTTGGAGGAAGAGGGTTGATTGTGTGTGTGTGTAGACACAGACACCGAGTGTCAGGACCTTCTGGTGAGAAAGGTCCGAGGTTTATAGATGGACGAGTTTTTAGTGTCGAGACGAAGGGACTTTGTTCTGGACAACAGAAGGTCCTCTGCGGGTCGGCCTTTGGAAGGGCGGGTCTTAGAGACTCGTGACCGGTGAGCCGTACAACTAGAACTACTTTTGGAGTTTCTTGTGTGCTTATAGAGGAGGAACACTCGGTCGGGTCGATGCAAGTAGATCTTATGCTGCGGCTTCCGAGACCTACGTACCCTTTTGTCGTGTCTTTGATTCTCTTCCGTCGTCAACCTAAAACAAAAAGTCCTGTCTTTCGAACTCGTCAGACATATTTGGTGTTACGAATCTTTAATTCTTTACTGAGTACCGCTAGAATCGACTCTGCACAGTCGTCGTGAGCACTACCCTTCGGTCTTTGTTCAAAAGTGACAGCTCAAGTCCCTTGCTGTGACCTCTGTTCGGTGTTAGAACTCAGTTCAAAGGTATAAAAAGACACCTTGAATAACCGTTTACCATATTTTTAAGTAGACGCACAAATCGTTTTCACTTACATGAGACTTTTAGGAAAGAAGGGGACTTTAAAATTTCTTTGCCGATTTTGTTTATCTTGTGAAAGATGGTCATTTTACATTTACGGTGAAACAGTATATAATTTTAAAATGAACATGACTCTATAAAGACCTCAGACGTAAGACCGAGTGCGATCCTCACAAGTACTAAACAAAAGAGTAGACTATTCCCTTCAGAGTGGAGAGGGAAGTTATGTATAAAAAACTTTGTTTGTCACGACCGTGAAAGTCGACAGATAAACCTTGTTTTATTAAAAGAATGTGGTATACATTTTTATTTAATGTCTATTTCATTTCCGATCTACGGTTTTTATTTGATTATTTGAGAATTCTCTGATAGATCCCCTGATGCACATGTTGGCTTTCTAAACACCTCCGAAGTAGAGACTTTTATTTCTTTGTATTTTCTTTTCTACTTAAAACGATATACTTTTAAAATTTGAAAATATCTTGTTTTCGATAGTATTCGTTTCACATGTATGTTCGTTGTTTAAATCTTTTTTATAAACGTTATTTTACAAATTTTATTTTATAATTATAGTTATTGTACATTTCTTAGGAGAATCTTTATCCATGTTTTTTATTAAGTTATCTTTATGTGCGTTTTTGTCTACTTGTCCGTTAAAAGTCTTTTCAGTTCTGAGTTTTCTGGTTTATATACTTTTTGATGAGTTTGAGTGAGAAAACTAGGTCTGATCGTTTTTAATATGTCTGATAATTGTGGATAGCGATTGTCTTTACAGTTTTTTTTTCCTGTGAAAGTATTTAACGACCTCCGTCACATTTAACAATGTCTTTAAAACCTCCGTTAGGTCGTTGTAAATACCGATTTTTATGTCAAACTACTCTAAGATTGATGACATTGTAAAAGAATTTTTGTTTTGTCATGTTTTCTTCTCTACATTTTTATGTAAATAGTGTGGTGATAAGGATTACCGTTTTTTTTTTTTTTTCCTTTGTTGTACTTACAAATAATTGTCCCATTGTCAATTTATTTATTTCTACCTATCTCTGAGTATGGTACCTTATTTCGGTATTTTTGTTACTAGTCTCGATAAGAGATGATCGTCTCAACCTCCATTAAAGTACTCCAAAACGATTTACCCTTTTATTATGTCTTTTCACACGAATTATACTGTGGTCAATTATTTCATTAATTGAGGTTTAGGAATATACACATATGTAAATACACAAGTATATACCAATAGACCTGTTTCTCCTTTCGTGTCCTCCTATGTGTGGTCCATTAATTGTACCCAATGGACCCTACTGACTCCCTTTCATTCAGTTTTCTTGTAGGTTACACATATACTAGAATATATACATAGAATATATACATATATCTGTCTACACGATTCAGCGAAGTCACCACAGGTTGGGAAATACTCCGATACCTGACATCGGACGGTCCGACGAGACAGGTACCCTAAGAGGTCCGTTCTTATGACCTCACCCGACGGTACGGGAGGAGGTCCCCTAGAAGGACTTGGTCCCTAGTTTGGATGTAGAGCATACAGAGGACGTGACCGTCCGTCTAAGAAATGGTGATCACGGTGGACCCTTCGTCTCTATCTACCTATCTATCTATCTAGTTATATGAAGAAATTTTTCTTAAAAAAAAATTCTCTATTCCAAGCCCTGACGGGACCACCAGGTCACCAATTCTGAAGTGGAAGATTACGCCCCCCCCCCCCCCCNCCCCCCCACCAAGTAGGGACTAGTCCCTCGATTCTAGGACAGTTTTGGTTTTATATTTGTTTCTTCGTTATGTCATTGTTTAAGTTATTTCTAAAAAAATTACCAAGTGTGTAGTGTTTTTAGAAATTTTTTTCTCTCTCTCTCTATCCCAATATAGACATACATCGTTAAAAGTCCCCACATGTACATTTAATGACAATTTAAGTTTTTCGTCTATCGTATTATTCTACAGTTTTTTGTAAGACGAATCTATTTTTGTTTTATAGTCATATAAATATTTCTTCGAATATATAAAGGGTCTTGTTCCTCTTTATAAATCTTTCAATGTGTGGTTCGATATTGTTCCTACTAGAGTCCCTCCAACACTACCAACCCTTCTTTGTAATCTAGTTATTGAGACGGACACATACTAGATACTAGAAACGTGTTTTGACGAAGTCAGTAGTTTCGTTGACACGTCTGGGAAAGTACACGTCGTTTCCAACTCTTTGTTAATCTAAGTAAAAAAAAATTCAAACTTGTATGTATAGAATGATGGTTGTGTACTAGACAAAATATAAGAAATTTTGTCTCCAGGGGTTGGAGACCTTGGATTACGGACTACTAGACGACTACCTCGACTACATTATTATCATCTTTATTTCACGTGTTATGTACGTTTCACGAACTTAATAGGACTTTCGTAAGGGGGGTGGGGTCAGATACCTTTTTGGTAGAAGGTGTTTTGACCAGGGACCACAGTTTTTCCACCCCTTGGATACTGAAATTTTGTATGTATCTGAGATATTCCACTTTCTTTTTATTTCGAGTCTCTACGGTTAGTTTAAGGTTCTAAATGTTCAACCAGTGGGTTTCGCCATCACCCCTCCGCGGGAGAGGGAGGTTGGGGGCTCGACATGAACCCTAGAAGCGACTCAAACACTACATTTTGGACGTCGGTACCGTCGCCTGTCTCCGTAGACGATATTGTCTCAGTTCACGTCCGGGTCCTTTTCACTCAAGGGGGGAGGTGCGGACACTGTACTCGTCACCGGTTGTGGTAGTAGTACTTTCGCTGCACAGGTGGTCCCTCACAACTCTATTCGACGGGTGGTTCAGTATTCCAGAGGAGACTGTAAATTTGTCTGACCTTCGTCGTTAAAATACTCTACTGTCTTTATTCCTTAGAACTCCTTTTTTATTGAAAACTTCGGTTGTTCTGATTAAAGAGTACCCTGTCTCCTTAGGGTGGTGTCTGAGGGACCGTCCATCCTTACGAAGATTAACAGCCCCACAGTGATGGATTACTCTGTCGGGGAAGATAAAGACTTGTCGGGGTTTCTTAGTACTTTACGGAAGGATATGTCTTGGATTTTACGGAGGAACATTGAAGATGGAGAACCGGACTCGGAATGAATAGAAGAATTTTATCTCTCTACTAAGGTTCAAGAAGTCCACTCCTAGTAAACTTTTGTGAGGATGGGTGGTACCCCATGGTACAATGAACGAATCTCCATTTACTTTCGGTGTTTGGGTCATCCGTCAGTAAGTCCCTCAGGGACCTGTGTTTATAAGTCGAGACTTTTTCGAATTTAGGAGCTCCAGTCTCGTTGTCATGTTGATAAAACGATTGTACTTTATCATTTGTAGTACGAGTTATTAAAACTAGCGCAAATTCATGTGATTGACACTTTTCCTCGACAATAGAAACTTGCTCCTTTACTACCGGACATTTAAGAGAGACTTAAAGATTTCTTTTAAAGGGACGTCCGTATTTGTTATATGAATTTTGATTGACATCAGAGTTAGTTGGGTGACTTTAGATGTTGACAGTTCTTATTATTTAACAGGGATAGAGAGGGTAATAGGGGGTGCTAATTATAAGTTTTCAACAGAAGTTTAAGACCCATTCCACCGAGTCACCATTTCTTAGACGGACGTTGTGTCCTCTGACTCCAAACTGGGTGTAAGAGAGGTCGTAAATAGTAAACTTCTGCAAAGTTACTATGAGTAGGACTGTCCACACTCCACAATGAAGGAACAACAAAACTAGACGCAAAGAGATCATCAATTTCTACGACTCATAGAAAAGTACACGGACAACCGGTAGACATACAGAAGAAACCGTTTTACAGACAAGTCCAGAAGACGGGTAGAAAACTCACCCACCAAACAACAAAACTATAACTCAACATACACCCCTAGTTCTTAAACCCAAAGATCGGTAAGGGTGCACTATGACTACGACGACCAGGACCCTGGTGAGGTACTCCGGGGGACCAGACATCGTCACGACGAGTTTGACATTCTACGAACCTTTAGTGTACCTCTCGAACAATTTTGCGTCCCAGACTAATGACTCCGGGTCCCATCTCAGATTGTCTGACGTAAAGATTGTCTAGAGACCTACCTCGGTACATATCTCCTATAATCTCCCAAGGGTCCACCGAGTCACCATTTCTTGGGTGGATTATTATGTCCTCTGGACCCAAGTTAGGGACCCAGTCTTTCTAGGGGACCTCTTCCCTTACCGTTGGGTGGGGTCATAAGAACAGTACCTGTCTCCTTGGACCACCCGTACCATATACCCCAGTTTTTCTCAGCCTGTACTGATTCACTGACTCGTATTTCCTATAATTCGTTTCTTTATACGAACCCGACCAATGTCAATCAAAAGTGAAATACCCCTATAAATTAACGGAGACGGTGAATCCATGTAGAGACTTATTCGTTATTATTTTTATAAAAATGAATTGATTTACAAAGAAATGACACTAACTCAAGTGAGAGTAATGACACCGAATGTATTCCAAAATATAATGAAATATACTCGTAGGATTGACTCGAAACTAATCAATTAATTTTAAAGTGACCTTAAAGTACAAAACCCCATAATTCCTTATATCGACTTTCCTCTCGAACGAAGAACTTACGTTCCCCACGAAAATTTCGGGACCGTAAGACGAATCATCCTCGAATCACTACCAATACCCGAAGGGACCATAGTCATTTCTTAGACGGAGGGTACGTTCTCTGGACCCCAAACTAGAGACCGAACCCTTCTAGGGGACCTATTCCTTTACCGTTGGGTGAGGCCATAAGAACGGACCTCTTAGGATACCTGTCTCCTCGGACCGTCCGATGTCAGGTACCCCAACGTTTCTCAAACCTGAACTGGCTCGTTTACTCCCTGATTTCGTGGTGGTGGAGGTCACTACCAATATCTTGGACTTCACTTAACTCCTAGTCCCCGATCTAAGAACGAAATCCTACGTGGTCGGTCACGACTAAAATATATATGTCACACAGGTACAAGTCAGCGAAGTCAGCGCAGACTGAAAAACGTTGGGGTACGTGGCGTTGGACGGTCCGAGGAGACAGGTACCTAAAGGGTCCTTTCTTATGACCTCACCCACCGGTACGAGAGGAGCTCCCCTGGAAGGGTTAGGTCCCTAGCTTTACCTAAGAAATGGTGACTCGGTGGACTCTTCGGGGTCGCCGTAGAATCAATAACAGTTGGAATATTGCTTTGAAGGAAAGTCCATCCTTAAGAACCCCGAGTACGTCGGATGTAGGGTGAGTCCACTAAGCGAGGTGAGTCCTTTCCTGGGACTTGAAACTACTCTGGACCGGTGTCGGAAGTTCCCTTTTACTTCTGTCTATTAACAAACTATACCACACCAAATCTCGAATAGAAGAGGGTGTTCAGGAACTCAATTGGGGTTGAGTTGGGTCACCTACCTCTCTGTGTCTGTAGTATGTTCCCTTTAGTCGATGAGACTAGTCCGTCTACCAGGTCGATTCGTGCCTGAAATATTTCTGAAGAGTATTGGAGTCTTAAGTCCCTACTTCACTCTACAGTGATTAGATGTCTTCCGTTTTACATTTTTTTTAATAAGGTTGGCCACCGATTAGTTCCTCAGTACTAAACAATCCCGTCTTCATAAAGATCCAGGACAAAAATTTTTCTGCTGTCTCTCTCTTTCCTTCCTTCCTTTGTCCCCTCCCTTCCTCCCCGTCTCCCTCCCTTCCTCCTTACCTCCACTTGATTCGTTCCGATTCCCATTTTGTTATCCGAACTCCCTGAATTGGTATCAGGTCTCCAATCCTGAGACGCGGAGGTTACGTCCCCTGTGTCCAAGCTAGGGACCAGTCCCTCGATTCTAGCACACACACACACACACACACACACACGCACACACGCACGCACGTACGCACGTACACACACACACACACACACACACACACCGAGTCAGCACAAACTGAGAAACGTCGGGGTACCTGACATCGGACGGTCCAAGGAGAGGTACCCTAGGAGAGGACCCAAGGAGAGGTCCGTTCTTATTACCTCACCGAACGACACGGGAGGAGGTCCTCTAGAAGGGGTGGGTCCCTAACTTGGGTGCAGAGACGTAGAGGAAGTAACAGTGCGTCCAAGAAATGGGGATCACGGTGGACCCTCACCCGAATGTCTATAACACGCACGTACGCACCAGTCAGCGAAGTCATTACAGGCTGAGACGCTAGGGTACCTGACGTCGGGTGGTCCGAGGAGACAGGTACCCTAAGAGGTCCGTTCTTACGACCCCCAACGGTAAGGGAAGAGGTCCCCTAGAAGGGCTGGGTCCCTAGCTCGGGTCCAGAGGACGTAACGTCCGTCTAAGAAATGGTAGACTCGGTGATCCCTTCGGGATTCTAAGGTGTACGTAACCCCGGTTTTTGGGTTTTGTATTTTGTCTTCGTTATAACATTGTTTAAGTTATTTCTCAAATTTTTACCAGGTGTATTTTTTGGGATTTTTTTTAAATTACTATCCGAACTTATAGTAGTTCTAAAAGTCGTTTCACTACATATTTTGAGTCCATTCGGAGATTGTCGGTGTGTACGTCGTCGAAGTCATGTAACTCCCCATGGGAATGCCGTCCAAGTAATCCGGTAATCCGGGTGCACCAGAGAGGAAACAGTGTTACTCTGATTGGATAGAATGGTCTGGTCTTCTACGACAATTCTTTTACTCCTAAAGGAAGATTCTCTCTAAAATGACAAAACAAAAGTTAAGAGAAGAGGGAACTGTCCGTAAAAGGAAGGTGTAACACACTCACACACAAAATTCAAATTGATTGAAATGTGTGATAGATTCGGTGATTCCAGTTATAAATGTTTGCTACACCTTCTTTGTACAGGTATAAACACCCGAAACCCTATAGAATTAAATGGAACTCTGTGTGAACGTTTCAGGTGTTCGTTTAAGACGTTACTGAGTTATGTTCTCGTAGTCTTACCTATAAGTCCGTCCTTTTCTTCGTTAGCCGGCACGTTCTGAATGTCACTTAAGACTCTTTAAGTCTTTCCCACCAGATTATTATTCCCTCCCATCAGTTTTAATAGATGTGTTTTTTTCCCTTCAACTTGTCGGGCTAGTTACTTTTGTACATAAGAGAAGTCGTCTCGACTAAGTTTATCCGTACCCTAAGGTAAAGTCAACGGAGGACATTATTTGGTGGATTGTTGGGTACTCGTCTTTTGTTATCCTTTTTATGTATCCCTTTTGGAGTGTCCGACCAGAGTCCTGTCTTGAATTCCCTTTTGTTAATAGATATACTTATTTTACCGGGCACGTCAGAAGTAATATCAACTTATAAACACTACGTAAATATTGATCATTAATAAATTTTATTTAGTAAGGAGTTACCCACTAAAATTTGTGTCAATATTACGTCAAATATTTTCAGAAATATTTGTACTTATTAGTACCTGTCTACCTAAAGGTAATATTAATCTCACTAAGACAAACAAAAGTCAACTATCTTTTGGGACTCCTTATCCGACCCTTTTGACCGTTTAGAGTCAATGTGCCGACTAACTTTTTCTTGAATGAGAGAGATCCCGCACGAAGAATAAGGGATATTTGGACCCAAAGGAATAAACATTTTACATCAATTATAATTTCGGATGGACTGTCCGTACGACATTCGTAGTTTACTCCATTCTCTACCTTTTGTACGAGACCTTACCGTGTCGAGAGGTGTCTCTTAGGAAATGTGTGCCCCGGTCAAGTGTGTTCTACTTGTTTTCCGTTGTCAAATTTTGACAAGTGATTAAAGACATTTACGATGAGGTAAATTTGGTTCACTATTATAGACTTAAAGTTTAACAAACTCTGTTAACGATTCATAAGAAATGTCGTTGGAGACCTTGTGACTTTGTAAAAGACCAATGTATTTACTAGACGGAGTCCCGTTTTACGTCCTTGTCCTATGTCACATCCACTACGATGATCTATATGAGCTCCTTGTGAGTAGTACGACTAGTTCAGTACAGGAGTTTTAGGTCGGTGTCGGAGGAATACCCGGTGACTTCCCATGTAAACACTCAAAGGTGTCGTATGTCTTCAGGATGAGGGGGAACGCAGGAGTTGGCGTGAGGAATCGGACACGAACACGTGAGCACGTGCGTGCGTGTGTGTGTGTGTCTCTTTACAGTCCCTTCATCGTCACGTTCGTTTGCGTTAAAATCGATGCAATTAATTAAATTTCGGTGGAGGTGGTCGACCAATAAAGAGCGAAAGACTCAGAAGGTTAGCTATTTTACAGTTATTGTTTTGAGGACTATCGATTCTGAACACCTACTTGGTCCGTTATACTTTCATGTGTTTGCAGGTAGAGTTTCGTACCAGTGTGACTATGTCTTCTGGGAAAAGTGAGAGACGCCGTCACGTGATTAGTATGATGGCTTACCTAGTGGTAGGTACTTTCTGTCGAAAGTTTCGTGTCGTTCTGATCGTGTATGTAAAAGATGTCTGCGTGTAGAGAATTCACTCACCACAAATGTCAATTGTGGTGCGGTCGGGCTTGGAGTCACTGTTCGACATACCAAACAGTTCTGACGAGCTTGGTGAACGCTTTGGATACATTAGTACTCAAAGTTAAAAATTTGTGTCTTAAGTTAAAAGTTTGTTTATGTCTTTCACTTAATTCATTAGTACTCAAATTAAATGTATGTGTCTTTTTATGAATTTTAAAGACACCGTATTTTATTTGTTCCAATATAGTTGTATTCTTTTACATGATGTTGTCTTGGTTACTGAGTTTACTTGGAGTAATATATATTTTTACATTAAGCACTGTTTCTTAGGTAGGCGTTCTTCCCTTTGTACAAATTATTTACCAAAACCTCGTATGATCGATCATTAAACGAATGTATATATTTACATTTATATCAAGTCAACCATTTCTTAGGAGGACGTTACTTCCTCTGTGGCCAAGGTAGGGACCCAGTCCTTCTAGGCGACCTCTTCCCTATCCGTAGGTGCGGTCATAAGAACCCGAAGGGAACACCGAGTCGACCATTTCTTAGACGGACGTCACACCCTCTGGACCCAAGTTAGGAACCCAACCCTTCTGGGGGACCTCTTCCCTTTCCGATGGGTGAGGTCATAAGACCGGACCTCTTAAGGTGCCTGTCATCTCTGGTACCCCAACGTTTCTCAGTCTGTATTGACTCGCTGAAAGTGAAAGTATTTGACATGTGTCCTTATATATAGACATTGTTCATAAACAATACACCTACATATTTTAAATCCGTGAGGTAAGATCTGTATGTTTTTAATTGAACTGTGGTAAAATATGATCTTTTTCATTTTTATTTTGTTTTAACTTGTACAGAGTCCGAGATCTCCACTGTGGAACTACGAATGTTTGGTGTTTCCTTTTCTCTGTGTCTGCAGAGAGGTATTTTTTATATAGTGGTGACGTTTAAAAATTTGTTCTGATCCGTTTTATAAAAACGATTTGTACTCTCAAAATAAAGACATTCCATTCACCTATTTTCTTCGTAATTGAGCTCTTTATTCACTCAGTTTCTATTTTTCGGGAGAACTCACAGGAGGTCTTATTGAGGAATTGACCCGTAGAGTCCGGGAAGTCCTGGGTCCGGGACAGAAAGGAAAGTTAGATCAGAGGACTTCGGTCCTGAGGACGGCTAGATGAACTTGCGACTTGATAATTATGAAGTTCGGTGAATGGTAGAGGTCCTCTCAGTTTCGAAGGCTTTCGGGATACAGAGACACGAAAGTGTCATGACCTCATCGATAGGGACGAGGGGGTGGTTAAGCAGGTGGACGTTTAAGTAGAAAGTTTTGTGAGGTGTCGAGTAGAGGTGGTCCTGTGAACGGTCCCGAGTGGAGATAGTGCGACGACTGGACGGGACGGGTCGTGACAGGTCTTCTTGGAAGACACTACTACTTTACAGGGCAGAGACACGACAGGTCGTGTCGTCGGTGATCGGTGCGCACCGGTGCCTCTTGAATCGTACCTGGGTCACGTCGATTCTTTCAAATAAAGGTAAATTTGACGGTGTCACTCATCGCCGAGGGGTGTTATCTGTCGTTCTGGTAGTCGGACTCGGAACTCCCCGAGGGATTGAAACAGAATAAATAGAGACATAGGGGTAGTGGTCGAGTTACGGTCCATGTATTCGTCTGTGAACCATTTACAAAAACCTTACTTATTAAAATCCACAGTCAATACTTGGTTTGTGAGACTTAAGTAAGTTACAAGATACATGGACTGTGGGACTAAGGAAAAATACCAACTTATTATAAGGTATTGTGTATATATAGTGTTTGACAACTGGATAAGTAGACGACTACCTGTGGACCTAACAAAAGTGGAAAACGAGTGACAATTATCGTGATGAGACTTGTACGTATATGTTGTATCTAAAAACAAAATAAACCCGAAAACAAAATAAATAAAGAAATAAATCAAAAATATAACAATCGTCCACTTAACCAAATGTGTTGTTTAGTCAGGTGGTAACAGTCTTCTTGAGTTTAAATTTAAAATAAACTTTTTTATGTTGTGTCTTTTTAACTAGGACTTGATCAATGATTAGTCTTCTGAATGAGAAGTCTCACGTTTTATTTATAAGTTAAAATTTATTAAACTGTTTGTAAACCTTTGACGAAACAATCACGAAAAATTCGGATATTTGAAAAGAATCCGGATTTATACCTTTGTTAATCATATTTTTGGATGAGTCGGGGTCTACGTATATGATGTATTTAATTTTGTACTTTTAAGGGAAAATGTGTTTTTTATTTTTGTCTATTAGAAGTCAACAAGGGGAAATACAGAGTTCAATTTTTACTGATCAAAAATTTTTCGTCATACAATGAGGGTGTAGATTTTTCATGATGTCACCGATGTCGTTGTGACTGCAAATTTTTAATTGTAGAAAATTTAACAATTTATGCATAAAATAAATTTAAAATGATAATACAAAAACAAAAATAAAAAACCGACGTGGTATGTCGTACGACCTAGAATCAAGTGACTGGTCCCTCACTTGGACACGAGGGACGTCACCTTCGCCCCCCAGGATGGGGGACCTGACGGTGTCTGCAGAGATTTTTAATTGTAAACTGTCTTTTCCTTATTGTAAAATTATGTTCCTTATAGTCGACCCGTGTCCATTGGGTCTAAGTGTCGGGTCGACTCTTTACACACGTATTCTTACTACTTTCGATTTACGTTTCAAATATTCTGATATTTCAAACTCTCCTTTTATTTTATCTTTACGTTTTTATCTGAACGGGTTCTTTCTTGTCTTTCTACCGAGATTCTAACATGGTCTAATGAAACCACTTAAGGATTTTTCAGATCTTGACACTTCATCTTACTTCTTTAATGTTCACTTTTTTAGACTGAAGTGTCGAATAGAGTAAAGGGATGTGGGTGTCATGACTTTGTTCACGGCTCAAGTAAACTTTTTGTGTTGTAATTTGATACAAGTGAAAATATCTAAGGGTAAAATTTCATTTATTCTAATAGAGTCTACGGAAAGTTACAGAATTTGACTTTCGAAATCATCGAGTTCTTTGGATGACGAGGAAGTGAGAGATTACTCTTTTCCACGGGTCCCGTCAGTTCGTTTTGTGAACCGGAAAAATACCGAGAGACACGGAGTTAAAGAGGTTATTATTTAAGGAGGAAAAATAATGGTCTTGACTTCTAAGGTATGTCCTACAAACCTTCTTAGAGCATCAACACATGATGTATACGATCCCACTTTCACTTTCAGTGAGTCAGTGCAGGCTGAGAAACGCTGGGGTACCTGATATGTCAGGTACCTTAAGAGGTTCGGTCTTATGACCTCACCCACCGAATAAGGAAGAGGTCCCATAGAAGGGTTGGGTCCTTAACTTGGTCCCAGAGGACGTAACGTCCACCTAAGAAATGGTCGACTCGATAGTCTCATTCTTCCCCTTTACTCGTTTTGATGAAAATTATATTTTATATTCACCAAAACAAAGAAGGTTTGATAAAGGAGACTTTTGAGATTGGAAGAAACACTATTTGGTTGAACGTGCGCACGAGTTAGTACAGACTGAGAACGTCGGGACACCTGACATCGGGCGGTCCGAGGAGGTAGGTACCCTAAAAAGTCTGTTCTTATGACCTCTACCAACGGTCGAGGAGGAGGTCCCCTCGAAGGACTGGGTCCCTAGTTTGGGTGTAGAGGGTGTAGAGGACGTGACCGTCCGCCCAAGAAATGGTGATCGTGGTGGACCCTTCGGGACTATGTGGTTGATGACCAAAAATTTTGTCGTTCTTTTGTGATAATAACAGGACTGTAGTATTTTGGATCTCCGATTTCTATAGGAAGAAAATGATTTAGAAAATCGTTTTGTGTTTATGTAAAAATTACTTCAGTCAGTACGAATTGCCATTTAGTTTGAACTAAAGAGTGTAAGAGTCGTCGACACACGAAGTTCCCCAACCCAGTCCCTTTATAGGAATAAGGACTCTTAAGTCCTGGTGACCTAGTTGTCCCTCCACACCCAGTCACCAATCCGTAGTTCTCCCACCGATTCCGGGACCAGGTAGGATTAAGGTCCGGAAGAGAGTCCTTCTCTCAGATTGGGGACGGAGGACAGGGTTCCTAATCGACTGGGCTCATGACCGGCGGAGACCCCGTGGGTGAGACAAAGAGGTCAGATTTCAGTGTTCTTAGTCCCATGAGGGACCACCAAGCCACCAATCCTGAGGTGTAAAAATGACGGTTCCCACGTCCAAGTCAGGGACCAACCCTTTAATTCTAGGGGGTCCGACGTACCACTCCGGTTTTTTTATCTTTCCAATGTCAGTGTTCTTAGTCTACTGGAGTCAAGATTGGTACGGGGGTAACGGAGGTAAGGGGATTGTCTAGAGGAATTCACGTTTATATATAGATATATACTATACTGTACGATGCGATACGACACGACATTATACCCGAAGGGTCCACCGAGTCGCTATTTCTTGGAGGGATTTTTACATCCTCTGTGGTCTCTGAGTCCAAGTTAAGGACCCAGACTCTCTAGGGTCCTTTTCCTTTACCGTTGGGTGAGGTCATGAGAACAGACCTCTTCGGGTACCTGTCTCTTTGGGCCACCCGATATCAGTAACCCCAACGTCTCTCAGTCTGTACTGACCCGTTGATTCGTGTGTACTACACTATATAGTATAACCATATATTTATATATATATCTCTCTCTCTCTCTCTTTCAGTGTTACATAAGAAAATCGTGTTTCCTTGCTTGGTCTTGGTGGTTCGTCCCCTTCAGTGTGCTATGGGACTTTATAATTGTCTCCCCGGGGGGAGAAGGGAGAGGTAAGAAAGTGGGTCGTGTCCCAGGGGTGAGTCCGTCGACCCACAGGTCGTGGTAGAGGAACTCTAGTCACAGGGTCTTCTTTCGTCTCTATGGGTCCAGTTAGACGCCGGAAGCCCGGTGGTCGCTTCAGGTCTGCTCCCTCTCTGATCGACTCGTGCGCCGTACCGGGGAGGTGGCTGTGAAGTCCGTCCTGTCCAGGAGTCATGCAACCCTTCGGCCCGTACCCAGCCATGAACCCACGGGGTCTGCCACGAGAGAGAGGAGGGTGTCTGGTGCGACCCGGGGACGTCGGAGGTCGGAACCCCTAGTAGTTTTCCGTGTCCACGGGTCCTTTTCCTTTTTCGGTGAGGTGGTAAAAGAGTTGACGCTTGGTCTATAGGGACTTCTGAGACTCTCTATTGTTCACGTTAATCTCCGTTTTTGATCCAGTCCTGTCTTCATTCTCTTTAGTAAAAATAGAGGTTCACTTTACACATCGGTTCCCTTTGGGTGTAATGTTACCATTTCCCCCCGCCCCATTTTCAGTGGTCAGTTCAGCTGAAAGTCCGAGGACCCCCACCCCCGCCCCCACCCCCTACCCTCAACTGTCCACGGTCGTGAGGTGGACGGAAGGGCTGTTGTCGTGTCTTAGTCCCCTGTCGCGTCGTAGATTGTGTCAGAGGGAGCTCCCCCTTTCCTTGTGCCCTTCTCCATTGACGCTCAGTCTCGTGAAGAGAACTAAGGGGGTTATGTTTTAGGTCGGAGTTTTTCGTACAGACCAGAACTCCGTGACGGGTCTTCTTTTCGTTCACGTTGACACATTCGTGCACTTGAGTCGGAACCGTAGGTTTGTGAACCCTGCAGTGTTCTCTTCCAGTAGCCTCTTATTAGGCACCTTTAACTGCGTTTCCCGAACAGTCCTTGACGTATTTTAGGTTATTCGAGTAGTATTACCCCGCCGTGCACCAGTGGTAGCGACAGTCAGTTCGGCGAACCCGTTGAGGTATGTAGAGAAATTCTCTTGAGCATCTCATTTTTGATTTTGAACTTTCTATCGAATTTTGGTTTATATGTCGTTCACACCCACTCCTACGTCCCGTTGCTCTTATTAGTGTGTGACAACTACCCTCATGTTTGATGATGTGCGGACGTACCAGTCAGTGAGTCAACACAGAGAAAGAAACTTTGGGTACCTGACACCGGGCGGTCCGAGGAGGTAGGTACCCTAAGAGGCCCGTTCTCATGGTCTCACCCAACGGTAAAAGAAGAGGTCCCGTAGAAGGTCTGGGTCCCTAGCTTGGGAACAGAGGATGTAACCGTCCGTCTAAGAAATGGTAACTCGGTGGTCCCTTCGGGTGTTTTTAACCGTTTTTGGTGAAAGTTTTAGACAAACCGTCACAAAGAATTTTGATTTGGGATGTTGGGTCGTTAAAGTGAAGACTCATATATGCTTCTCTTTCCTCGTGGCTCCGACTTGTTTTTTAATACGTGTCTGCGCAAGTATTGTCATAGCAGGTATTGTCGGTTTTTTGACCTTCGTTAGGTTTACAGGGAGTTGTCGTCTTACCTATGTCTCCCTGATAAGTATGTTGTCTTACGAGTGTCGTTGCCTCTTTTGATGCTTGCGGTGTACGACGTCTGTCCGCACGTCGTTTCTTCGGTCTGCGTTCTCGTGTTCAGGACTCTAAGGTAAATGTGCTGCCAGTTCATGTCCGTTTTGCGCAGATACCACTGTCTTGTCACAGTAGACCCTCACCTTGAGTCGGTGACCTCAGGACCTGTATAAGACATAGAACTGCACCTGCCACCAATGTGTCTGAATGTACATACACTTTTCAGTGACATGACCTGTAAAATTCTAGACACGGAAATAACATACATTCAATATTGAGTGATGTTTCCCGAAGGGTCCACCGTGTCACCATTTCTTGGGCGGACGGTTATGTTCCCTGTACCCAAGTTAAGGACCAGGTCCTTCTAGGAGATCTCTTCCTTTCCCGTTGGGTGACGTCATAACAATGGACCTCTTAGGGTACCTGTCTCCTCGGACCGTCCGATGTCAGGTACCCCAGTGTTTCTCAACCTGTGACGAATCGCTGACTTTTTACTGTAGTGGACATAAATGGTGTAAAAGGGCGACGAGGGACTTACGCCATACCTGAGAGGTGTAGAGACGAGTACGACGCGATGTAGAATAGGCTCTTCATGGTAAGGCAGGTAAAAGAGAAAAATTTATGAATGAATAAACTGACATGGTCCAGAATGAACGTCGTACGGCCTAGAAGTCACCGTTGTGCGTTTGAGAATTAACACCGTATACCCTAGATAATCATCAAGGGACTGGTCCCTAGTTTGGACCCGGGGAACGTAACTGTCGCACCTCAGAATCGGTGACCCTGGTGGTCCCTTCAGGGAGGTAGGTAAACATGAGTTTTAGGAATGAAGTCCGGTTCGAGTTTGTAGTCCAAAGTTCTGAAGAGCCACCCAAAAAAAAAAAAAAGACAACTTTATTAAAACAGAGACAAACCTTGACTGAACGACAAGGTTCACGAAACATGATAGTAAATAGACAGAAAAGTAATATCTCTTGAATCTTCATCTCGGAATATTTTTAATGTAGAAGGAACACGAATCGTACCATAAAATGTCCCTCATTATGTATTTTTTTACGAATAATGTATTTTAGAGTCAGACACCATTTTGAATATTTTATATGAAGATAAACGTCATTGACTTTTTTATCAAAATACTATATGTACGATATGTAATTGTCACTTCTTTTAAAGTACTGATATTTGATATTGTGATCGATATAGGGTCTTCATATTGTTTTAGGACTAATTGGGCATGGAAGGACGGGGGTTATAGGACCATTTTGTTCTTAGATCATGTCATTGTTTATAGTTACCGTGGGGTGAAGTCGTGAGAACGGACCTCTTAGGGTACCAGCGATTCTCAGCCTGTGCTGACTCACTGAAGTGAAAGTGAAAAGTGAAAGTACGTAACCTCTTCCTCTACCGTTGGGTGAGGTCACAAGAACGGACCTCTTAGGGTCCCTGCCCCCTCGGAGTACCCGACGACAGGTACCCCAGCGTGTCTCAGTCTGTGCTGACTTCACTGAATCGTCATCGTCGTCGTCGTTGTTTATAGTTTTAAGGTAAATATAAGTATAACGTTTTTGTTTATATGTTGTTTGTCATGTGTGTTTTGAGTTTTCAAATTACCAGAAGTCTTCGTCCGAAGGGATCACCGAGTCACCATTTCTTAGACGGACGTCTCGTCTTATTGTGTCCTCTGCGTCCAAGCTAGGGACCCAGTCCTTCTAGGGGACCTTCTCCTTCACCGTTGGGTGAGGTCATAAGAACGGCCCCTTTAGGGTACCTGTCTCCTCGGACCGTCCCGATGTCAGGGACCCCAGAGTTTTCTTAGACTGTGCTGATTCGTGTGTGTGAGAGCTAGATAGCAATAAAGTAGTCGTTTGTTAAAGTGACTGTGTTCAAAGACTGGACTATAAAAGAAAAAGTATCGTTTAACATAATACTAAAAAGTTTTATAAAAAACATTTGTACTAAGTACTCCCCAATGATCTGTTTTAAAGTTTATGACTATTTGATACAAGTACTTTCTCCTATTAAGTGTTACACCTCAGTTCATGTTTTCAGTTCAGATGTTGATTAAAAATTATGGAATCTTTTTCTTTCGTCTCACTCTGTTCTACCAGTCGGCGACCGAAGGTGTGGTGGGCACTGACTCAAATACACTAATTTTAAGCTTCCCCTTAAATGGATTAATTTTAATTCATGTTCAACAGAATAAACTAATCAAGAGAGGACGTGTGAGGACCCGGGGCACTGATTTACGGGACCACTGCGAGAAGGGGTGTCGACAGTAAAATTACCTTTATATGAAGTCATTTAAGTCGTTTAAAGACAGGTGGTGATTAACAATTAGGTACAGTTAGGGTAAATTGTTTGTCTTCTCGGCGATACTTAAACAGTCGTGAAATTAAAGGGATTTACGTAAATTAACTGAAAAGTAATGAGCCACCCATAATTGTAGTAGAAGGGAATTGTTGTTCCATGTTGTTTTAATTGGTAGTATCTGCGAGTGATGAAAATTTCGGGATGGAAAGTTATCGAGTAGACTGACAACAATGCTTCTTGTCTTATTACTACCCGACTTCTCTGAAGGGTGGGACCCCTCCCTCCGTCCCTCCTCCCGTAGTCTACGTCGTCTTTTGTCACTAGTCTCGTTCTGACAATCCCGTTGCTCCGTAGCTTGATTTGTAATTATGTGTCGTAAAATTCAAAAGGTAATAAATGAATAAAAACCGACGCGACCCAGATGGAACGACGACCACCCGAAAGAGTCCAACGTCGCTTGTCCCCGATGCAGATCGACGCCACGTGCCCGAAGAGTAACACCACCGAAGAGAGCAGTGTCTCGGCCCGAGAGCTGCACACCCGAGGTCGTCGACGTCGAGGGTCCGAGGTCTCGTGTCCGAGTGATCGACACCGTGAGCCCGAATCGACGAGACGCTGGACACCCTAGAAGGACCAGGTCCCTAGCTTGGACACAGAGGGCGCGACCGTCCACCTAAGAAATGGTGACTCGGTGGTCCCTTCGGGGTTATACGTCGTAAAAATAATAAGTAGGTCTCATAGCTCTAGGACCACTACCTATTGTTACGGTTCCGTTAAAATAGAAATTCAGAAACAATTGAGAGTGTCGGTCATTGATGGGTGGTGTCCTTTTCGACTGTGAAAAAGGTAGAAACGATATTCGTTCTGAGACAAGAGACACGAAACGTATGTGACAAAGTAGAACATCACTGCTCTAGAACTATGTCTTCACGAGATCAATTGTCCACTCCTTCGACCCTCGTCTTGACTCCAGGAATGGGTTCCGGGGTCCAAACAATTGTCACCTTGGTCTAAATTTTTGTTGGACACCTGAGTCTGGATCCAGGATTTCAAGGTGACTGAAGACGTTTCAATTCCTACCCGTTGTCGAAGAATACAGTCTTATTAATTTGTGTTGGAAGGTTAAGACCCGGGTTACATTTTTGTTAGGGTTTCACAGAACGAGTTGGGGTGTGGTGCGGTCCTGGTCCTCCGATGGGTCCGGAGAGAGTAGAAGGTCAGGAGAGTCGTCCTCTCTTTCCTAGATTATATTCCGTACTTTAATAAAGGAAATGTTATGTCATATACTACCTTCGCCCAGAGTGATTGTCTTGTCTAGAACGGACTGTTCTGTTTAAACCACGACCAAAATAGAAAGGTTCGTCTTTAGTTACATACACGGGAAAAAATGTCCCTTTTTTTACCCGTAGTCCATCTCGAGAGTAGACGGAGAGATGATTGGGAACGTACACATGTACGATTCAACGAAGTCAACACAGGCTGAGACACTGAGGTACCTGACATCGGACGGTCCGAGGAGACAGGTACCCTAAGAGGCCCGTTCTTATGACGTCACCCAACGGCAAAGGAAGAGGTCCCCTAGAAGGGTTGGGTCCCTGACTTAGGTAACCATCCGTCTAAGAAAAAGTGGCTCGGTGGACCCTTCGGTGTAAATACATACACGACGCGACGCGAATCAGCGAGTCAGGACAGACTGAGACGCTGGGGTACCTGACACCGGGCGGTCCAAGGAGACGGGTACCCCTAAGAGATCCGTTCTTATGACCTCACCCGACGATACGGGAGGAGGTCCCCTAGAAGGACTGGGTCGCTGACTTGGTCGTAGGGAACATAGAGGACGTAGTCGTCCACCCAAGAAATGATGGTCGTGGTGGACCCTTCACGAGTAAAGATGATTAGCATTTCACTAAAGGTGTGAAAAGGGTAAGAAAAAGTCACGGGTTTTATTATTCTTCATGGAACTCTACTAGGTTTCTGTCAGGGGACTGACGCCCAACGACCCGCGACGACGTTCGTACCCGGACCCTCTGGTCCATCTGTGCTGGGAGGGGAAATATCCGTCCTACTCATGACTGGTGTCTGTGCCTCGGTCCCTCCTTTCCCGTACCACTTGGGCCGGGGAGCAGGGGAGTCCCCCCCGACGTCGTAGGGGGAGGGGAAATAAGAGGTGTGTACACCCGAATAATCTGAAAACAGAGATGGAACAGTCTTACTTTACTTAGGTGTGACCGTTTTAATTAAGATGACCGTAAGAGTGGAACAGTCTATATAGACAGGGGTTCTCACTCTCCTATGGAGAACGAACGTCCTAGTTCGTGAACTATTTTAAAGTATCTTCGTCTGTATGTCTGTGTTTATTTATGTCCATATTGACCTCTTTCGACTTGTTCTAGTCACACGACATGGTTACAGAACCAACACTACGACATGGTGTCAAAACGTCCTACAATTATAACTCCTTTTCACTCATTTCCCATGTGTTCTAGAGATAATGAAGAATATGGACGTGTTCTTCGATGTTAATAGAGTTTTATTTATCGATTTGCTACGATTCCCCTTTACGCAAATGACGGACCTCTTCACTTTGACTCTGAGATGAATGAGCACGACCCGTTCTCACCAACACTACCCCTGACTTCTTTTCCATCCTTATTTCTCTCAAACGACGACGACGACGACGACGACGACGACGACGACGATTCAGCGAAGTCAACACAGGTTGAGACACGCTGGGGTATATGTCGTCGGGTGATCCGAGGAGACAGGGACCCTAAGAGGTCCGTTCTTGTGACCTCGTCCAACGGTAAAGGAAGAGGTTACGTACTTTCACTTTTCACTTTCACTTCAGCGAGTCAGGACGGGCTGAGAATCGCTGGGGTACCTGACGTCGGATGATCCGAGAAGGTAGGTACCCTAAAAGGTCCGTTCTCGTGACCTCACCCCACGGTAACGGAAGAGGTTTTCTCTCAAATTTGGGACGGCTTATTCGTCACATGTAGAAGTGACAGACACAATAATAATAAGAGACATTGGTGGGCATATCAACCGTTTCTGTCTGTTTATGGAGTAATGTACCGTGAAACGAAATAACCCGAAGTGTCTACGATTAAAAAAAAAATTGTTTGACTCTCAAATACCGTTTCGATGTAGTTCGTTCAGTGACCGTGGTAAAAAGGTTGTCGTACCAAAAAATTACTTCCACACGTGCGGCAGAAATGGAGGTGTCACTAAAGATAAAGCGAAAAATAAACCTCGTTATTTAGGGAGACTCCGTCAAATTGGTTTCTCCCTTCCTTCAAGACCATGTTCACATCTGATTACACAATTATTCGTGGTTCGGATCGCCCGTGCAGTAGTCCGCCACGAGAGATTTGACGGAGTTAGAAAAGGAACTTCTCTGTTCCAAACGGGGGTCGTCTCTACTTCCTCAACCGGTGCGTGTTACGAAACGTGACACAGGTCTTCTTTTTGTGACAGAAGTCGCAGTCCGAGTCCTGCTTCTTGTTCAGTGGTCCGTTATTCGTCCCGAACAGACTGGGGTTTGTTGTTCGGTCCTACGGAACCCTACCACTTTGACTCTCTCTCTTTCCACGACTTCGAAACTAGTACGAAGACCAGTATGAAGAATGATGAGGAGTAGACATCTTGAGTCATCTTAATAGTCAAACTACATACGTAGTAGGGGACTTAGTCTCGGTCGAAGTACGGACCGTTTGATATGACCCCGGGGGTACAAGACGACAGTACCAGACCTCTACCAGTTAGTAAAGATTGTTTCTCTGGGGTGGAAAAGTAAAACGAGACCCAGAGCGATTGATGTATCGACAAGGACGGAGCTTGTGCGGAAAGAAATTATAAGTAAAAATAAATAAATAAACCGATGTGACCCAGAATCAACATCGTGCGTCCTGGAAACCAACGTCGTACGTCTGAGAATCAACGTCGGACACCCTAAATCGAGGAACTGGTCTTTAGTTTGAGTCCGGAGAACGTGACCCTCGTGTCTCAGAATCGGTGACCTGGTGGTTCCTTCAGGGAGCTTGTGTGGAAATGACGGGGGAGTAGGGCGAAGAGGTATTTTGAACCTCTCGTAAGAATATCTTACGGAGGACGAAGTAGCGGTGGACAGTCTTAGGATGGTCAATGCACTTGTAGCTTATTTTGAGTGTTGAGGAGGGACCGGTAGAGCCGGATTGTAGAACATAGTAAATATTGGATATTTTAATAAGGTCATTAGTCAGCACGCGACGTGACACTGTGATGACTATTTCACTACTAATACCAAAGAACACAGTAGAGGAAAAAGTCTACAAAGGGGGGGGGAGACCTAGGGTTTATGTCACTTTCAAATACCCCCGTCTCTTGTGGGACAGTGTGTCGGGACAGTCTGTCTTGACTGGTGGTACCAATCTTTCAAGCCATAGGAACGGTACAGAGTCCCATTGGTGTCGCTAGCATCGATACTAGTGGACTTTGTGCAGACCATGTTGATTCCTTGACGTACAAAATAACACAAATTGAAATTAAGTAAATTTAAATTTAAGTGTGTACACGATCACCGACCAAAGGACCTGTCATGTTCGGGTCACGAAGAGACATCGAAGGACCACGTGCCTGTAACCGACGAAACTAAACTAAAAAGTTCTTGAATCACGAGTGGAAGTTCCTGAATATCTTCCAGTTAGTTGAAAAAATTCCTTTCCTCAAAAGTCATTCAATATGTGATTTAGAGGGACGACGAATTTGGTAAGGACCGTTGTTGTTGTTTATGTATCAGATAATTATAATAAATTAGATTTCCTTACTTGACCACAACTAAAACAACAAGTCGGCGATCCAGCACAGGCTGAGAAACGTTGGGGAACCGGACCCCGTATGGTCCAAGGAGACAGGAAGTGATAGAGGGTCTTAAACGAGTTTGACGACAGGTAACTCAGTTACTACGATAGTTTGGTAGAGTAGAAGACAGGAGCTAGAAAGGACGGGAGGACGGGAGTTAGAAGGGGTCTTAGTCACAGAAAAGGTTACTCAGTCGAGAAGGGTAGTCCGTCGGTTTCATAGTCTCGAAGTCGAAGTCGTAGTCAGGAAAGTCACTTATGAGTCCCAGCTAAAGGAAATCCTAACTGACCGAACTAGAGGAACGTCAGGTTCCCTGAGAGTCTCTCAGAAGTGGTCGGTGGTGTCAAACTTTGGTAGTTTAGAGGTCACAAATCGGAAGAAATCTTTACTTACATTAGGAGATTGACGGACTTTATTATGACCCCTTAATATACCAAAGTTTAAATTCTATAAACACGTATTAAAAGAATTCTAATTTCTTGAGAAGTTTTATAGAAAACCATAGGATTTTGAAATTGTCTTCGTGTCGAGTGCTGACGTGTTTACTCCTTTTTTTTCTTCGGTTTATTTTAGGTACTTTATAACGGACTATAATCGGGTCATTTTCCGAGAAGACTGCCCCGGTGTCGGAACCTCTGGGTATTTGGTATATGAGTCCTCTAGGGTGACACAAAGTCTAGACTCTCCATACTCTTGGAACGACCCTGGTGGAGGTGTATGTCTATGCTCGAAGAGAGAGGAAGAAGGAAACAAATAGATTTGTCGGCAGTACGTACCAACTAAAAGTCCTTTCGGTTTTGACTGTCTTCCTAAGACTCGAGAAACTTTACGAAAGGAATGACAAGAACTGGAAAAGAGACAAAATTTTACAAAACACAATCGTTGAAGTAAATGACGATATCCTAAGACCGGAGGTTTTAACTATACTTAGTATTTGATTGGTTAAGTAAGTAGACAGGCGTAAACATGAATTTGCAATTCGATCAATTTTTGGGTTTACCGAGGTTCAAAGGTATGTATCTCACATGATACTAGGTTCGAGGTTTCTGAAAAAAAAAATAAAAATTCGTTACATACGGGAGGCGGAAACGATCTTAGGTAGTATGTCCGTCTGGGACCAAAAGTGGAGTCAGATAGTCTGTGAATGTGCGGTTTTTACGTACTGTCTTGGTCGGAGTTTTCGCTGACCGTATGGTAAAGATACATCATTTGTGTATTAGAACATAGGAGTCGACATGAAAATGTCAAGAATGAAGGTCGTCCCGACATACTCAGTCGAGTTTAGCGGTAATTTTTTATAGTGTCTGATCCCCCGAAGTTTTGGTCTATGCATAAAAGAGTGTCACGACCTCCGACCGTTCAAGTTCCAGTTACTGAGTCTGTTAAACCAAAGGTAATTCTCGAGAAGAGGACTGAACGTCTACGTGAAGGAAGACGGAGTGTTCGGTCCATCTCTCTTATTCGAGAGACCGTAGAGAAAGAGATTCCCGTGATTAGGGTGGTACTCCCGGGGTAGGAGTACTGGGGTAGAAGTTTATGGTAGGGTAACTCCAAATCTCGAAAGTTGTTTAGGAGGTACGTGACTTAAGGGGTCCCTTCTTATAACCTCACCCAACGGTAAGGGAAGAGGTCCCCTAGAAGGACTGGGTTCTTAACTTGGGTCCAGAGGGTGTGACGTCAGTCTAAGAAATGGTAGACTCGGTGGTCCCTTCGGGTTAAACCCACCCCCCTCCTGTGTAAAGTCAGGTATCTTCCCTGTCATTATTTCTCTTTCTATTTATCACTTCTGACCGGAGTTTCTTTATTTGCTGTGTTGAGATTGTCGAGAGTTGTTGGAGGGTAAGATGTGCGGGAAGAGAGGTAGTGACTTTTTGGTTCACACTGAATGAACGGTATTTACGTTTTAGGGTTAGAAGGCGTTTCCGTTTTACTACAGAGAAACCTAGAAGCGAAATACTATTTAAAACTCAGTATTTTTTAAACGTCTAGACGTGTACCTCCTTTGATACGGAGTGTTGAGTTCCTATTTTTATTAATATTAGTCAAGATAAGTGTACCTTTCAGACAAATTGGACAGAAGAGTAAATCGGTCGACTTCGAAATCTTCGGTAAACCTCCCATAGAGGTATACGTGTGTCAGAAGGAGACTACAACGACTTTAGGTTCGAGGAGATCCGTCGGTTGTATTGTGACTCAGAGCCCTTTGGGACCCGAAACACCTCATGAAGACAAGGAAATAAGGTCTTTCCTTAGTTTGGGTGATAGTTTGGGTTTTGGTATCCTTTTTGCGGTACGTGTGGTTACGGTTACCTTTACCTATATCACTTGATTACTTGAGTCAAATGTGGTCCGTCTTTGTTCTGAGAAGATTGGTGTCTAGTTTAATCAACTGGTCACCGAAACGGAGACTGAGAGTCCTTCTCTACTGGTAAGACTGAGAAAGGAAATCAGTGGAAGTTAGACATAGAAGGGACACGATGGAAGACATAATTTAACACGTGTCTTTCCAAGGACCTTCTAGAGTCTCGTGGTACACCGGTCTTAGTAAAAGGAGGACGAAGACATCCAAGAATCTGAATCATTCATCGAAAAGATTGACACACAAACACACAAAAAATTAGATCTATCCTATGGACTCAAACTGAGGTCGAGACTGTGTAGTTGATTTCCGGTTTGTAGAAGTCTCTGTGTGGGTGAGGGTGACAGATTTCCTCTTTTAGGTTTGGAGGGTACGCCGTAAATCCTCGGAGGATGAAGGATGAGGGAGGAGGAGGAGTCATGAGGTTCAGGAGACATCGGTAGTAGAAGACTCAGGTGTGGTCCCAGAGGACGAACATCTGAAGACGGGGACGCCAGAGGAGGGGACCTCTACGGGTGGAGGGAGGTAGTGTAGGTGGTGGCGGTCATGGGTGGGGACACCAGAGGAGGGGACCTTTACGGGTAGAGGAAGGAAGTGTAGGTGGTGGCGGTCATGGGTGGCACTTAGGGTGTGTGATTTATTCACACTAGGTGCGGTTCTTCGGAGGAGACGAGCAGAGATTTACCTTCCAGAGGAAGGACATCGAAGACAATTATGATCCTGGGTCTTTCACAAGAGGTCGTCGAGTAGGGAAAGACGGAACATAGGACAAGTAGACTTCTGGTATTCGAGGAGTGAGTCCAGGGGTGTTGACGGACTTGTTACGGAAAATGTAACATCTAAGAATGTCTTACTCTCTCCCGTTGCTTTTTTCATTCTCCCTTCCTTTTTCCACCCAGTCCTTCCTTTTTTATGGGTTAGGGCACCTGGGCAGTAGGTAGGTGTAATCTTCTAAGTTTTATATTCGAGTTTGTTTAATTTCTTATTTAAGTCTTAGTAGATGTAAGACTTTATTTTTAATTTTTCGTGTTCGTCATCACTAATCAAGTCAGCGATTCGAGACAGACTAAGAGACACTGGGGTACCTGACGTCGTGCGGTCCGAGGAGACAGGAGGTGATAGAGGGCCTCAAACGTGTTTGAGTACAGGTAACTCAGTCACTACGATTGGTAGAGTAGAAGACAGTGGTGGAAGAGGAAATGGGAGTTAGAAAGGGTGGTAGTTCCAGAAAAGGTTATTCAACCGGGAAGGGTAGTCCACCGGTTTCATGACCTCGAAGTCGAAGTCGTTGTCAAGAAGGTTACTTATAAATCCCAACTAGAGGAAATCCTGACTGTTCCAAACTAGAGGAAAGTTGATTGATCCCATTTGTAAGCTATACGAAACGATGTCACATAACCTACACAAGACCTAATTACAAAGAAATCTCACCCGTCGACAAGATTTTCGTTCAAGTCGTCACGGAGACACGGAAACTGGAACGACCAGGAAGACGGACCTCCTGACAGGGAGAAGAGAGTCAGACGAGTCACAAAGTACTCTGTAGTCCTACCGAACTCGGAGTCGACGGGGTACTTCGAAGGTGTCGTGGGTATGGTAGGACGTTTACGTGTCGGGCACGTGGGAGATACGGTCCGTAGTGGTGTCTACGATCCTTATATATATAATTACTCTTCCGGGGAGGGAGTTCCTCACACCCCCCACCTCAGACTCCCCATTTGTCCATTATCCGATACCATTCGTCCGAGGGGCACACCGAGTCACTATTTCTTATGTGAACGGTCACGTTCTCTGTACCCAAGTTAGGATCCAGCTCTTCTAGGGGAGTTCCTCCCTTACTGTTGGGTGAGGTCATAAGAACGGACCCTTTAGGTACCTGTCTCCTCGGACCACCCGATGTCAGTAACCCTATATTAGTCTGAGCTAACTCACTAACTCGTACGCGTGTGTGAAGATCTGGCTCCACGAGGGTCCCAAATACTTGTGACTAAGTCAAGTCAAGTCAGCGAGTCAGCACAGACTGAGAAACGCTGAGGTAGTTAGCGTCGTGCGGTCCGGAGGGACAGGTAGTGGTTGAGGGCCTCAAGTGATTCTGAGTGCAGGTAGCTCAGTCACTACGGTAGGTCGGTAGAGTAGGAAACAGCAGGGGAAGAGGAGGACGGGTGTTAGGGAGGGTCGTACTCAGAAAAGGTTATTCGGTTGGGAAGCGTACTCCACCGGTTTCATGCCCTCAAAGTCGAAATCGTAGTAAGGAAGGTTTCTTTAGGGTCCCGACTAGAGGAAGTCTTACCTGACCAACCTAGAGGAACATCAGGTTCCCTGAGGGTTCTCAGAAGAGGTTGTGGTGTCAAGTTTGCGTAGTTAAGAAGCCGCGAGTCGGAAGAAGCGTCAGGTTGAGAGTGTAGGTATGTACTGATGACCTTTTTGGTATCGGAACTGATTTGTCTGGAATCAACCGTTTTATTACAGAGACGAAAACTTATACGATAGATCCAACCAGTATTGAAAAGAAGGTTCCTCATTCGTAGAAAGTTAAAGTACCGACGTCAGTGGTAGACGTCACTAAAACCTCGGGTTTTTTTATTTCAGACTGTGACAAAGATGACAAAGGGGTAGATAAAGGGTACTTCACTACCCTGGTCTACGGTACTAGAAGCAAAAGACTTACAACTCGAAATTCGGTTGAAAAAGTGAGAGGAGAAAGTGAAAGTAGTTCTCCGAAAAATCAAGG
>SJYO01048061.1:44028067-44114421 GCA_006410555.1 Capra ibex | reverse complement strand
AACTGCATTAGGAAAAGGATAAACCTTGGTCAGACAACAAGGTACAGGTCAAGATTGACAACGAAGGACTGGACGTATGTCTAAAGAGTTCTCCGTCCAGTCCACCAGACCATAAGGGTAGAGAAAGTCTTAAAAGGTGTCAACTAACACTAGGTGTGTCAGTTTCCGAAACCGTATCAGTTCTTTCGTCTTTATCTACAAAAAGACCTTGAGAGGACAAAAAAGGTACTAGGTCACCTACAACCGTTAAACTAGAGACCAAGGAGACGGAAAATATTTTGGTCGAACTTGTAGTCCTTCAAGTGTCAAGTGCATAACGACTTCGGACCGAACCTCTTAAAACTCGTAATGAAATAATCGCACACTCTACTCATGTTGACACGTCATCAAACTCGTAAGAAACCGTAACGGAAAGAAACCCTAACCTTACTTGTGACTGGAAAAGGTCAGGACACCGGTGACGACTCAAAAGGTTTAAACGACCGTATAACTCACGTCGTGAAAGTGTCGTAGTAGAAAGTCCTAAACTTTATCGAGTTAACCTTAAGGTAGTGGAGGTGATCGAAACAAGCATGACTACGAAAGATTCCGGGTGGACTGAAGTGTAAGGTCCTACAGACCGAGATCTACTCACTAGTGTGGTAGTACTAATAGGCCCAGCACTTCTAGAAAAAACATGTCTTGTGACTAATCATTAGTCGTTTTGTACAGGGTCCACTAGATCGTGTTGAGAAAAGAGGACGTCGAAGAAAGGTACCTTTCACATTGTACTCTCTGTTCGTTCCGTCACCCTAATTTCCATTTCGACTGGGAACGGCCCGACTTTTGTCTCTTCTGAGTCCTTTGTGGTGTCGAAAGGAGTCACTACATTTCCTGGTACTACCTCTTCTGTCTGACCTACACCGGGACCCACCCATTTGAAACCCGGTGTACTACAGCCCGACAAGATTGGCCGATTCTACGTGACCTTAGGGACCCCGGAGTCGGGGGCCATTGCATCCGTTCTTAGTTCGTGTTTTTGTTCCGACCCCGGTCTACTGTTCTAGTTTCCAAGAGTTTCGGTCTAGGTATAGGACGACCATCTTACAGTAGATTAAAATCGACCGTATTTTCCCTAAAAAAAGTACCATTTTATAAAAGTACAGATAATCTTTTTTATTAATAATTATTATTACAAAATGCTCGTAAATGATATACGTTCCATGACCGTATTCAGAAGATGAAAAAATTTTACATTAGGAGTGTTTTGAGGTTACTCTGTCGACGATAATACTAAGGGTAAAACATGGACCCCTTTCTCTCTGTCCCTCTCCACCGTACAGACGAGATCAGTGACGTGGTCACTTTCCACCTCAGTCCTAGACTTGGGTCCGTCGGACCGAGGTCTTAGGGTAGACGTTGGGATGGTTTACGGTTGGAATGGTAGGATATGAATTCTACTTCGGTTTGGGTTGTCGTCTATATTAGGTCTCTTTTTTTATAATTCTCACACCCATCAAGAGTTCATACCATTTTCTAGTACTTAGGTCGTGAGGTCAGTGAATACAAACTTTATATGAACGGATGTGCAAAGTTATATCAGGGGAGGTTGGGTAGACGATCTTAATATTGGTGGTTCTCGAGGATATTGAATCCGGTAAGACACCAATGCCTCCCGTTCAGTAATATTCACTTCGACGTCCCGGTTTTATTTCGTGGAAGGTCCCTGTCATGATACGAAATATCAGATTGTTTTTTTTAACGATGTAACGTATCTGTGAAACCCCGAAGGGTCCACCGCGATCACCATTTCTTGGGTGGACGGTTACGTCCTCTGAATTCCCTACACCCAAGTTAAGGACCCAGTCCTTCTTGGGGACTTCCTCCCGTGTCGTTGGGTGAGGTCATAAGAACGGACCTCTTAGGGTACCTGTCTCCTCGGGCCGCCCGATGTCAGGTACCCCAGCGTCTCTCAACCTGTGTTGACTTCACTGACTCGTGTCGTGTCTGACTTGTGCCTGTCTGTGATACGACGGTTCAGGAGGTTTTGTCGGTGGTTCCACGTCCACACCTGTTCACGTCGTCTCTGGGATCAATTATAGTAGCCTGGTAGGACTCGGGGGAGGGGGCTGGAGGAGGTTGGAGGGGATGGTGGCCTCACCTCATATATACAGAAGGGTACGAGTTTGAGGTGAATTCTTGCCTTTTTGGTGTATGTGTGATCTGCCCCTCGAACTCCCTAGGACGGTTCAAGGATAAACGAAGAAAAACTGCTGAGAACAGGAGGAATGATGACCAATATGTACCTTTAAGAAGTGATGTACCTTTGTGACTCTTAGTGTTTAGTCTCGTAGAATCTCCCGTTGTAAGGGGCGGTCCAGAGAGGTCCGTGCATGGGGAGAGAGGTTCTCTTTTGAAGGGTAGGACGGGAAACTTTACGTTTAGGGTCGTGTGTCGTATCTCGTGTCGAGGTACATAGTCTAAGTACACACGAGTCTGGATGTGGCTCCCTTTGGCCCTTCGGAACGTCTGGTCTGTCGGGGTACGAGTACCTTGTACCGTAGACGTACTGTTGCAGTCGACTCTCTCTTACTAATAGATTATTGGTCCACCGAGTGGTTGTGGGCACTACTGAACCGATTGTGATCTTTCAGTCTCTGTTACTCGTAGATGGCCGTCCGGCTACGACCGTGCCTGATGTTTGGCGGTGACATGTGTACTCGAATTCACGAGACCCCATCCGTCTACCACAGAGTTAAGACAGTAGAAATGTTCAGTTCACTGGCGGGGATTTTACGGGGACTGAAGAAGTGTGAACTTACCTTTCGGTGGTTGTACGCTGGGAAAGAGGAGAACGACTTCGGACTAGTCCTTCGTACACTTCCCGACGAGGGTGACCCTTCTCGGCTCCTGTTCACTCGTTACTCGGACAGTTGAGGTAGTAGTGTTTCTTAATTTTTCTTTAATTTTATTTACCTAAAACACTTCGTGGGAAACACTTGCGATTAATGAAGGTTCATCTAAGAACCAATAATCTGAAGTGATAGTTAATGTAAAAAAGAACCCTCTCCTCCACAGGTAAATAGGGAGTTAAAATGAAGAAAAAGAGATTAGTTAGAAAGGTTTTACACCACTAGACAATGGTCAACGGGATCTGTGACTGTCACTTTAAAATTTACATTACCTACTCTGGGTTTCCAACTGTTATTATAGAGTTTACTACTTATGAGAGAGTTTTATAGAGAACAAAAAGTCTAAAGTATTCTTGACACATCCCAGAAGTTGGTCTTATTATTAGGTTCTACGATTCCCGTCTAGTCTCCCCACCCTTAAAATATATAATAGTAGGATATATTCTGTACTGAGAGAAGTGGAAGTGACCGGATAAATATCGTAAAGGTGGGTACAAAGTTATAGATAAAAATAAGACAAGTATTTCGTCAATAAATCATTTTAAGATTCAGGGTTTAAAGTACGTTCCCGTTCGTTCCTTTATTCCAGATCTTCCTGGATATTCAGTAACCAGTTGTGTGTTTGGTCAGCACAATTATTTCCTTACCTGTCACAAAGTATCCCCGTGTTCTGCGTAAGTAAAACGGCGTATTGTGTCCCCTTCCCTATTTAGGTATGCCTTTCCAAACGTCTTCTTATTGTAAACTCGCCACGAAACTATCCTTTCTCGTCTCTCTTTTCGTTACTCCTCTTTTCGTACTTCTCTTTCTTCGGAACTGAAGTATTGGATATGTACTGTTTACCACTTCACTCTTCTAGGAAGGATCTCAAATCCTGTGCGAGACTGACCTTTTATATAGTCACTGGGTGACGAAGACGTAGAAGTCGTCGTAAACTATGACAGTGGTAACAAAAATTAATTCGAGTGGTAAAAATAGAAGTTCCAGTGACAAAAAAGAAATCGGTAAGACTATCCATACATTGATAGAGTGACACTAACATTGCACGTAAAGGATCTACCGACTACTGACTTATAGAAAAGTACACGAATAAACGGTGGACGTATAGGAAGAAGACACTTTATAGGTAGTTCAGACAAGTACGAAAGCAGGAGCCGGGTAAAAGGTTGACCTAAAAACGAGTAATGATGACTACAAAACTCTCAAGAAATATATTAGGTCTGTCACAGGTAAAAAATTTACGTGAAATCTTTTTAAAAGAGGTCAGACCTCGAACAGAAAAGTAAGAGAATTCTAGAAAACGTCTCACTTTTAAAAATTAACACCAAACAGAAAAGTAAAAGAAGACAACAAAATACTTTTCGTCTTCAAAAATTCAGACTAAATAAGTACAAAAGTACTTACACTATCGAGTCTTTAGAAAAGCTCACGTTTCAGTGTGTGTTTTTAGTTTGACGATACTTAAAGTGTCAAAATTAAGAATTTAAATCCAGGTATTAAGTGAAACTCTATTAAAAACACGAACCACACGCCATTCTCAGGTTCAAGTGACAAAACGTTCACCTGCAGGCTGACAAAGTCGTTGTAGGTAACTTTTCTGATAGGAAGGGGAGTAGCTTTATGAAACCGTGGAAACAGTTTTTAGTTGGAATTTACACGTCCAAATGAAGACCCGAAAAATAAGACAAGGTAACTAGAAATACAGACAGGACTCCCGTTAGGGTTTGAATCTTCGTACTCAGGAGGAGTACGACACTCCTCCTTGATTTTCATAATTGGGCGAGAAAACACTAGGGTACCTGACGTCGGGTGGTCGGAGGAAACAGGCACCCTAAGAGGTCCGTTCTTGTGACCTCTAGAAGGACTGGATTCCTGACTTGGGTGTAGAGGGTGTAGAATCCGTCTAAGAAATGACAGCCTCGGTGGTCCCTTCGGGGGAGGTTGACATTAGAAAAAGTTTTAAGAGAGTGATAAGGTCCAGAAAGACCCAGAAAACGGAAAGTAAAAATATCTATGTCCAGATATTTTTACATAATTTATTTTTTGGTTTATACATTCGTATCAGAAAAGATCTTGAGATATATTCTAGGAGAGTTACCATTTGGTATGACATGTGACAATTGGTGTCCACTCCGACAGCGAAAAGAGAGGTTGACAGGTGGAATAGAAAAGTACATTGTATTCACCAACTTTGAACGATTTTTTATTAGGGTTGGTATTATTAAATTTTTTAGATATGTGTCCTATTGTTTTGGACCTTATTTTATAGGTTTTATAATAGGCCCTAATAACAACTGATCATACTGTTTGCCATCAAAAAGAAAAGGAAACATATATATAAACAAAAACAAGTCAGTGAGTTAACACAAGTTGAGAAACGCTGGGGTATCTGACCTCGTACAGTCCCAAAGGACAGGAAGTGGTAGAGGGCCTCAATCGAGTTTGAATACAGGTAACTCACGCACCATGGTAGGTTGGTAGAGTATCACACATATGTATAAGGTTTAAAAGGTTTAATACGTGTAATGTAATTTTAAATAAAAAGAATAATGTTTTGTGCATCCAAAAAAAAAAAAGTTATATATTAAAAGGAAAAGAAGATTTTAAACGACAAACCATCCCTTTATGTCTCAGTGGTAGGAATAATCGTACCGATACAGTCTCATAAATGACACTAAGGACCCAAAACGAGAAGGTAAAGTGGCTTAGGTTCACCTTGTTGCCTGAAACAATTGGAAGGAAATAAGCAAATGACGACACAAAGTATTTATAAGTTCCTAGCGGGAACGATATAAATAAGACTAGAACTATTTTTTTTAAAAAAGAGTAATCGGACTTCACTAAACATTATTCTTTGTTGTTCCTCGTCTTTCCTTTCTTTACTCTAAAGTCAAAGTGGGTGTCGTTTGCGCAAAAGTACTAAATAGTCTTACCCACACTCAGCCGGTGTCACTTATGACTAGAGAAGGAATTTAGTACAATAATTGGTCTTGACTTGTCTTTACATTCTGGTTTATAATCACTTTATTTCGAAGTCGTTATCAACGGATTTACAAATTACTTTACTACTTACCTCAGAATTTAGTATTAAGTTGAAGTAAAGGGTGACCAAGGTGTCTACTAGACTCCTTCTCAGGGAAGAGACTCAAAAGGATAGGGGGCGGTCTGTGAATATCTTATCCATAATTTAAAATTCGGTGTTTCGAGTTACAGACTTCCATAGGGTCCGGTAATCTGATTTCCGATGGTTTTTCCATCCACATTAGGAGTGTATATAGTTAATTTTAGAACGTCCCGGTGTTTCGTACGTGGGATTAGGTCGTCGTGAGTTCACTAATTCATGTTAGGAACGTGGTATTGGTCTCTCTTCTTTGTCTGGTGCGAGATATAAGTCGTCCAGTCATCGAAGTAAAGGTGCACCCTTCCTTGTATACAAGTCGATACTATGTTGTCTCTTCGGTCGTAGAGACACCTGACACGACAGACACCCCGTTGTTGGTGGTCCTGTCTCTTAGTCGGTCCCTTGGGGAATAGACCTGCTGTCTGAGTTACCTGTACTCACACTCGTTCGAGGTCCTCTACCACTTCCTGTCCCTTCGGACCGTACGACGTCAGGTACCCCAGCGGTTCTCAGTCTGTACTGACCCGTTGAATTTGTTGTTTTTGTATGTATAAAATTCATTTATATTCTTAAGTCAATGTCAAATACTGTAGTGCACTATTTTGCAGGTACGTGGAAATAATGATGTCTAGTACATGATGAATAATGACTCACAGAATTCTCTAAGAAAATGATTTCGTTGTAATAGTGGTGAAATTAATGTCCCAAATATCATTAGAGTGTGATTTAAGAGAGAAGAAAAAAAATTGACTTGTTCACAACTGTTCATTACACTCTATTAGACCAGGGATTGCATACGGTCGTAATATTATACTGTAAGAGACAATATGAAGGTGACCGAATGTGCAATATTTATTACCTAGTTTTGACGAAAGAATCAAAGTGAGTGTTACTCGGGAATCTGACCCTATGTGATCTTTTGACAGACTTGTGTTTAGAGAGTTTAACAAAAGTAATATAAAATAAAAATTATTAAGATACTTGACACTTTATCGTTGTCCGGTAAATGTATTCACCCCGAAGGGTCCACCACGATCACCATTCGTTGGGTGGACGGTCACGTCCTCTGTGTCCAAACTACCAAACTAGGGACCCAGTCCTTCTAGGGGACCTTCTCCCTTACCGTTGGGTGAGGTCATAAAAATGGACCCTTTAGGGTACCTGTCTCCTCGGATCACCCGGCGTTTCTCGACCCGTACTGGCTCGCTGACTCGTAAATGAATTCGCAAAAAAATTTATCGTAAATTTTCATTCTATGATTCGTTACATATTTACAAACACAGGGTCCTTTGTTTTCTTTATATCTCAAACTATTTACTGTGGTCTTCCATTTTCTTGTTTAATTATGTATAAATGCCTGTTGGATACACGGTCCGTAGCAAGGTCCATGGTCCCCAGTTCGTCCCTCACACCGCCTGCGACAAAGCCAGTGGGTGGGAGGAAGGGTTATTTGGACCGAAACAAGTCCATCAGTGAAGAGGAGGTTGTGTAGGGGAGTCCTTTTCGACCGGGATAGGGGTCGAAGTGCCAGCCAGGACTAACTAGGGTAAGGGTAGTGGTTTCTGCCGAAGTCCTTACCCAGTCACTGAGTTGGCTCCAGTTTCTAGGTGTTTCTCAGGAAGGAACCCTTGAAGGCCTTTTCTGAAAGGAGACGGAATACCCTGGAGGTCCTTACGTGAGAGAGAAGGAGGTCTAACGCACACCTCAACTCTCCCGACCTCGACGTCGTCGGAAGAGATCCTACTGTACTCCTATGTCTCCTCCCCTCTCGGTTCTGGAGGTGTACCTTTACCCAGACCGTCGAGGTCCACTACAACATACCTGGGGGCAAGGTAAAAGACCGAAGGTATGAAGACACACGATTATGTAGAGTAATAAATTGATTAGAATTGACCTACAAGGGGTGTTCGTATACTTCCGTTGAGAAGTTCCTGTCTGTCTTAGAGACACGAAGTCTTAAATATTAGATCCCTCCCCTGGTTTTGTCACTAGGTTATAGGTTTTAGTCCGAGGAATTAAGACTTCCTTCTGTCTCTACTCGTCCTCTAATCTTTCCGATATTGTAGGACCTCTTTCAGTACAAAGTCAAGAATCGATTTGGTGAATCTATTGTCGTAGGACACGTTTGATAATATGCATCTTGTTTATGTGTTGTCGGGATGACATGTCGGGTCCCTTGATATAAGTTATAGGACACTATTTGGTATTGTCTTTTCTTATACTTTTCCTTATATATACATATTGACTAAGTAAAACGATAACATTTATTGATACATGCACACACGAGTAAACAAGTCAGCACAGGTTGAGAAACACTGGGATACCTGGTATCGGACGGTCCGAGGAGACAGGTACCTTAAAAGGTCCTTTCTTATGGTCTCACCCAACGGTAAAGGATGAGGTCCCCTAGAGGGACTGAGTCCCTAGCTTTGACATAGAGGACGTCACATCCGTTAAGAATAGAGACTCGGGGGTCCCTTCGGGATTCTCCATTTGGTGGTGTCTTTATGTCTAAAGTTCCGTTCTTTGTCTAGTGAGACAGTGTGTCCTGTAGTCATGATATGTCATTATTCAGTATGAAATAATATGCCGTCACACTTAAAAGTGGACTCATCCGATTTTACGTGTAGGGTTTGACTGATCCAAGGATTAACCTCTCTTTTACGGTAAGAAGACTGTAGGTAAGGGAGGATAAAAGGAATTTCTCCAATGGGACACTGGGGAAGTACAGACAAGGTCCGTCTGTTTCTACTTACTATACTTAAGGAGTCTTCGTCCATGTTTCTAATACGTCAGTAGATTGATAAGTACACTCAGAGAAGCTCTAAGGGAAGTTTCCTAGGATTGACAGGATCCCGGGACCTCAGACTCGGTTTTCGTGTGTAGACCCACTACTGTCGACACGTCTCTTCTGTCGCGAGTGTCAGTGAGGGGACCCAGGGACGTGGTCATAAAGTTCCCTTTCTATTCTTCGACGGTGGCAGCCAGTGACCTCGTTTTGTCGTTCTTACCCCACGTCCACTCTGTCGGTGGGCATAGGAGTCCTGTCGACCTGGGTACGAAAAGTCGACTGTGCTCTTGACGGTCGTAATAGAATCATAACTTCCCGTGGGGTTTCGTGACTACGGTTCAATAGTCTCGTAAATTTACATTGCACTCAGAAGAGTATAATCGGAAGGGAGGGTGACCTATAAAAGATTCCTTAGGTTTCACTACAACCCGAATGGTCCACCGCGATCACTAATTCTTGGGTGGACGGTTACGTCCTCTGTATGTTCTGTTCACCTTCTCGGACCGTCCGATGTCAGGTATCGCAACGTGTCACAGCCTGTACTGACTTCGTTGAATCGTGCGTGTGTTTCACTACAAACCGTCTTTTCACCGTTTTAAAACGTTTTCTCTAAATGAGTTTCAAAATCTATTGTAAAGAGGAAAGGATCTTTGGGGACCGCCTCAGTCGCGAGACACTGAACGTGAGACGTAGTGACCGGTTATGTAAAAAATTTATTAAAAAAGAATTTCAAAAATTAACTATAATTTAGTCTATACTCCCCCTTTCACTCTTCTTCTTTTTCTCGACACCAATGTATGGGGTTTCTCCCTGTCGGTATTCGTTCGACTGACTCGTCATTGTCTCTTTCCTCCCAAACGAATGACATTTCCCATCTTCGATTTACAAAACGGTAACAACCGTAGGTAGAGCGTGTTTTGATCTGTCTGTGAAAGAAAGTGGTGGTAGGACGGAAGGGGGTTGATGGTGACGTCCTGTCGCACACGATTACACGCACGTTTCAGTGAGTCAACACAGGCTGAGAAACGTTGGGGTACCTGCCATCGGGGGGTCCGAGGAGACAGGTACTCTAAGAGGTCCGTTCTCATGATCTCACCCGACGGTACGGGAGAAGGTCCCCTAGAATTTTAAAATTTAAAGATGTAGAAGTACCCGACTGTCCCTGAATTCCTAATAAGTCCATTGAGCTTGCAAACGAAGTGCACCGTCTTCTCTACGGCACAAAATTAGTAAGTACTAGACAATGACAGGAGTTGTCATTGTCTCAAAATTTTAAAATTTCAAAGTTAGTTGGGAGGTAGTAATTTATATGAAAAGTTTCCTCCTACGTCGTTGAACTTTTGCGTCCGGACCATTCAGGATGTTCCCTCCTCTAGATTCGGAGGATAGCTTAGGGACATAGTTTAATATGTTCTGTCTTTTTGGGTGGACGGATCAAGAGTTGGTTTTTGTGTTCGATTTAGTCTGGAGATGTTCTATTTTACTTTTAAGAGATGTCAAGCAGGGTTTTAGTAAGAAACGTGTGGTGACAGGATTTAGAATGCAGTTGATGGAAAGCATATTCTTAAGACACGTTTCTTACTATCATTTTTACTATCGTTTCTTACTATCATTTAGAGTCATAAGTGACGTTTGGCGGACTTTTGTTTACCCCTTTGGATCGACCTTTCGTTCTTAATCAGTAAAATCATAAAAGTGTACCAGACAAGGATTGGGTGTCAAAAGGCGTCAGGTCTTCGTGTCTACGGTGATCCTAGTTATTCTTTTGGTAGTTTCCGGTGTGCACGGCTCTTCGCCCCCCGTCGGGGGTCTCGAAGAAACAAGGACGGTGGGGGAATGGACGTGTGAAGATGGTAGTAGAGACGAATGGTTGATGAAGTTCAAGTCCCTTTACTACGAAGTCAGCGGACTTAAAGTGGTCTTCTTTTTTAAATTTTTTAGTCTCGAAGTCCACTCGATACCGATTTAATTGTGCCTTCGAGTTTGTCCTAGTTTTGTTACTCTACCTCGTCATTTGTCGTGGTCCTTTGTGCCGGTGGCAGAGCGTACGTTCGCGTTTTACGTCCCGTGTGTACGAGAGGTCGCATCTGTCAGTCGTAGCAGGGTGATTAATCGTAGTCTTGGTGGATCGACCGTTTCGTGAGTCTACGTGAGGAGTACTTTTTAATTTGTGTGACGGGCACCTGTGGCGAGGAAGGTACAAATGAGGACCTTCTTTGGGGGGTCTTTGTTAAATAATCGAAAACTTTATTTCTTTTCGTAAGGTCCTCAAGATTCGTCTCCAGAAGTTGCCGGAGCCTACCAAACAAAGGTCGAAACACAAGTTCTGTTCTCTACCGAGTAAGTAGCTCCTTTGGTGCTCTCCTTTCGTTAATGCCTCTCACATCGTCGACTCGTCGGGCCTCTGTCAGTGAGACTCAGGAGGGGTCTTGCAGGGGTACCCCTTTTGGGCTCTCAGACAAGGGCTTCTACGACGAGAAAGACGCGGCCGTGTTAGTTGCCCGATTAAACCTCACCTTGTGTGACCTTTATGGTGTCGGGTAGTGTTCCGACGGGGCCACTGAGTCTGTCATTTCTTATACGGACGTTACGTCCTCTGGGTCCAAGCTTGGCATCCAGTCCTTCTAGGGGACCTCTTCCCTTGTCGATGGGTGAGGTCATAGGAACGGACCTCTTAGGGTATCTGTCTCCTCGGACCGTCCGATGTCAGGTGCCCCAGCGTTTCTCAGTCTGTTTTGACTCGCTGACTGTGTGTGTATGTAGTGCACCATGTCCTCTAAGGGGGTTACCGGTTTTGGCGTTGACAGTGTGTCGTGACCCACATAAAAGAAGGACAACGCCTACGGGCACCACCCGTGTACCACAACTTTGGTGGACGTATTGGTGCGCTCCGGAGAGTGATAGTCGTGAACCTTCCCTTGGCTCTTTGTACGGAAACTTCGTGTTTGCCGGCTCTTGTCGTCCCGTGAGGCGGTTGGTCAATACTTCTAATGTGTAAAAGATACACAAAGTAGTGAAATTAAACTGAGACTGTGTGCTCACTCCCAGACTGGGTCTCCTGACCCCTTTCTCGATCTTGGTCCCACTTTTGTTTTCCCCGAGGTAATCGAGGTTCAAGTGTGGAGGTCGTGTCGCGAAGGACCCTGAAGGGACCATCGGGCCTCCAATTCTGAGACAGGAAGGTGACGGCCTCCGTGTCCAAACTAGGGAGGGACCCCTTGATTCTAGGACGTACGGGACTCCGGCCTAATTTATTTAGTTAGTGTCCGGAAACACAGTGCACGTTGGGTTAGAAATGGTCATGAATACTCTTTATGTCTAAAGACTTAGGGTTGGGTCTCGATGAATCGTCAGAGTCCCTGGGACATTCGATATGGACATTAAGAATATTAACAATGTTAAACGTGGTACTCGATAGTTGACGAAGTGTCTGTCGTATGCGACGATTTGTCTGTGTGAGTCTGTGTGTGTCTCTGTGCACGTATGTGGAGACATCGAAATCAGTGAACTTTCGAAAAATATAAAATAAAGTTTAAAAATTCACTTCTCATGTTTGTACGAAAGTACCACAGGTTTTCATTGACACAGATGGTTTTTTAAGATCACTGGTAGTTGATGTGTCTTCCCCCGTTTTCGTTTACAAATTTTATTTTCCTGTTGCGTTACTTTGATTTGACAACGAGAGTTTCTAAACAGTAGTGGTCGGACTCGAAGAGAGAGACTCCTTAGTGGGTTAAAAAGGGTCTTCTCTTACTTTTACGGGTCTTCAGGATTTCCTTGACCGTAGAATCCACACTTCTTAGCCTCACATCACAAAAACAAATCACTCAAATTTTGGGATGTTGAAGAACTGGTTCGTTTTAAAGTCCGGGTGTGGAAAATTCAAAAAAAAAAAAGTCAAACCAGTAGCACCCTAAGGGACCATCGAGTTGACCATTTCTTAGACGGACGTTACGTTCTCTGGGGTCAAACTAAGGACCCAGTCCTTCTAGACGATCTCTTCCCTATCCGATGAGTGATGTCATAAGAACCCGAAGGACCACCGAGTCGACCATTTCCTAGGCAGACGTTACGTCCTTTGAACCCAAACTTGGTATCCAACCCTTCTAGGGGACGTCTTCCCTTTCCGATAGGTGAGGTCTTATGACTGGATCTCTTAAGGTACCTGACATATCAGTTACCCCAGTGTTTCTGAGTCCCTGCTGACTCGCTGAAAGTGAAAGTGAACCAGTAATATCATGATGCTATCCCAAAAATTTCAGTACACACACACACACACACACACACACACACACACACGTGCGAGTCAGCATAGGTTGTGAAACACTCGGGTACCTGACATCGGACGGTCCGAGGAGACAGGTGTCCTAAGAGGTCCGTTCTTATGACCTCATCCAACGGTAAAGGAGGAGGTTCCCTAGAAGGGTTGGGTCCCTAGTTTGGGCACAGACGACCTAACCGTCCGTCTAAGAAATGGTGATCGCGATGGGCCCTTCGGGAATTTTCGGTACCAGAAATCGATAATTAAATTACTTATAATTGACGATAAAAATAGTTACTACTGAACAAACTTTAGATGATTTACCACCCCTTTTTTTTGGTTTGCCGGAAAATTTTTAAAAAACAAAACGAATGGACGAACAATAATGTGAAAAGAGTATTCCGACCCTCGTTTTCAGGGGATTAAGAAACGTCCATTGGTTTTCTCGACCCAATATTTAATATTTTGTCAAATCCGAAATAGGATTCTTTGACCTAAGTCCCGAGGTACGACGACCAGGACTTTGTAACCAGGCCGGACGGGGATGTTTCGAAAGAGTGGAAAAGGGGGGTGGTGGGGTGTGGGTGTGAGGAGGATCCTCGTATATCCTGTGTCACGTGAGTACAACTGTGCAAATGTCGGACTTTAACGGTGCGAGTAATAGACGATTAAAAAATAGAGTGAAGATTTCTCCCTACCTCCGTCGGATATATTACAGTAATCTTTGTGATGGTGGAGGTCCTCTGTTACCCGAAGGGGTCACCGGGTCACCATTTCTTGGACAGACGTTACATCCTTCCATGTCCTCAACGCCCAAGTTAGGGACCGACCTCTTCTAGGGTACCTTCCTTCGCACCGTTGGGTGAGGTCGTGAGAACGGACCTCTTAGGGTGTCTGTTTCCTCGGACGGTCCGATGTCAGGTACCCCATCGTTTCTCAGTCCGTGTTGACTTCACTGGTTCGTGTTCATATGGTATTCGAGTAAATTTCAGGTGTGGAGAGTCCAAATAAAACCGAGTTTTATAAAAGGACTTGGGGTTCTTATAAGGTAAGGGAGATTAAGGACGGACGGGTGTGTGTCGTGACGTCCCTTGTGCCAAAATAAAAATCTTCGATAAAATTCCTCTTTACTTGTGGAAAAGGGGACAGGAAGAGACATGACCTCTGGGGACGACACAACTATCGACCGTGGGAGGATAACGAAACAAATCAAGACTCCTGTGTTGTTTCGAGTAAGGGAAGTTACAAAAGTACCCTGTGAGAGGTAGTCTGTGACACGAATTAGTGAGTCTCCTATTTGAGAATCTCTTTGCTTGGGTTGTCTTGTATTTCGAGAATAAGGCAATCTAATAATACTTTACCTTATGATTAAGTGTAACGGCGGGAAGGAACAGTTTTTTTTTTCTTGACGTTCTTGGACTTTACGCGAAAGGTCTCTACCATTACTTGACTGGTTCGGTGGGTAGCAGTTTGAACTCAGAGAACCACTGGTCGTTATAAGTGACCGTTCTGTTTTCATGGTGGTCCTTTGTATTGTGTCCAGAAATTTTACCATGGGTACGCCCGTCTTATCTCAAGGTTTTCAATTAGTTACGGGAAAAGATTAATCAAACCAACCGGACGAATCTCGATTCAAGTCTGTCACCTTTTCCTTGTGTTCCAATAACTATTGTTTATTATTCCTGAGTCATTTATTTATGACTTTTTTACTTACTTCAGTCACAGATTCTTTGCTGACATAGGAAGTTGGAGGATATGGGTGTAGGTGGGGGGGAAGTCGGAAAGACAAGGTAGTTTGGTGGGTCTACGGTTCACCCTGGGTCAATCGTCACTGTTCCGATTGGTCGTTTAATCTTTGGATCATTTAATATCGTCTGTAAGGAGTGGGCTGGTTGGTCATGTCGACGACTACTTGGTCCTTCGGACCCTTAAAGTCATCGATGTCCACGGTTCGTGCACGGAACTGTGTAAGAGTGTCGTGTCTCGAGAGGGCAGGTCTATGCTTGTACCGGTTGAAAAATAGATACATCCAACCGGGTTATTGACCTTTCGTCCGATTGGAACAGGAGACGTTTTTTATCACGTCCTTTGTTACGGTGGGGGGAAAATGAGATTCACCTGGTCTGTGGACGGTACCAATGGGACATCAGTGACATACCAATGTAAACAACGTAACACTTGAATGTTGACCTTCTACAAATATTCCTTTGAAGGATGTGACCACTTATATGTCCCCTTCTCCGCTCCTGCCAATCCAGTGGATTTACTTAGAAATGTCTAAGAGTGTTTACTCGTTTCGCCGTCTTCTCCTTTTGGTTTCGGAGTTCCTACATTAATCACTGAGGATTGGTCACTGAGACCTCTTCCTTTACCGTTGGGTGAGGTCGTAGGAACGGACCTTTTAAAGTACCTGTCTCTCCGGACCTCCTGATTTCAGGTACCCCAACGTTTCTCAGCCTGTGCTGTCTCACTGATTGTGTGTGTGTGTGTGTGTGTGTGTGGATCACTGAAGATTTGAGGTTTCTTCCTGACATACTCCCGACCTCCGATTTTCAGTTAAAGAAAACAACAACAACGTTGTCAAAAGAAAAAATAAACCACCGATGTGTACAAACGAAGAAGTCTTAGGACATCATGTGTCACCGTTTAGTCGAAATAATCCGAGTAAAGTCGTTGTCTCAGTTACTCAGGGGTTCTCTAAAGTCCTCCTCCATTTTGACAGTCTTAACCAAAGGTTATGTGTCTGCGTTCATTGAAGATAGATGTTTATTATTCAGTGTCAGTAGGGAGAAGTACTATAAGTAGAAAAGATAATCTCTCTTTAGGATACCTACTGTCCCTCTGGACCTGGTCAGGTTTGTCGTAGAAAGAATTGTCGTGTCGATCGAGACTATTGTGTGTGTGTGTGTGTGTGTGTGTGTGTGTGTGTGTGTGTGTCGGGAATCAGGTCTACTACTTACGATGAAAATACAACGGAATTTTACAGAAGTCCCGAAGGAACCACCAAGTCACCGTTTCTTATACGGCCGGTACGCCCACCCGATGTCAGGTGCCCCAACGCTTTCTCAGTCTGTGTTGAGTCACTTACTTGTTGTTGTTGTTTTGCGGAAGTTGTAAAATCTTTACTATATTTTTCGGTTTTATCTACATAAAAAGAGATCTGTGACGTATACTATGGACCATACATTATTCTTAAGTAATACATAAACGACTTATTTACTTTTTACCTTACTAGTTTGTGTGTGGGAATTTTAATCGTTTTCCTATCTAATTCGAACACAAAAAAGAGGTACAGTGTGTACACAAAAACGGTTCAAGTGAAAGTGAAAGTCCTGACGTGATTGAATTCCGAATTAAAGATCCATTTATGTGAATTTCTGACAGTATGATCAAAAGAAATAGAGATCAAGGTATAATGTTGTAATCTGTAAAAATAAGGCATTATAACTAAAGGTTCCGTTAAAGTTAGTCTTTACCTCCTTAGTCAGTCTACCTCCTTCTACCGTATGATGAAAACTTTCACTACGTCTCATTCTCCCTCGATATCCAAATGTTAATACACCCAAAGGTCCCCTTATATTTGTGTCTTACCTATTCTTATCGCGTCCGTACCGGACACTTCTCCGTTTAATAAGTGTCTACACAGGAATAGTGTTCGACCGTACTATTGGACTAGGAAAATTTCTGAGTGGGAAAGTAGACATTAAGATTTAGATTCTTAGATAGAATGTCTCTAAGTCTCTACACCTTTTTCTAAACATACACTTTTACAAGTAGAGTCCGTATCGACTTGACGGTTTAGTAATCTTTGTTGTATTTCACAGGTTGTTCTCCCTTAAACATCTTCTATAATAACAAGTCAGTTCGATACCTTTTGATATGTCGATAATTGTAAGTATAGGAACTTCTTATAACTTATGATATCTATGTTATAGTATATTGTCTTACTCCAAGTACATTAGTCCATACTGGTCTGTACTTTCAGTTAAAGTATAAAAGATCATCTTGCATTTTAGGAACACCGTGAACACTTTGTAATAAGACGATTTTTACTCAAGAGAAAAGGGGAGACCTTTCGGATGAGGTCCGTTTGTACCTCTGTCCACGTGTTTCGAATGAAACGTGGGTGGCGTCGGTTCCTTGTCTTCGGCCGTTACACCAATCATAATTGGAGGTTCGGGGATTCGGGATCCGATACAATCTTCCAAACGTTTTGAACGCCTTGTGTGTGGAGATTGCCCTGACACCTAGGGACGTGTTCCTGGGTCCCGTCTCGGTGACCCGATCCGCCACTAGGTACAGATAGGTCCCCGTTCCACACAGGAGTTTGGGTGTTTGACATTGACTCTCCCTTCCGAGGTGTCTTGAACTTTAACAATTAGTCTTTTTCCTCTATCAGTAAACAGACCTCCTGTTTTGTCGGAGATCCGATCAAGGACTCCCAGTTCCTTTGGTTGGTGAATCCTCTACTCTCCCTTCGACCTCCACCCACCCTTTCGTCTTCTACCAAACTTAAGATACTCGGACCCCGAGACGAAATTGATAGACACCTATTTCTACCCTGAAATGATAGTTCAGAAGGGACCACCGAGTCTACCATTTCACAGACGGACGTTACGACCTCTGGACCCAAACTAGGGACCCAACCCTTCTAGGGGACCTCTTCCTTTGCCGTTGGGTGAGGTCATGAGAACGGACCTTTTAGGGTCCCTACCTCCTCGGACCATCCGATGTCAGGTACCCCAGGGTTTCTTGACCTGTGCTGACTCACTGAAAGTGAAAATGATAGTTTCAAGAGAGAATGTGTCTTGACCTTACACGTCTTTGTCCTCCCGTCCAAGGGACGTTTACTGAAAATGTACAAGTATTTAAGACGTCAAAGAAGAAGAAAGACTAGTGGGAAACATTACTATTAATGAATTTGTGTATCGAACTTTGATATTACGTCTACAATCGTGGTAGTGAGGATATTCTTTATAGGTAATAATGCATAAAGAAGAGGAAAGTATGTACAAACCGACTTCAGGAAAACATATATTTCTCATAAAGATAAAAAGTCAGTCGTAGTATTTGGAAAAGGTACAATACTAGTAGAAGTTTTAGTGAAAATTACTGAAATCTTAAGTACGTCCTCTACACAGAGGGAGAGAATCGAAGGTTTTGCAAAGGTGAAAGGTGTTAATGTTCTCTTTGATGTTGTTTGTAAGGCACATATTTTACCAAAAGAAAAACATGACAGAGGAAGTCCATTTAAGGGTCTTCACTCTGGGAATTCAGTGGTCTATCAGTACGGAAATAACTAAACCCCTAACGACAGTTTGACGAAAGATTTTTAAAATGTCACTAAATGTCGTGTTGGTTTATGTATGGTCTCACATAGAAACGGTCGGGTTTCATAATCAAAGTAACTCATAGAGGTTACATCATCTATTTTCAGCATCGAAGAAGGTAGTCGTAGACAAACTAAGGTGACTTTCATTGGATAAAGGTATCCATATAGTCGAGGTGAAGAGGGTTTGACAAGTAAAAAGGGCGAGTAAATACTAAATAGTTGGATCTATTCGAGAAACATATTGTTTGTAATCATGAACTAGTATGGACGTCAGTTGTATAATTATGAAGGGTGAGACCGATACAAAACAAGAGTGTAGTCTGCTAAAGTGAAAATACTGAAGTTAACTAACGAAGAGTAGGAACTTTCAGTAGATGGGAGGTCCCCGGAGCACTTATAGTGTAACAAAAGAAGACCAAAAAGATTACAAATTAACAACCAGAAGTGATAGGGTTTACTTACGAAAGGTTTAAAGTTTGGTCGTTTCGGTGGTCATAACAATTTATTAAGGTGAGTCTAACTAAACACAATGAAAGGAACAGTATGTACGTGTAATTTCAGTTTACACCCCCTTGAAGGCGTCACCAGGTCACCAATTCTTAGGTGGACCGTTACGTCCCTTGTGTCAAGTTAGGGACCTACGTCTTGATTACAGAGTATCGTTGGTTCGGACGACCGACGTCGATGACTCCGGGCATGCGTGACCTCGGGTTCGTGGCGTTACTTTCTCGAGCGTACGACGAATTGAGTTATAAAAAAAAATTTTTTTCCAGTTCACATCCCACCCCTCTCCTATACGAACCTCGTACCAGATGAAGACTAATTCAGGAAAATATTTACAATCGGAGAGAGAGGATACAATTCCTACTTTTATTTTTCCCAAAAGAAAGGGTGGATGAAAACCCTCGACCCACACATGTCACTTCTCCCGACGTTCTTTTTGGGTTCCCTCTCTTGGGTGTCCCTCAGGAGACCGTTAGATGTCCCTGTCTAGTCCTTTAGTCCTTTGGTGAAAGGGTTGTCTTCGCAGGGTACACCAGTGTGGAGGGAAGTTTGAAGGTCTCGGTGAGGGAAAGTATTTGCGTCAGATGACCTGTACGTCTCATAGGTAGAGGAAAGGTCTAAGAAGGTGTTGGAGCACCTTCATGGCCACAGGGAACCATAGACGTTCCCTGACCAAGGTCCCGAGGGAACCCATAGTTTTACGTGTCCACGAGTTCAGGGAATTCATTTCGCTACACCATAGACGTATATTGGATGCGTGTACGAGGGTCCACCGCTGTCACCATTTCTTAGGTGGGCGGCTACGTTCTCTCCACCCAACCTAGGGGTCCAGCCCTTCTAGGGGACCTTCTCCTTTACCGTTGGGTGAGGGGACCTCTTGGGGTACCCGTCTCCTCGGACCTCCCGATGTCAGGTATCCCAGTGGTTCTCAGCCTGTGTTGACTCTCTGATTGTGAAAGGAAAGTATGGTAAAAAAAATTTCCAAGGAATTTCTGACTAATTCAGTCTTTCTCTTTTTGTTTATAACATTTAGTTGTGTATATGCACCTTGACTCACGTAAAAAGAATTTCGCTGCAGTCTTGCAGAACAGCAAGACCTTAACCACGGTGTAGGTCGTCGTAGGTCGTGTGTCCCTCTTCGCCACCCCTCTCTTTTCCTTAGGTGGTCTGACGTTTGGAAGTGGGTCGCGACTTCCCGAGTCGGGTTTTGTGCAGACCAAGTGCGACTTCGCCCCTCGGCCCGCCACGCCACACTCCTGCGCGAGACGACAGACGGGAGGAGAATCCTGACTTCCACCCTGCCGGGTCGGGACTGGGTTAGAGGGACGAGAAAGTGATGTAGAGAGGAGGTCAAAGTGTTCACCTCAGACACCACAGACTGTGCTCGCCGCAGACTTTTGTAGATCAGGGATCAGATTTAGAGAGTAAGGCCGGTGAGTCGAGTTCCCTACCGTGGGTGAGCCCACCCACTTGTAGGAGTCCACAAGAGACGAGTGCAGAAAAGTCTGGTGTGATAGGAAAATCCTCCTTCTTTTAGTTTGAGGACCTAAGAGCGTCTTTTCGGCTGTTTCCCGACGGACGCTCCTTACGACTGAGTACAGAGAAAATTGTTTGGTCAACAAAAGAATAAAGTGTCTTTTACTTTTATCAATGGACCTTTCTTCTTTGTTGCCATGAACGGATTCCCTCCTCCTGGGAGTTTTTTTAGATCCTTCTAATAAAAATAACATAAGGGTTTACTCTCAGAAGGAATGTCTTACGTCTTTTTTTATTTCACAATTCAGCGAGTGAGTACAGACTAAGAAACACTAGGATGTCTGACATCGGGTGGTCCGAGGATAGACAGGAACTCTAAAAAGTCCGTTCTTATGACCTCACCCAACGGTAAGGGAAGAGGTCCCCTAGAAGGGTTGGGTCCCTAGTTTGGGTTCAGAGGACGTAACGTCCGTCTAAGAAATGGATTTTATGATAAAACTAACGTAAAGGTTTACCCTCGAAAGCAATATCTACCGTCTGGTAGTATCGTTTGTCGCTAATTCGTTTAAGATTTGGGAGAACAACTTCGATAGACGGTGAAACGGATTGACTAGTGTTGATTTACATTAAATCTAGGGAGGGGGATTGTGACGGAGAGAGGTCCGAGTTCCAAAGTGGTGTTTTCATTCGTCTTACTTCAAATAATTAGTCATTCTAATTAAGACTTTATTCTGAGGGGGCAGACAGAGAACAGTTCAAACCCCTCTCACTGATCCTTCCGAACACCGGGGGGGGAGGGGGCGGATCGTCTGACAAAAGGCTGTCCTTACAAAAAAAGAACCCGTTGTTTACGTAAAGGACAGGATCTAGAGTAGAGAGGTACACTACAAAGAGACGTTACGAGGCATTTATTTGTGTCAGAAACAATTTGGACAATGTTCTACTAGATGGGGTACGGACATTTTTCTACTACACAAAGTGCTTTTATTTCGAAATGGAGGCATCAATTCGACTTATCATCGATGAACAGGAGACGGAATGTTACTCACGACGATTGAGTCTTTGTGAAAGTAATGATATCGAACCTTCGACCGTTCTTCCGGTGTCCGTGCCCCGATTCCTTCGGTCGTAGACGGAGCACCTGAGGCTCAGGATGTGTCGTCTCATAGAGTATCTGTTCGGGTCGAGTGCTCCCCAGACATGTGTGTGTAAGGGTGTCTTTCCTGATACGACGCCCCTACTCCAAGGATTTACCGGGGGTTCAGGAAAACCAAACACCACAGAACCTTCTTAGGTCGGTCCGGTCCGTCCAGACCCCTACCAGGTGTCTGTGGGTCGGGTCCTGTACGGGGATCGTCGAGTGTCCGGAGTGGGCTCGGAACGTCCGAACTGTTTCCGTAGTCCCGTCCCGTCCCCCTTCAGGTGGGACCAAGGATGGGGTGACCCGGAGTCTAAGAGTATTATATGTTACCTCCGTCGTTGTAGAATAAGTCTCGTAGTCACGTCTCCCTTTCACACTGTTGTAAGGGATGTTCTTTAACGACTAGACTATGGGGTCTCGCCGAGAAACTTTGTCGACAACCATTCAGTGAGTCAACACAGGTTGAGAAACGCTGGGGTACCTGGTGTCGTACGGTCCGAAGGGACAGAAAGTGATAGAGGACCTCCAACGAGTTTGAGTGTCGGTCACTCGGTTACTACGGTAGGTTGATAGAGTAGGAGACGGTGGAGGAAGAGGACTGGAGTTAGAAAGGGTCGTAGTCCCAGAAAAGGTTACTCAACCGAGAAGTGTAGTCAAGTCAAGTCAACGAGTTAACACTGGTTGAGAAACGCTGGGACACCTGACATCGTTCGGTCCGAAGGGACAGGTAGTGGTTGAGGGTCTCAAATGAGTTTGAGTACAGGTAGCTTAACCACTACAGTAGGTTGGTAAAACAGGAGTCAACGGGGGAGAGGAGGACGGAAGTTAGAAAGGGTCGTAGTCCCAGAAAAGGTTACTCAGTCGAGAAGCGTAGTCCACCGGTTTCATGATCTCAAAGTCGAAATCGAAGTCAGGAAGGCTACTTATAAGTCCTGACTAAAGGGAATACTAACTGATCACACTAGAGGTACGTCAGGTTCCCTGAGAGTTCTCAGAAGAGGTCGTGGTTTAAGTTGGAACAGAGTTATGGGAGTTGTGGTTCCAGGAGGGAAGGGTTCCCTAGGTCCGTTTACCTGTGGTCGCCAGAGCCTTTTACAGTTCTCGAGGAATGTCTCAGTCACCGATTGTCCGAGTCTACAAAACTGAGGCACCGACTCTCGACCCAAGTCCTCGGTCCTACGGACCAAGTTGAAGTCGAGGCAGAGGATAATCAACACACTGAGACCCGCTCGTTGAGATGTACTGAGAGTCAAATTGACAGTTATCTTACCTGAGTCACTGTTATAGGTAGACCATTCAAGTGTCACTCTTGATACACGAAACCCTTCGTACCCGAGGGCCCTGCAAAGGTCGGGGCGGGGTGGTCGGGAGGTGTGTGTTATCTCGGAGGGAGACGTCTTCGTGGAGAAGACCAGGACTCCAAACAAAAACACAAGTGGACAACAACAATGACAATAACCCGTAAAAAGTGAGGTGGGTAGAACAAGGTAAATTTGTCCCTGACTTCAAGCTCTATATAAACGTTGAATTGTTTTTGGTGTCGTCTTTCGTTTGTTTCTACGATTTATCGTCAGAAGACCTCCCATTTCCTGAGACAAGGAACCGGTCCCTTTCGTCAACAAAGTATATTCAGAAGGAATCCGATAAAGGTCTAATCGACCGAGTGGCTATTTACGTGAACTATAAGACATTTGTTTAAACAGTCTCTCTAAAGGGGTCTATTTCCCGTCTCAAGGTCCCGGTCCGTCGTCTACGTTGTTGACGTCTGGCGTCGTGGTGGTGGTGGTGACGACGACCGGGTCGGTCGGAGGTCGACTACTACGTTAACGGCCCGAAGGATGGACGGCGGACGGGAAGGAGGGCCGACGAGATGGACGAGTCGACCCCGTTCAGGAACGTCTTCAGGTCAGGTCGGCCGACGGTCGACCCCGGTGTCCTGTACAGTCGGAGTCGTACGCAAAGAGACTCGACCGGACTCAAACCCAGTGCACTCACGTTCTCTCTCTCTCTAGACTCTGACACCCTGCGTCCACCAGTAGGTAAATGAGGTCCTCGTAGAGCACCCGGTTGAGTTGTACGTTGCACGGACTGAAGAGAGATGAAGTGTCTACACCTGTACCTCAAGTCTGTGAGTCCCTCGAGAGACTCCAGTTCCAGTATTCACTGTCTTCCTTCTAAGTTTTGTCTTGAACAAATTTTTAAGGTGTGAAGGGACACACCCCTTTAGTGTCTTAGTGGGGGACTACAGTTTTCGGGTCTTCTGCAAACAGTATTTTGTTCAGGATCTCATCGCGAAGGGTTTGGAATTCACAATTAACGAGTCAGTATAGACTTGGTTGAGAAGACCTTGGGTACCTGACATCGGACGGTTCGAGGAGACAGGTACCTTAAGAGGTCCCGTCTTTTGACCTCACCCAACGGTAAAGGAAGAGGTCCCTTTAGAAGGGTTGGGTCTCTAGTTTGGGTCCAGAGAGCACACCGTCCGTCTAAGAGTTTCGGTTCCTTCAGGAGTTACGGTCGGCGAAGACGTCCCTCGTCCCAAGTTTGGATGTGGTCCTCTGGGGTATCTTAAAGTTGAGGTTTCGGAATTGGCGAGTCGGTAGGGTTTGGTATTACACGAATGTTCAGTGGACACTCGGACTCTACGTCTGCGACTAAGATCCCCAGTCTTCACTCCCGGACTCGCACAAGTAAAGATTTTCTCAGGGGGTAAATCCCTGGTGTAAAGACTTGTTGTCCTGTGAATCGTCGTCCGTGACTCGAAAGAATTCGTCTGTGGTGGTTGCAAATTCTGTGAAACTCGCACGTAGGGGGTTGTACACACGTGAGTCAATAGATATTTAACATGTATGGACATAAGACTGGTCATTGATTGTATTGTATATGGGTCAATCCTGTTCTATATCACAATGTTAGTGTCGAGATTTAGGTGTAAATTTATTAGAACCACTACGACTTAAAGACAGGTCGAAGAACAGTAGGCGCGGTGGCGGGGGTGGGGGGTGGTGGTAACCGATTCTTTTGAGAGTATGTTCCTTGTCCTCTTTGGTGTAGTTACGACGGTGAAAGAACATAAGTAACATAAGTCTCGTTCGTGAAAGTGAACAATGATACTATCAGTCAAAGACAAAATATTCGGTGAATAGATAAAATACTTCCAATTAAATCCCACCGAGTCTGCCATTTCTTAGACGGATGTTACGTCCTCTGGACCTAAGGTAGGGACTCAACCCTTCTATGGGACCTTTTCCTTTGTCGAAGGGTGAGGTCATAAAAACGGACCTCTTAAGGTACCTGTCTGCTCGGACCGCCCGATGTCAGGTGTATCAGTGTTTCTCAGCCTGTGTTGACTCGTGTGTATCTATTACAAACACACGTATGTGTGTATCTGTGCACATGTACGTACACACACATGCATGTGTGTGTCTGTGCATATATACGTACACACACATGTATGTGTGTATCTGTGCACATATGTGTATCTGCACACATACATATACACACATATGTATGTACATATGAATGCACACACATATATATATATGTGTGTCTGTGTCTATGTTTACTGTCACAAAAACTTTGTTCATGAGATTAAAGGAGAGAACCACCTAGTCTAAGGGGTTTCGAAAGTCCGTGTGAGTCAGTAAGTTCTACTTAAGGTAGCTACAGTTCCGTGTTTACGTACACGAATGTGCTACCGTAAATTTTTGTGTCAAGTCTGAGAGTCGTAATGATCGGGACGTAAATTTGATACGTTTGTGCTTACCCGAAAAAATAAGGACCTCCAGGTGAGGTCTGTGTGAAGGAGTCAAAAGAGATGAAGGATATGGTTGTATTTCTCTCCAAAAGAGATCTTATCCTTATATGGAGTGACGACTCTGCGTCCGTTTTTGTGTCGTGTCTTTGTCGGGAGTCTCTGTGGAGGGTCGAGAGTACCTCGTTTGTTCGAAGTCCGTTCTTATTCGAAAGTAGGAAAAGTCTTCTGCAAAATTGAACGTTTATTTACTAGTAGGCTTAAATTATCGCTATAAGGTGAGGAGAAACCGTTGAATCTCTGTATGAGTCGACGTGTGTTTTTCCCCTTTAAAAGTGGGTCTTTATTTACCTTGACACCATTTGTCCATTGACTTATAAGACTGATGTCTATAGTTCCATTTAGAAGAGAAGGGTCACCAGAGTATACTTATCTTTTGTTCATAGGCATTATTCCTCTCCATACTATTACTTTAAAATTGTGGGTCGTCCTCCGAAATTAAAATTACCTAGACTCAAAAACGACATTTTACTTAGTTGACAGATTTCTGGCTGGAGACCCTACCAAGTCTCCGTAGGAAATTTTTTAACGTCGTCTTTCTTATTTTCAAGAGACATCGTTTTAATTCGAAGTAAAAGTGTTCAGAGAAGGCGAAAGATGACGAACTGTACAATTACAATTCGTATGGGAGACCCGTTAAAGACAAACCTTGTGACAAGAAGATTTGTCTTGACTAGTGTTAGGTGACGAGAACCCGTAAGACGTGTTATAACGTTCCAAGGTCGGACTTACGCCTTTCCCCCCAGGGACCACTCGGGTTGTCCTCGTGGACCGGCCCCCGTCCCCCCCACCCCCCACCCGAGACCGGTTACTCGTTCACTCAGGAGAGAGGACTCGAGCACCGGTTCTGTTCTGGGTGTGTGAAAGGGACGACTTCGACCTGGGATTCTTTTGTTCGTGACCACGTAAGGTTGGTACAGGTTTTGGTACTCTGTCCCAGGACATGTTCCTCACCCCGCCCCCACCCTCCCCCGTCTGAAAGGGACAGGATTACAGTCCGACCGTCAATGTAAAGACAGACGGAGACCCAGACCCCAAACGTCTGGGTAATATTCCGGAGGAAGTGTAGGGAAGAAACAGACGTCCCTACCAGTCTCACATTTTCACTTTCACAATCAGTAAGTCAGCACAGGTTGAGAGAAGCTAGGGACCTGATATATATCGGGTGGTCAGAGGAGACAGGTGCCTTAAGAGGTCCGTTCTTATAACCTCACCCAACGGTGAAGGAAGAGGCCCCCTAGAAGGGTTGGGTCCCTAGTTTGAGTCCAAAGGACGTACCGTCCGTCTAAGAGATGACAGACCCAGTGGTCCCTTCGGGTCCCTGACAGTCTTGGAAGTGAGTTTAGAATGTGGTCGTCCGTCCACCGCTACAAGTCTGAGACCGGTTTTAGGGAACGGACCTCCCGCAAGAAGGTTACCCGAGGACACCGGTCTTCCCCCTACGACAAGACAGGGATCACAACCGAAGTTGTTGGTGTCTTTCTACTTAATGAGGGGTCTACTAAAAAAAATTTTGTGCACTTCAAAGATATCTCACACAGGAGGACCAAAAGAGGTATAGAGATGGGTCGGGTTAGGACCCTGAGTCCTAGGTCTATGTTACTCGACTGCCGTCGGTGGGACTTCGGGACCACTATTAGGTCCGGACGTTCAACGGAGGACTTAGACCTCCTCATCTCTACCCCACCCCCCACGTCTGCCCACTTCTAAAGACTACGTCTTTTTGAGTGCCTCCCTAAGTGCTTCCCGGTTCTTGGACTCGACCTAAAACATTCTCTTTTGGGCTTCCGTATCTCCTCTCTCGCTTACCTAAGGTCTGACTTCCTGTACCACTCGTCCGTCCCTTTCCGCACAGACCTCTTGACTGTCCCTGTGCACCGACCTCGTTTCCCAAGTGCCTCCCTTTGACCTTATCGAAAAAAAAAATTAACCTCCGATTGATGGAATGTTATGACATCACAAAAAACGGTATGTGACTGTACTTAGTCGGTACCCACATGTACCCAGGGGGTAGGACTTTGGGGGAGGGTGGAGGGAGGGGTAGGGTAGGGAGACCCAATAGGGTCACGTGGCCGAAACTCACGGGAGAAAGTACGTAACTTGAACCTGACCAGTAGATAAAGTGTATACCATTATATGTACAAAGTTATCGAAGACAGCTGTCTTAGACGTGACCACCCAGGGGTTCGGTCCAGGACGCACCGAGAGTGAGGTAGTCGGACGCAGCAACCGTCACGTGGGCGAGTCGACTCGAGGACAGAGGAGACTCAAGCCGTGTAGGACGGACGACCGAAAGGACGGGATCGGAACACAGCTCAAACGAAAAGTCATGTCGACAGACGAACCTCGTCTAAGGAGACACCGAGGTCTGGTTCGCCCGAGAAGACTTGAAGCCGGCGCAAAGACGGGCAAGTCGAAAGGGTTGTTCGACGCGACTCTCAACTCTTACAGAGGGAGAACCCCTCGGTCGACAGACGAAAAAGTGACTGGATTGCGAGAGAGACCTAGATGCCTTACTGACAGTATTTGAGACCTTCGTGCAAAAGGAAAAGCGAGCTGTACCTGCTTACTCTCCTCAAATATCTTCTGTCTGTTTTACAAGAGAGGTCTTTATATACGAAGGCACGTTAGTAGGCTTTGTACACACAATTGTCACGTGAAACAATGTCCCAGACACGATCTGTGGCCTGCGTGATCGCCACCAGAGGTTTTGTACGATTCGCTAGTAGTTTGTTAAATAGAATGTCTAATTGGTTATTTTTGTTCGAACAATGGTTTTTTTTTTTTTTTCTAAACGTCTTTTCGGTTTTTTCTTTTCTCCGATTATCACTTTTAAGTGGCAGTGGTAGGGTGGGGAGTGAATCGGAGGTTAGGGGAAAACAAGTTTTAGTAGAAAAAATTTTATAGGAATACCCGTAAACTAAGACCTGGAACATTTAAAAAGATCACTTATGCTCTTTATGTCAGGTAAGTAGGTCTAGTCTCTTAGAGGTGAAACGGTTGTTGGCTGTAGACCCCAGTCTTTTAAGAAATACCCCCTGACAGGGTACGTAATGTCTCACTAGTTGTCGTCAGGACCGATCATGTGTGATCTCCGGTTCTTCGTCCCCACTGCTGGTTTTTGCAGGGGTCTACCACCGTTTGTCAGAGGTCCTCTCTGTCGTTTTGGTGGAGGTAGTTGTAGATGGAGTAAGCCCGGTTGCATTAAGAAAGTAGTTGTCGACTCGTTGACCTTCCCTGATCTTACAGTACTTTACCATTGAGTAACCTTTCGAATGACCTTCTGAGAAGACTGATTAAAAGAAAATTTGAGTTACTAGTGTAGGGGGTAATGACTTTTATAAAGGTTTTATAGGTATAGAAAAGGACGGTATGATCAACGATAATAGACTCATATTAAATGAAGAAAACTGATAACCTCAGGAATCTTATGGATTTTAATAAAAAGTCATGTCGTTGATAACAATTCACCATGACGTCTATATTTTAAGATTGTAGTCTGGTTATGACTAGTCGGGGGTTTATATAAGTGACGTTCACTGGATCTTTCCTATGTCTCTCGTGTGAGACCCTCGAGGTGTAGAGGCACGGAGGGACCACTAGAAGGGAATTTGGTAAGAAAACTGTGACAAATGAATGATCCGATAGAGTAATCTGACATTTAAGAATCTTCCGTTTTTGGATTAAAATAAGGAAAATACAAGAGTCGTAGCTCGTATCATTTATAATGTTCAGTCTACAAACTATTTGTAAATACGTGGATTGGATTTTATTTTACTCATACATGATTCTTTTTGTTTATTTTGTACCTTGGTGTCGTACGTACTTCTAGGAACATAAAGACGATTCCTTCGGCCCACAATCGGACATTCATTTATGGTTGTTTTCCGGACATATCAGTTTCGATACCAAAAAGGTCATCAGTACATACTTACACTCTCGACTTGGTATTTCTTCCGACTCACTACTTTTTAACTACGAAAGTTTGACACCACGACCTCTCCTGAGGACTCTCAGGGACCTGGTGTTCCTCTAGTTTGATCAGTTAGGATCTCCTTTAGTTGGGACTTATAAGTGACCTTCCTGACTACGACTTCGACTTTGAGGTTATGAAACCGGTAGACTACACTTGTCGACTGAGTGATCTTTTCTGGGGCTACGACTTTTTCTGACTTCCGTCCTCTTTTTCCCCTACCGTCTCCTATTCTACCAACCTACCGTAGTAGATAAGTGACCTGTACTCAAACTCGTTTGAGACCCTCTACCACTTCCTGTTCCTTCGGACCTCACGACGTCAGGTACCTCAGAGTTTCTCAACCTATGTCGACTTATTGTGGTTGTTTCTTTGATTGTGTCATGACATTTAGTTGTAGTATTTAGTTGATATGACGTTAAAAGTTTTCTCGTATTTCTCCTTGGGTTGAATACTCCCCGAGATGGTGTTTCGGTTCCGAAGGTGACTCATTGTATACGGTACTTATTTCCAAAGAAAGAGAAAGATCAAAGAATTTGTTTCGCACCAGAATGGCACCAGAGAGTTATATAGAGACGATATCTTTCTTCCTGACGTACTCAGAAGGAAAGGAACTTTACTCTACTTTCTCTTTCCTCAGGAGGAGGGTCTCGGCGTTCGAAGGTTCAACGGAACAAGTAAGATATTTGTAAGTGGCTCGTGGGTCGTGCACAGTCCGCAAGTCACCAGGTCCACGGTCCTTTTATCGTCACGTATTTGTCCGACGGTCGGGAGTACGTCGCGTGTAAGACAACTGTTCGACCTGGATGTCCTCGTTCTAATGTTTTACGTGTCTGGAGGGAGGGAGGGGGTGCACGGTTCCGACGAGGAGTTCGGTGTCTCTCACTGTTGCTGAAGACGTTGTCGGTAAGACGGAGAGGACCGTAGACCTCCTTACAGGGTAGGATCGTAGACCTGTGATTCGTGTGTGTCGTAAAGATTATTAGTTCTTCGATTCATGTTACTTATTGCTGGTACTTTTACACTTCCACTTAATTTGTGTTTCAAGAGAAGTCCGTTTTCGTCTAGAACTTTTCGGTAAATTAAGTAAGAGGATAGCAACTGTCACTTTCGTAATCAGCGAGTGAACACAGAGAAACGGTGGGGTACCTGACATCGGGTGGTCCGAGGAGACAGGTACCCTAGGAGGTCCGTTCTTATGATCTCCCCCAACTGTACGGGAAGAGGTCCCCTAGAAGGACTCAGTCCCTACCTTAGGCCTAGAGAGCGTGACGTCCACCTAAGAAATGGCAGACTTGGTGGTCCCTATAGGAGACGGAGAGGACCGTAGATCTGTTTCCAGAGGTAGAATCGTGCACCTGTGATTTATGTGTGTCGTAAAGATTGTTAGTCCTACGATTCACGTTTCTTATTGTCGGTGTTTTTAGACTCCTACTTAATTTGTGTTTCAGGAAGTGTCCGTTTTCCTCTAGAATTTTTCGGTAAATTAAGTTCGAGGACAACAACTTGTCTTGGTTCGATTTGGAAGTTTTCTTCTCGATCTTTACCTGGAGGTACACTGGAGAGTCGTGTTTCGGGACTGGAAGACGGGGTCCTTTGGTGACGGTTGACCGACTCCAGGCGTGTCCAAGAGTCACAAAGACTGTCCTCCCTTCTACCCCGACCTTTAGGTGTAACATACTTTTTACACGTTCGATTTCGTTGCAGTATTTTGCAAACTTATTGGGTAAGTAAAAATTAGGAAGACATTAAAGGTACTAGTAAAATTTTCACTACTTGAGTAGACTGTATTTCACTCCTTGCGTCCTTGAAAAGGTCCTGAAGATAACATTAAGTAGTGTTTGACCTGCGGACAAGTTTATAATGTGTCAAGGGACGATAGACAGAGATTATCGTCCTCGCTTCGGTGACGTAAACGGATGACCGCCCGAATGGGTAATTAATGGTTTCTACCGTGTGACGGTCACTCTCGGTCCGGGGAGACTCACACGGGGCTACTGGATCAAATTAGTTTAGACCGGAGCTTAGGTTGTCTTGTGTCTAAATTAAGGATCGATCTCCCGACCTACTGTCGTACATAGATTGTCAAACTCTCTCGTCACGTACCTTTTGACTCGCCAGAATACGTGGTAAATTTTGTCTGTTGTCTTTTTGATTCTCTAAAGCAGAGTAGAACTACTCTAACAGGTGTACTGAAGATAACTGAGACGCGGGGATGGGGGTGGGGTTTGTTGTTGGTTAAAGGATTGTAAGACCCGAGATTCGGACGTCTAACTTCATAACTTTATACCAACCAGAGATGAGGATACAAAAGAGGGATTGCTTTTCTACCTAACCCTTTTTCTAATTGGAGTCATAGGGACTTTATTATCTGGAACTATAGGACCACGAAGATTAGATAAGGACTCCTAGTAAAATTACGTCTTTTATTTTATGTACGTGACGGTTCAAAGAAATGTATAAGTTTTAGAGTCACATAAAGTCAGGATAAACTGTAAATCTATAAAGTCCGAGTGTCCTGAAAGAAACCACCCCCCTTTTCTTTTTTTTTGTAATTCAGAAATTTTTCGAGATTCCAGAAATCCTTTGTTTAATTTTGGTTGTTAAGGAGTGTAGAGTGATATACCATGCTCATAAGAAAAGGGAAACCCGTTCGACACGCCAAATACCCTAGAGTCAGGGAGTTGGTCCCTAACTTGGGTCCGGGGGCCGATACCTTCGAGTCTCGTGATTGGTTCTCTGGTACTCCCTTCAGGGCGTTTACAAACATGGATCCTAGGGAGACCGGAACAAGGTAACCACGGACGACTACTGTCCTACTACACGAGGTAAAAGTTCGTCAAGACAGATACTGTGCTAGTTCGAAGTATGTTGCCCCCTATGTCTTAAGGCCTATGTTTTTTCTTAAAGTCCTCTCTTGGGTCAGGGCACAGGTCCGTCCGTCATCTCCGGTCACCAATTCCCGTATCGACCGACGTTCTAGGTCGAAGTTGGGAGTGGTGAAAACTCGACCTTTTACTCCCACAACCGTCGTGGATGGAATATGTCACAAGTTATTTGTTTGTTCTGTTACTCCTGTCTCTTCTGACCACCCGATGTCGGATTCCCCACCGTCTCAACCTGCACTGAATCCCTGACTCGCACGTGTGTGTTTGTGTGTGTGTGTACCCGAGTGTGTCGTGACTTCGTTCACTCGTGAGTGGTTTTACCATCTGTCTTGGTCGTAAATTTGTGACATTTCAGTGTAGTGAGGTAAATCGTTGCACGATACATGTACCACGATACGTGGATTGGATTTTGGAAGATGGTATACTATTGGGTGATTGTGACGGCAAATTTTTGGGTGACAAATACAGGTGTGGAGAGGACGACGTCACCTGGATGGAGGAATGTATTAGTCGTCTTTCCTAGAGAATAATTTCATTAGTTCCGTTAATAAACCTAGTGTCTCACTATTTCAAACAGTTGAGGTTTAAATACTTCTAATTACTATTACTCTCACGACCTAACAAGAATTTATAGTAACAAAGTAAAATTGTAAATACTTCGACCACAAAAGTGTCTGGAAAGGATCATCATTTATAAGAGGGATGCTTTTACTTTCACAATCAGTAATTCAGTACAGGTTAAGAAACACTGGGGTACTTCAACCGGGTGACCCGAGGAGACAGGCACCCTAAGAGGTCCGGTCTTATGACCTCACCCAACGGTAAGGGAAGAAGTCTCCTGGAAGGGTTGAGGTCCTATCTTGGGTCCAGAGGGTGTAACGTCCGTCCAAGAAATGGTAGACTCGAGTCACTTTGTTCTTTAATAATCGAGTTTCAGTGTCCATGGTTTATAATCTGGGGTTTGTAGTATAAGAGTAAGAAAGGAACCATAAGGTTTCCTTTTCTTTTTTTAGTTTGTATTATAGATGTTTGTTTCACTTTGTGTGTCGATTCGTTAATAGATCCCCCCTTAATCGAGTGTATTCGGAGGGATTAGGAGAAAGGGGAAAAGGAAGACGGCAACTTGAGTAATTTTTTTTTTTTTAGGTGTAGCAAAGAAAGAAGTTAGTACATGGATACCACCCTCGTCCCTTCTCTTCAAAGTCTATATTTATTGCGGTCCCGGAGAAAGGTATTTAGTGTATTTGCCAAGAAAATTAACTAGTACACAAGAAGATGGAACATAAGACTCCTAGTTGGGGGGAGGTGAGGGGTGGGCGGGGGCTGAGTGTGTCTTTTCTTTACATCCGGAACCGTCCCCATTCCCTTTATTTGTGGTTACAAGTGACCTAAATGTTCATGAGAGACTCCAGAGAAAAAAGGATTATGAATGAAAATAAATAAAGAAACGCGAGTCAGAATCAACTCCGTGCACGCTAGAAGGTTGAAGTGATACTGTACGATACTGTACGTCCTAGGAGATCGACACAGAACACCCTCGATCAAAGGGCTGGTCTCTAGCTTGGGCCCGAGGGTCTGGTCCCTTGTGTCTCAGATTCGGGACCTGGTGGTCCCTTCGGGAAGACTCCAGAGAAATGACAATGAGAATGTCATTCGCCCAAAGGAGCCATTGACTGTGGCATTGTACACAAATAGTGAAGTGTTTCTCTTCGGGGAACCTCGAGGGAGATTAGTCAAACCAGTAGTCGTAGGTTCTTTCCTTTTCGAAAAAGGGACCGGTGTATAAAACACAGATACCAGGTCGGAGCGAGGGTAAAGGGTCAGGAAAGGAGACATACTAAGTAGTCGCACGGTCACCGACGGTGGTGGTAGGACTGGTACGGTTGTTAGTGGTACTGGAGATGGGTACTGGAGTCGATGGTTCTTGTGATCGTGGTAGTGGATAGACAGGAAAAAAATTAGAGTCAATGTATAGTCAATAGGCAGTGTACGAGGTGGGTGTCGGGAGAGAGACCCGGGTTGTGAAACGATATAGAGAGAATGGGACATAAAAAGTTAGTTTTCGGTGGGTAATTGTTGTTGTATTGTCGAAAAATAGAGTAGGTTTCTAATTAATGTTTTTGAGTCGTCATTCCTTTTCGGTCGGTAATACCTGTGTGGGTTATAAACCTTCCGTTGAGGCAAAAGGACCCCTTTATGAGTTCAAAGTCAAGTCAAATTAAATCAAGTCAGTGAGTCAGTACAGACTGAGAAACACTGGGGTACTTAGTGTCGTGTGGTCCGGAGGGACAAGTAGTGGTTTAGGACCTCAAGTGGGTTTGAGTACAGGTAGTTCAGCCACTACAGTAGGTCGGTAGAGTAGGAGCCAGCAGGGGAAGAGGAGGACGGGGTTTAGGGAGGGTCGTAGTTTCAGAAAAGGTTACTCAGTTGAGAAACGTACTCCACCGGTTTCATGACCTCAAAGTCGAAGTCGTAGTAAGGAAGGTTTCTTTAGGGTCCCGACTAGAGGAAATCTTACCTGACCAACCTAGAGGAACGTCAGGTTCCCTGAGAGTTCTCAGAAGAGGTTGTGGTGTCAAGTTTTCGTAGTCAAGAAGCCACGAGTCGAAAGAAGTGTCAGGTTGAGAGTGTAGGTATGTACTGGTGACCTTTTTGGTATCGGAACTGATCTGCCTGGAAACTACCATTTCATTATAGAGACGAAAAGTTATACGATAGATCCAACCAGTATTGAAAGGAGGGTTCCTCATTCACAGAAAATTAAAGTACCGATGTTAGTGGTAGACGTCACTAAAACCTCGGGGTTTTATATTTCAGACTGTGACAAAGGTGACAAAGGGGTAGATAAAGGGTACTTCACTACCCTGGTCTACGGTACTAGAAGCAAAAGACTTACAACTCGAAATTCGGTTGAAAAAGTGAGAGGAGAAAGTGAAAGTAGTTCTCCGAAAACTCAAGGAGAAGTGAAAGACGATATAGTCTATATCGTATTCCCACCACAGTAGACGCATAGACTCCAATGACTATAAAGAGGACGGTTTTGAGTTCAAATTTATCAGGAATTCTTGTTCTTATAATGTCTCTACTACTAGATGTCTTATTTTCGTAGAATCTTCACGAACTTTAAACTTCGTGTGTAAGAGATAGTGATTTAACGGAAGCCAAGTCAAGTCAAGTCAAGTCAGCGAGTCAGCACAGGCTGAGAAACGCTGGGGTACTTAGCGTCGTGTGGTCCGGAGGGACAGGTAGTGGTTGAGGACCTCAAGTGAGTCTGAGTGCAGGTAGCTCAGGCACTACGGTAGGTCGGTAGAGTAGGAGACAGTAGGGGAAGAGGAGGACGGGGGTTAGGGAGGGTCGTAGTGTCAGAAAAGGTTACTCAGTTGAGAAGGGTACTCCACCGGTTTCATGACCTCAAAGTCGAAATCGTAGTAAGGAAGGTTTCTTTAGGGTCCCGACTAGAGGAAATCCTACCTGACCAACCTAGAGGAACGTCAGGTTCCCTGAGAGTTCTCAGAAGAGGTTGTGGTGTCAAGTTTTCGTAGTTAAGAAGCCCCGAGTCGAAAGAAGTACCAGGTTGAGAGTGTAGGCATGTACTGGTGACCTTTTTGGTGTCGGAACTGATCTATCTGGAAACAACCGTTTCATTACGGAGACGAAAACTTATACGACAGATCCAACCAGTATTGAAAGGAAGGTTCCTGACGTAATTAAACCAGGAATTAAACCAAATTTTGTACCAAATGCAAAAGGGAGGACTCAAAATGTGGATCTTTTGAGTCCGGTGGGGAGACCGGAGGTTTGGATGTCATCGGTGACAGGGAGACTATTCAAAGAAAGTTAGTTAGGTTCACAGGTCAGTTTCGGTGTGGGGTTCGATAATGGGAAAGACGACAGAAGTTCCTCGTCTTGAGTTATTTTTCGGAGGGAAGGAATCTTAGACAGGTCTCTTGTTTTGTTGTCAAATGTCTCCCGACATTTGACACGTTCCGGTGGTGTAGGTTCCCCTGAGGTTAGTGTAGTAAATTTTTTAACAGACATAAAAATAGCGTTGAAACTACTGAATTTCTACCCATTAAATAAATATAATGTTCAAAGGTCGTATACCGTTATTTCATGGAGTAAGATTTTTAATCATGTCAGATTCGTAAGAGGTAGTCTAGCTTCATTTTCCAGGTACCTTCTCTACGAAGACAGTTTACACCTGTTTTACGGTATACCCGATCTTGTCGGGAGTCCTTTCGCAGAGAGTTCACAGAGTTTACAAAATTTGGAAGGCGTTAGAACCACCAAGTCATTTCGAAGAGACGCAGTAAATTACTTGAGACAAACGTAAAGTAATTGAAAAAGGGAGGGTTAGACCAGAAAGAGAGAGTTTTTCGTGTAAGAGATTAGTTTCGTTCGGGAATTTTTACTGACGTAGTAGCACAGGATAAAGACAGTTGACTATAATAATTTGTGTACAATTGTAGGTGCGGTGTTGGAAAACAGCGACTTTTTCTAATTAATGGGGATACTTTCTCTACAGAAATATCTGTGTGAGGAGTTAAAATTTTAGGAATTGTTTTGTGGAACGAACTTGACCTCAAGGTTATGTACAGACTTATATTAAGAGTGTAAAATTTTTTTCGTTTTGATTTAATACGAAAGTGTACTTTTAGGTCAAATTAAGTGAACGTAGTAATTATTATAAATGGGTTTAAGTCGTGGTCGCTAAATGAACCTCATGGTTCTTCAGAGTGTGTTGTAAATTCTCCGTTGATACACAGGGTCAGTTCACCTTAATATTTAACTTATCTTTAGGTGCATTTGAATGGAACTGGGTGTCTTTTGGTCAAAATGTCGGTAACCACTGTTAAACGGGATCAACTGTTAAGTGCACACCTTTGGAATTTTCCTTTTCCCTGTCCTTTTAAGTCTTCTTTCCCCGTCCTAGGCCCCTACACATTTGTCATGAAGTGATGTGACGACGCAGAGTGCTCCTTCGATGTCAGTCACGTCCTCAAGAACTTAGATCTGTTATTGACGCGGTGTTTATTCGAGAAGTATTACCCTCAACAAAGTTATTTGAGTGGTAAAAAGGCAACCGATCCTAAAGTCTCTATGAATTAGAATGTAAGTCTAATTAGGAGTTACCTAATGTACTGAAGTTAAAAGAAAGATAGAATTAGGGAGTTCATCAATTACTAGACTTTTGGCTAAGAATTTATGTGGTATATTTACTTCCTAGAATTCCTGAATTCCGAAAATAGTTCCCTTCTTGTGGAGACTATGTACTTGTTAGTACAGGTAAAAGGTCTAGAATTAAAAGAATTTAACGTGGTTTAAATATGAACAATACGAAGAATGTCAGAATCTTAAGTCCTCTTTATTTTTCGGTCTCGTTGCTATTTAGGATGTCATAATTGTTATAATTATAATTAATTTAGGAATTATTTTGATATAAAGTTTTATTTAGTCGTTTTAAATAAAAGGAGAGATTTAACGGGCCGCTCTTCTTATCAACAATCCACCACCTTTCCTGTGTTTAAAAGGAGGGTTTTCGATGACGTTCTCTGATGTCTTACGGATGATAATAATCCGACTGAGTATATTTTACTGACAATGAGTTGGTAAAATAATGGACTTTTTTACTGTTAAAATGGTAAAAAGGTTTGTTCTTTTGTCTGTCTTAACCTTTTGGGTCACTAGTACTTTGTTAATTTAGAAGTTTTGATGGATAGCGACACGTGTGCAGTAAAAAGACTCTTCGTAGTCCCTCAGACTCATATTTGACAAAGGTAAGGTTGGGTCGTGTAGAAGTCCCGTGGATCTTCTGCTCTTTACTTAGTGGAGGTCGTAAACCTTCCCGACTCTCGTGCAAAGACCAAGGAAGAAGGGTGGACCAGGGATAAATGACGGTTGAGGGAGAGCCGATTCATACAATAATGTAATAAAAATTATTATATGAGTCATTGGACAGATAGAGTCCTGGAAGGGTTGGTCGTGGGGGTGGTGGAGGGTGACGATACTTGGGGTGGTGTTGGTGGGGGTGGCGATACCTACAGTGTACCCCACGGGTCACGACGACCCTGATTTTGGTTACCTCATCTCCGGCACACTCGTGGGCCACATGTTTTTAGGTGTACAAGTGTTCGACACAGAAGAAGACTTTACCTCGTCTTTCGTGGATTTATTAGAAGGGAGGATGGTCCTCTGGACAATTTACTCGAGGATAACAATTCAACGAAAAAAAAAAAAAGCCATACTTGAACGTCAGTCAACGTTTTATTTGGAAAACTGGAGAAAAATCTGGTAGATAGATAAAGAGTAAGGGACAAAAATTATAGTTAATAGACTTCTATTATAAAATCTACCTAATCCAATTTATTTTATATAAATTTAGGTAGGATAGCTGACAAAAGGAAAAATTATACCGATGATCTTTGTAATTACACCGAGTGTGACGTAAAGACAACCTGTCACGAGGAGATATTTCATATCGGACAGAGGAGAAATAATTTGTTAGACGATGTGTCTGAATCTCTTACTTGCTTGAATACCATCTGTGCCTCTTCCCTGTCAATCCCTCGCACCCTACCTGTACATGTGTAACGATGTAGATTTCACCTTTTTGGTTGTTCCTGGATGACGAGTCCCTTGAGACGAGTTACAATACATCGTCGGACCTATCCTCCCCTCAAACCCCCTCTTACCTATGTACCTATATATATGTCGACTCAGGGAAGCGACAAGTGGACTTTGATGGTGTAACAATTAGTCGATATGGGGTGATATTTTATTTTTCAAATTTTAATCTTTGTTAATAGACAATGTTACTACAACCGGAAAGGGTCACTAATGTCTTGGTACCTGCGGTCTGCCGTGAGGGCACTGACTATTACGTCGTCCCGGGACGACTTGCGTGCCTAAAACGCACGTACGATTCAACGAAGTCAGTACAGACTGAGAGACACTGGGGTACCTGACATCGGGTGCTCCGAGAAGACAGGAACCCTAAGTTGGGTGACCTCATCCAACGGTACGGGAGGAGGCCCCTAGAAGGGTTGGGTCCCGAGTTTGGTTACAGAGAATACAGAAGACGTGACTGGTCCACCCACCCACCTCCCCCCACAAGAAATGGTGATCCCGGTGGACCCCTTCGGGGGTGATTTTCGAGTGTGTCACAACGAGAGTTCCAAGATGGTTGAGTGACCTCAAAGGAAGAGATCATAGTAATGACGACGGAGTGTGTATTCCTGGTTGGAAGGACTCCAAAGACTAGAAGACTGGATCTATAAACTGACTTAAGTTTCCGTTGTTCGGACAACAATTCATTGTGTCCCCAGTCCAGATTCCACGCTGTTTCGGAAACGGAGACCGTACTTTAAATTCTCCTTGGTTTTTTGCGTCATTGGTTCCACTTATGTAAAAATTTATTGTCGAATTGACTATACGTTGATTGTATGGTATTTTACGTGGTAAAATTTCCCACGTTAAGCCACCAAAATTGTCTGAGTGATTTAAAAAGTGATAGTTTAAGTTTCTGTAAAAGTGACAGGGTGTTTCTTTGGGACAGGGGTAATCGTCCATGGGGTAATAAGAGGGATGCGGGTCGTAGACTGTTGGTGACTAGATAAAACAAAGATGTTTAGACGGATAAGACCTATAAACTATATTTACCTTGTGTACTGTACACCGGAAATTGCAGACCGAAGAAGGTGAATTGTACAAAGGTCCAAGTGTGTACAACATAGTACTCTGACATGAAGTGAGGAAAAATACTTACTGATTGTAAGATAAGATACTTGTACGGTGTAAGATGGGTAAGTAGTCGACTACCTGTGGTCCTGACAAAGGTCAAACCCGGATAATGTGTGTTTGACCACACATTCAAAGTCAAGAGAATCCATATACGAATCCTTTCTTTAACGACCGACATAAAAGAGAGATACAAATATTAAACTCATTGGTCGTTGTTAAAAGGTTTCACTGGTGTGACAAAGTGTTAAGGTGGTTGTTACCTAGTCCCAAGGTTATCAGTAGTTATGAACCATAACGGACATAAAAAACAGTCGGTAGAATCACCTCTCATCACTAATAGAGTAACACGAAAAGTAAACGTAGAGGGATTATTGGTGAAGTACCCTTTATTTACCCCTTTGTCACCTTTGTCACAGTCTGAAACATAAAACGCCGAGGTTTTAGTGACGTCTACCACTAACGTCGGTACTTTAATTTTCTGTGAATGAGGAACCTTCCTTTCAATACTGGTTGGATCTGTCGTATAAATTTTCCTCTCTGTAATGAAACGGTTGTTTCCAGGTAGATCAGTTCCGATACCAAAAAGGACACCAGTACATACCTACGCTCTCAACCTGATACTTCTTTCGACTCGCGGCTTCTTAACTACGAAAACTTGACACCACAACCTTTTCTGAGAACTTTCAGGGAACCTGACGTTCCTCTAAGTTGATCAGGTAAGATTTCCTCTCGTCAGGACCCACAAGAAACCTTCCTTACAAGAAATCAAAAATCGATTTCGACTTTGAGGTCATGAAACCGGTGGAATATGCTTCTCAACTGAGTAACCTTTTCTGAGACTACGACCCTCCCTATCCCCCGTCTTCCTCTTCCCCTGTTGTCTCCTACTCTACCGACCTACCGTAATGGCTGAGCTACCTGCACCTAGACCCACTTGAGGTCCTCAACCACTACCTGTCCCTCCGGACCGTACGACGTTAAGTACCCCAGTGTTTCTCAGCCTGTGTTGACTCGCTGACTTGACTTGACTTATTGGTTCCGAGTGGTGAAAAATTATCCATTTTAACGGTAGTCATACAGAAGAAACCTCTTTATAGTTGAACTTCAGAAACGGGTTGAAAATTAACCCAACAAATAGAAATATACCCTAAGGGAACACCGAGTCGACCATTTCATAGACGGACGTTGCGTCCTCTGGACCCAAGCTAGGGACCCAACCCTTCTAAGGGACCTCTTCCCTTTCCGATGGGTGAGGTCATAAGACCGGACCTCTTAAGGTACTTGATATGTCAGGTACATCAGTGTTTCTCAGTCTGTGTTGACTCGCTGAAAGTGAAAGATAGAAATACATTAACTCAACGTTGGTAAGAACTAGATAAACCATATGTTCAAGAATAATGTATGTATTAAACATTTTTAAACGAGGGGAAGATACCCGAAAAATAACTACTATGAGAGATTTTGGGTAAAAATACTTCGGGTTGGATTTACACAAAAGAAAACGATGAATATATAAAAACCATAGTATCGATTCTTTTGTAACGGACCAGATTCTAATACTTTTAAATGAAGACACAAAAGAAGATTCTCAGAAAAACAAAGTCGAAACTGTTAAAAACGGAGTGAGTCACTTTAAAACCAGAGTATGAAAAAACCTTTTTTTCTTAAATGTCTTACAGGAATGAGATTGTAANATTTTCCTCTCTGTAATGAAACGGTTGTTTCCAGGTAGATCAGTTCCGATACCAAAAAGGACACCAGTACATACCTACACTCTCATCCTGATACTTCTTTCGACTCGCGGCTTCTTAACTACAAAAACTTGACACCACAACCTTTTCTGAGAACTTTCAGGGAACCTGACGTTCCTCTAGGTTGATCAGGTAAGATTTCCTCTCGTCTGGACCCACAAGAAACCTTCCTTACCAGAAATCAAAAGTCGATTTCGACTTTGAGGTCATGAAACCGGTGGAATATGCTTCTCAACTGAGTAACCTTTTCTGAGACTATGACCCTCCCTAACCCCCGTCCTCCTCTTCCCCTACTGTCTCCTACTCTACCGACCTACCGTAATGGTTGAGCTATCTGCACCCAAACCCACTTGAGGTCCTCAACCACTACCTGTCCCTCCGGACCGTACGACGTTAAGTACCCTAGTGTTTCTCATCCTGTGTTGACTCGCTGACTTGACTTGACTTATTGGTTCCGAGTGGTGAAAAATTATCCATTTTAACGGTAGTCATATAGAAGAAACCTCTTTATAGTTGAACTTCAGAAACGGGTTGAAAATTAACCCAACAAATAGAAATATACCCGAAGGGAACACCGAGTCGACCATTTCTTAGGCGGACGTTACGTCCTCTGGACCCAAGTTAGGGACCCAACCCTTCTATGGGACCTCTTCCCTTTCCGATGGGTGAGGTTATAAGACCGGACCTCTTAAGGTACCTGATATGTCAGGTACCTCAGTGTTTCTCAGTCTGTGTTGACTCGCTGAAAGTGAAAGATAGAAATACATTAACTCAACGTTGGTAAGAACTAGATAAACCATATGTTCAAGAATAATGTATGTATTAAACATTTTTAAACGAGGGGAAGATACCCGAAAAATAACTACTATGAGAGATTTTGGGTAAAAATACTTCGGGTTGGATTTACACAAAAGAAAACGATGAATATATAAAAACCATAGTATCGATTCTTTTGTAACGGACCAGATTCTAATACTTTTAAATGAAGACACAAAAGAAGATTCTCAGAAAAACAAAGTCGAAACTGTTAAAAACGGAGTGAGTCACTTTAAAACCAGAGTATGAAAAAACCTTTTTTTCTTAAATGTCTTACAGGAATGAGATTGTAAGGTCTCCACCAAGGTTCTATTTACTATAAAAATTTTGATTTTTAATTACGTTTTTTTAAGTACCACTCGTTATAGTTTTCAAATTTGATTTTGTGTTAGTCGTTTTAAAAAAATTTTTGTACTAGTCATTGTACTAATCAGTAGTATGCGGTATAACCTCAGAATGTGGTTTCTGAGAAATATTACAAACAGAAAAAGTTTACAAACGATTAATCAAGTACTTAAAAACGTAATAAAAAGTAAAAAATTGGTGTACTTTTATAGTGAATAAAAATAACGAAAAGCCAAAAATCGTGGGGAATTTGAAACACGAACTCCGTTGACGACTGAGTAGAGAAAGATCAGGGTTGGGACGTGTTTCCACTAAAAGTCTGGTGTATAGACGAAAGAAGGTAAAATTGAGAGGTTTGACTCTATAATCAAGATTGAGTGCAATTATAATGTAATGTTATGGAACCTATCAACAGTTTTACTATTAAGATTTTGTGTCGTCTTTTTTAAGTCATACTTCAAACCTTCGTCTCGTGTTTCATCAATATAATTTGATTGAAGGAGACGACCATCTTCGTATAACTGAGAGAGTCATATTTTGTACAATGATCGATGGTCAATCTGATTATATTTTAAACAATTATGATCTTAGAAATCCTTTAATTTACGTTAAAAACCGTACAGACAGTATGTGTGAAGGATTCTATAATACGTTGTGCTTCTGTTTTACGTAGTTCGAATCTTTATAAGTAAAGTTGGTGTTAATAAGACAACGTACTAAAGTCAAGAGTTTAATCGAAGGGGTATTTTATTTGACTATCTTTATATTCTTAATCCATGTTTTTATACGAACCAAATTATACGTCGTTGTAAATGTTGGACTCTTCCGTTAATAAACACACATTTCTTCCCGACAGACGGAAGTCTTCGATAAAACTCAGTAAAGTTTGTCGGAGCATGTTTCTATTAATTAAGACCCACTAAACTCTAATGAAGAGAATGTGACAGTAAATTGTCGTTGTCACGAGTATAATTCAAAAGTCTAGTCATAAAACGTCATTCAGACCCGTTCGTATTTTTAAATTGAAGAGATACTACACAAGTGATAAACGAAGACGACAAAGCACCGGTAAAGAATATTAGGTTCCGAGACATGAGGTACGAAGTCGGTATAATGAAAACTTTTTATAAGTTTTAGTGATATAGTTATGATCGTACAAAGACCTGTTTACGTGAACGGAATAATGTCAGAAATATCTTCGATTGTGTGATACAACCGAAAAGTGAAGACGTCCACTCAGTTTCAAGAGGTTCAGTTGTGGTCGGACAGTAGTCATGACCGAGGCAGGAGTAGTGTCCGTGACGACGGAGTGGAGATTACGGATACACATGTGTGACGAAACAAACAGATTCCTTTGACTTGAATGACACGTTACTCAAACGTCCACGTGTTTCCGAGTGTTCTGATTATTCCTCTTTAGGACTTCCCAGTATGTCGGATGGGCGATGTCCTGTCCTCTTCGTGTAGCTGGATCTCTTGTTTTGAGTTAGAATATAAAATTTTTTTAGTGAGTTGTCTGACTCAATTGTTAGAGAAGAGGATAGATCAGATTTGAGACCGTTATTTTGTACTTTGTCTTTATTCTTTTCTTTGGTTTTATTATTAATGGATATTTACTATACTAACAGATGGATCCTTAAGTTCTTTTTATTAGTTTTTCTCCAATCTTAACTAGCTTCGAACTTTTCACGGGTCAATGTGTTGAATATAGAATTTTAGTTATCCAAAGGTATGTATTTCATGACCAATTTATATATGATGTCAGACTTACAAACTCAAAGAGGTCTTAAGTATGCAATTTTTGGATTACGGGTTCTATTACCACAATCCTCCCCCCATGAAACCCTCCACTCACCTAGTACTCCCGTCTTGGAAGTTTTCTTACTCTAACGTACTCGCACGATTCAGCGAAGTCGCTGAGAAACAGGTCAAGAAGCCCTGGGGTACTTGACATCGGCCACTCCGAAGAGACAGGTACCCTAAGAGGTCCGTTCTTATGACCTCGCCAACGGTACAGGAGGAGGTCCTCGAGAAGGGGTAGGTCCCTAGCTTGAGTATAGAGAGTGCGAAGACATAGCCGTCCATCCAAGAAATGGTGATCTCGGTGGACCCTTCGGGTACTTACTCTAACCATGGAATTATTCTCTCCGGGGTCTCTCGTAGACCGGACGAGGAAGGTAGTTCACTCCTGTCTCGTTTTTCGTCGAGGAATCTGGACTGTCGTGGTGCTAGGACCCGGTTGGTCTTGGGGGTTGTCACTCTTATTTACAGACGACATACATTCCGTGGTCAGACTACATACAACAATGTCGTCAGGTCTCCCTGACGATGACGATTCAGCGAAGTCAGCACAGGCTGAGACACGCTGGGGTGTCTGTCGTCGGGTGGTCCGAGGGGGCAGGGACCCTAAGAGGTCCGTTCTTGTGACCTCACCCAACGGTAAAGGAAGAGGTTGCGTACTTTCACTTTTCACTTCCACTTCAACGAGTCAGTACAGGCTGGGAGTCGCTGGGGTACCTGACGTCGGAAGGTCCGAGGAGGTAGGTACCCTAAAGGGTCCGTTCTCATGACCTCACGCCACGGTAACGGAAGAGGCGGTCTCCCTGATTCTCACAGCATAATGGTGATACATATCATATACGTTGGCTAAGTAATAGATTGGGACTACGATCCTTTTTGACTCCCGTCCTCTTCCCCCTTTGCCCCCTACTCTACCGACCTGTCGTAGTGACTGAGTTACCTGTACTCAAACTCGTTTGAGTCCTCTACCACTTCCTGTCCCTTCGGACCGTACGAAAATACAGGGTTTCTCAGCCTGTGTTGAATCGGTGACTTGTTGTTGTCGTTAATGTATTGTTGTCGGTGATTCTTCTTCCGAGTGAATGTTTTCGATTCCTTTCTCACATTGTGTGGGTCCTTATTGGAAGTTGGGGGGTAAAAGGTTTGTGCCATCCGCCGTGCACCCTCTTCGGACGGTACACTCTGGTGTGTGTCGTTTACTGTCCGTGTCTCCTTCTGCATTCGGGCGGTCGGAGGATGTGTGTGTTGGAAGGTTTACGGTGGACAGGTGGAGGATGAGTACGGTAGAAGGATTACGGTGGATGGACACACTAGTAACGAGGTCCGACGGGAATGCGAGGTTGGGCGGTCGTTTGTTGGGTTCCTCTGAATTAGATATTCCTCCTAAAGGAACCGACACAGTCCCTATCTTTACTAATAATCGATTACCGAACTACTTCATTTGTCGACGCCTAGGACAGGGGCTGGGGCAGGGGGTACATGGGGTCTTCCGATCCGGAAAGAGGTCGTCTCTCAAGGACGGGCGACGAGGGGATGACCGAAGAGTGGAAAAGGTGACTCCCTAGGTGCTGGTGAACCACGGTTCAGTTGTGTGCAGAAGACTAATCATGTGTTCCCCCGCCGGTAGGCTCGTGTGTCCTCGGAGTGGTCGGTTACTCGTGAGCGGGGAAGAGTTTGGGATTGGTTGGGGTTGTGGAAGTCTGGGGTCTCAAAGAGACCCCAAGTCAAAGTGGAGGTTTCAACGAGATTCAAGAACTATAGGGACTTCTTTCTCGGTACCTCAAGGGTCACAGTCGTAAGAAGTGAATTGGTGAACAAGGTTCCCTTGACGTCCTTAGACCCGACTTTACTCTGAGAGGACGGTCGAGGAGAGGATGTTCGGTCACCCTTGGTAGTCGCTTCTGTGTGTTGGAGGGGAGATGAGGACCAAATACATTACCACACCTGACCTGAGGTCGACGGTACGCTCCGGGAGTCGGCATGGACTAGGGTTTGGTTGTGTGGTGGGTTCCGGGTTCTCCTTGTGTTGGAGTGCAGTGGTTTCTCCTCCCAAGGTCCCGTCCAGACTCTTTAGTGGCGTTGTCTTAATCTCCCCACCCACGATAACACCCCTTCGAGACCGGTACTCGGACGGCTGTCGTGGTCCGGGGGCTTCGGTTTGATTTCACACCAGTTTCCCCCACAGAAACACCTCCCTACCTACCTACCTACAAACCTACCCATCCACCTGTCTACGTGCTCACCCACTGTCCACCCATTCACCTACCTACCCACCCATCCACTACCCACCCATCAACCTACCTATTTACTCACCCACCTACCTACATACCCACCCACTACCTACCTACCCACCCACCCACTATCCGCCCTTCGATCTACCTACTTACCCATCCACCCACTTATCTACCCACCCACCCACCCACCAATCCATCCATCCATTTACCCCACCCACCCACCTACCTGTTTATTCACCCACCTTCCCCATGCTCCCAACCACCCTTCCCCAGTTCTACCATTCTAGACTCTTTAGAATAAAGTCTATACTTCATCTTTATGAAGTCTCTTTTCCTTTTGGGAGGTGGGTAAAGTTGTTGGGGGAGAGTTTGTAAGGACACCACCTGTAATGTCGGAAGGTAAATAGGTATTTCGACGATTATCCTCATGCAGTCGGTAAGTAGAGTCGGGAAGGGTCGGACGTGAACAAAGGACGTCCTATAAAAGGTCCGGACTCAAACGAGGGACAAATCTTAAGTATAATTTCCGTCTCGGATTCCTCAAATGTCCTTCCAGAGGATACCTCGACTACGATAGACAACGATAATTGAAATAATTACTCCGTCGAAAACCATCAAATAAAAAAAGAGGGAAAGGGGAGACGTCGGTAGAGAGACTCTACATCTTCTCGAAATTGGGTGAAAGAAAGGAATGGGCGGAGGCAGAGTCGAAAAGAGGCGGAGACCGAGTGTGGCTCTAGGTTTTTTCAGGGACACACACACACAAGTGTTCCGTCTCGACAAAGAGGTCCATTGGTGGTCTGAGGACTGTTATGGTGAGTCGGGACGATAATCGTTAGACGTAAAAGAGCCGTCGAGTCGATGTTATAACCGGTCTAAAACACACACACACAGAAAAGTATTCTGAAGTCTACAACTTTATTCTTTTTCGTAAAAACTTTCAATTGTAAACTTGTATTAATCCTCTAAGTCCCAAACATCTCGGAATGTAAATATACTGCATACCCTCCACTCTCCGTCTCTCACAGAAGGAATAATTTTTTTTTTTTTAGGTATTAATGTTTACGTTTGAAGACACCGGTCCTCTCGTGCGACGGTCACAGGGAGGGCCCCCGAACCTACCTCGGTCTCATTCCCGGGGACTTCGAATTGTAAGTAATCGAAGGGTCAGTTCCGCGGAGACGACCCTCTGTGTTTTCCGATCTCTCCAATTATGCCGTCGTAACTTTAGAGGTCTTTTGGCGATTCGTCTTGACAGGAGAGAATGTAGCCAGGAGACCTGCGATAAGAATAGAGAGAAAGTGTTTGGAGGTAGGGACGACAAGGGAGATTAAACCGTCGTCGCTAAGTAATACTTTCGCGGACACGACCCGACCCGAACATGTAGGAAAGGGACAAACCCGAAGAGGGTAGGTCGTGACACAGTTAATACATTATCGGTTTTGTCCCTCAAAGTGTTTTATGCTTTTCGTATCAGCGTCGAGAATGTATTCGGAAGTTTTTGCTGGGTATTCTAGGTGGGGATCTGACGTTATAACCCTTAATGTATTCCATCTTTCTTTTGTGACTAAGTCGTCGGTCCAAATAAAGGTTAGAATTTCTGTTATTTTCGAAAAAACGTGAAAAAACCGATCAGACATAAGTGAATTACTCACAACTTACACTATCTTTCTTACTAGAAAATTATTTTGAACTGGCAGAAAGGTACATTTGTCTTTCCTCATAGAACTGTGGTGCTGAGTTGCAGTGACAGTGAAGACGTGTCTCTCTACAGGGTGAAGGGTTGAATCAGTTGTCCCCTGGTACATAGGGCTATTTGTAGTTGATGGCCCCCTCAAGGGACCACCGAGTCACCATTTCTTGGGTCGACGGTTGCGTCCTCTGCGTCCAACCTAGGGACTCAACCCTTCTAGGGGACCTCCTCCTTTACCGTTGGGTGAGGTCATAAGAACGAACCCTTTACGGTACCTGTCTCCTCGGACCGCCCGACGTCAGGTACGCCAACGTGTTTCAGTCTGTACTAAATCGTTGATTTGTTGTTATAGTTGATGAGGAACACCTAAAAATTTTTTAGTTCTTCTATAAGACTGTTTAATGTCTTCACTTGTACGATATTAAGAAGTTGTATAGAGGGAAGGATATGGTAAAAAGAGAGGGGTATAAAGATTGGTGAACAAAAAATGAAAGAAATTTGGTGACATCGGTGTGGAACCCGATGTTTCACTGTTTAATCTTGTTTGTCACGATAGGATACCCGGAGTGGAGTCGATGTCTGACCTTAGTGATCCCTCAAAAATTGTAAGGTTTATAGTGTCGTAGTGGTTTTGGGTTAATCTTATCTTGTGACTCCACGGCCAGTGTTTTCCTTCATGGGTCTGTAGTCATATGAACTATAAGGATGAAGACAGAAGAAGGGACTTTTTTTTTTATAGGTATTTGTGTTCATCTCTATAATTTCCAATAGATTTAGAAATTATTGACCGTCGAGTATTAATGATTCAAAGGTAGTCGATATTTTTTATTTTATTCAGTGATCAAATTTTCGGTGCTTCTTATAGACACCCTAGAATAAATAATGATAGTTATGCATCAAGTTCTTAAAAGTGGTTCAGAGAGTTCTCGGAAATGTTTTGACAAGATAAAAAAATTGCAAAATGTTAAAATGGATTACTCAAGTTTCTTTCCCGGGATACAATAGAAATTCCGATAGAGGTCGATTCTGGTACAAGTAGAAGGTCCTTTCAAATCCAAATTTCGTCTTTAACACCGAGACTGAAGAGAAGTGGGAGAGAAGTCTCTACGAGACCATTAAGGAAAATATTGAAATGGTTACTCGTTTATAAAAAATTTTTTCGTGAATATATTGTCTCTCATGTCCGCGGAAACCATGGGACGGTTCTCATGAAGAAAGGCACAAACATAAATTTTATCTTACCATCATTGTAGTGAACACGCGGACTTTAAGGAAGACACGTGTCCGAGTCTTACTTTTTTTTTCTCTTTTTTTTTACCTACATCGTTTGGCGAAGCGACGAAATGGTAATGTGTCGAGTTTCCTTTATTGTGTAAGTATGATTTAATTCTGCTCCTCCGTCTTGTTTAATAGGTTTCGACCCCCACAACAACCCCACCCCCACCCCCTATCTCTCCATCCCTAAGCCAACTTGGTTGGATGGTCGGGAAGCTTTTGTCTCCTACAAATTGGACTGTCGTACGCTTCCACGGCCTCCTCGACGTTTTTTTTGGAGTCGGCCTCGTCCACTACGTCCGTTCTTTCTTGTTCGCGAGCCTACCGTCTTTTCGGGTTTAGTTGGGGCGCGGCGGGTCGCGGGGGCGCCGCCCGCGAGGGGCCAAGGCGCGTCCCAGGCTCTCGCGGCCGGGGCCCCGGGGCGGTCTGGGCCGGCCTGCCCCGTCTCCTCTAAGGCGAGTGGACCCACCCTTTATCGGAGCCCTCCACGGGTCCTTCGGTGCGACGGGACTACCTCTCCGAGTAACGCCTGACCGAAGGGCGTGCGGAGGAGGCGGAGGTCGAGCTCAAAAGGAGAAACCGCTGTCCAGATCTGGGCCGGTTCGCCGGCGCGTCCAGGCGTCTGCACCCACCCCCCCGGTGTTTGAACGCCCCTCTTCGGCCGCCGCCGCCGCCGCGCCCGCCTCCTCCGTCCCCGCGGGGGGCGCGCGCCAGGGGCGGCGGCGGGCGGGTGCGGGCGAGCGCGGGGCGCGAGTGGGGCGCGGCCGTGGCGGGTCCGAGCCTCGCGCCCCTTCCGCCCCATCGCGCCTGGCCCCCCGACTTCGGGGGGTTGCCTACGTCGCCGGCGGGGAGGCCGGCGGAACGGCCCTGTTTCTCTTCGCCGCCTCGCCCCACCCTCCCCCCAAGCCGCTTCGCGCCCGGAGCCTTGCGCGGCGCGTGGGGCGCGCGGACCGGCCTCTCCACGCCCGCCGCCCCTGGCGCGCCCGCCCGCCCGCCTCTCCGCGCGAGGGGCAGGCCCGGAGGGGCTCTACGTGTGCGGCCCTGGGCGCGGGGCGTCGGGGCGTCGGGGCGGCCCCTCCGGCGTCGCGGGAGACGGCCGGGGCCCCGGCGGCACGCGCGCGGCAGGGCGAGGCCGAGGCGCGGCGGTGCCGGGGGGCTGCAGGGCCGCAGGGGCCCCCGTCCCCCGAAGCTCCTCACCCCCCAGACGAGAAGAGGGGACCCCTGTCGAAGGTCATACTCGACGTCGTCCTTAACCCTGGGGTCGTGCTCCTTGCACCTCCCGTGACCCTGAGGACTACGTCCTCCCCGGGGTTCAACTGGAGACCTTTCGAAACGCTTTTTACGTCCGCAAAGAAAGCTCTTAGCCCAAATAGACACAGATTATTTGTGGTTTACGCCGATTGTGACCAGCTCCCCACGGTCTCTCGGAGAGCCCTTATTTATACAACTAAATAAAGAGTTTCTTCACGAGGGCCGAAGGGATTCGTCAAGCACGCCGTCCGAAGTTCTCCACTCGGTCCAGTCTCTTGAAGGCGACGGAGCCCAAGTTTACAGTCACCCTATTCGAAAACGGGAATATTTTTACTTTACACCCACGACCAGGGGCGGGATTAATATTCACAAAAGAACCACCGAGTCAACCATCAGACGGACGTTACCCCCTCTGGACCCAAGCTAGGGACCCAGTTCTTCTAGGGGACCTCTTGCCTTACCGGTGGGTGAATTGATAAGAACGGATCTCTTAAGGTCCCTAGATCCTCGGTCCGTCCGATGTCAGGTACCCTATTGTTTCTTAACATGTCCTGACTCGCTGATTGTGAAAGTGAAAGTTGAAAAATCCCCAGAAACAGGATTGATGGTGTAATTCGTCATAAAATGTGGTCAATTATAAACTTCGTGGCTGCCTAATGAACCATTTCCCTTTAGTGTTTTGCCGTGTCATGGAAAAAGGTGTGATGACAGAAAATTTTAATAAGATTGTCTAGAGGACAGAGGAGCCCTTCTTAGATCCCGTCTGAAGTATCGAAAAGGACAGTGAGAGTCGACAATTATTTGTCAGACTAAGAGACTATAATTTTTCAGGTCATGTTAGGTTCAGTTTTCACACCAGAGTGACGTGGACTCGGACGGACGGAGGACGGAGAGGACGGTCGGTGATCGAGGGTCACCCGGGTTTCGAGTGTTGGACGGACCCCTTCCCTTTCCGGTAAAAGAAGAAACAAGATGGGGAAGGGGACCGAAGCACGTCTGACCGACGAGGTCCTACGAACCACCCCTCGGACAGGACCAGGACCGAAGGTCCACTCGAAGAGTGACTAGGACGTTGAGACGTCCGTAGTGCACAGGTTCGTCCACCCGGGTTGGCGGAAGGTGGGACAGGTAGGTCCAGTGTCGGTGTCGGCGCGTGGGAGGAGCAAAGGACCAGTGTCCGTCGAAACTGATCGGACCGAGAAACTTCGAATGGTACATCCTCAGTCCTGAAAGACTCAAGTATGTACAGGAGTTTGGGGTCGACTAGGGACGGTTGGAAGGGTCCATCAAGAGGTCTGGGGAAAGAAACGTACTTCACTGACCAGACGCGGGAGAGGGAGTCTCGTGGGATATCAAGAACGACGGTTGGAAGAGAGATTAGTGAGAGAGGAGATGGATTTAGAGTCAACTTGTGTCGTCTTGGGAATGAGTCGTTTTGGATGTTTCGATAGGGTTCCGGAAAGAAAATTTACACCTCTGTGGAGAGAGACACCACCGGTATCTGTACACGAAGAGTGTAAAACTCTCATTGACTACTACAGTGTAGAAGTCCAGGCACCACCATGAGTGGGGACCCAGTGCGGAGTGGGACCGTCAAGGAGGGACGACCCTCGTGACCCCAACCCGGCAAAGACGGAGTACGTCCTGGGTAGATGCCCCGTCGGAATCAAGTCCTTGGGGAGAAGTAGGACGGTTCCGAAAGAGTCTTGACGGGGGACAGACATTCAAACGTTGTAGACCAATAAATATAAGTCAGACTGTTGGTGGTAGAAAAGTAAACATTTATACGAAGTAAATTAATGATTTATTGATCAAAAATTAATATTGGTAATAAAAATATTTCTTTTGACTCACGGTTTCTTAACTACGAAAACTTGACACCACAACCTCTTCTGAGAACTTTCAGGGAACCTGACGTTCCTCTAGGTTGGTCAGGAAGAATTTCCTTTAGTCAGGACTTATAAGTAACCTTCCTGACTACGATTTCGACTTTGAGGTTATGAAACCGGTGGACTACGTTTCTTGTCTGAGTAACCTTTTCTGGGACTACGACCCTTCCTCTCCTCCGTCCTCCTCTTCCCCCGTTGTCCTCTTACTCTACCAACCTACTGTAGTGGTTGAGTTACCTGTACTCAAACTCATTTGAGACCCTCAACCACTACCTATCCCTCCGGACCGCACGACGTCAGGTACCCCAGCGTTTCTCAGTCTGTACTGAATCGTTGACTTGACTTGACTTGACTTGAGTTGAAGACGATAAATTAACACTTGAAAGATGACCAGAAAAAAAAAAGTCATAGAAAAGACGAAGGGAAACTAACTAATTCCCTTTAAAAGGTAACAAAATATAAAGGACAATATTCTTAATATGCAAGATAAAAAAAGAAGGTCATTAATAAGAATTCGAACATTATACTTATCCATTGACCTTTAAGATTTAAAAATATAGAGACACGAAGAGAACTTGTTATTTCCCGAAAACTTGAGAAGTTAATAGTAAAGAGGTAGAATGTACTGTAGTACGTTGTAAAATCAACTTAAAAAAGGAGACTTTTAATCTTCACAATAATAATAAAATGTCAGTTAAAAACGAATAAGAAGTAAGAACTGAGAGTGTAGAAGACCCTAGTCAAAGGAAAAAAGACCTTATGTAGATCTTACATAAAGGGAAAAGACCTTATGTTTTTAAGAAACACTTACGGAAAACGACTATTTATGAAAACGTCAAACCGAGGGACTTCTTCTTTTTCATATCAGAGAGTAAACACAGACTGAGAAACGTCGGGGTACCTGACATCGGGCGGTCCGAGGAGACAGTCATCTTAAGAGATCCGTTATGACCTCACCTAACGGTAAGGGAAGAGGTCCCCTAGAAGGTCTGGGTCCTTTGTTTGGACCCAGAGGACGTAAGAAATGGCAGACTCGGTGTCCCTTCGGGATTTCTACAGAAATAAAGTAACGGCGGAAGTGTACTATCAATTGGGCGTAGGTGTTAAGATCCAATTGTCAGTGAAAAAGAAACCCAAAGGTAACGAGGACGACACTTCAGTTATCAAAACAATGATAAGGAAACCCTCGTTGGGTAGAGAAGACAGACGAAAATGATAGAAGGGTAGTAGAAACAACAAAAAATCAAATGAAGAAATTCAGTTCCACACCTAAAGTAAAATAAAGAGAAAAGACACTAAATAACACGAAGGACGTAGATTCTTAAGAATAGAAAATAGTTAAAATCTTTTAAGAGGTTGTGATAGAAGATTATGACTAAAAAGGGTAAGATAGGAAGTCTTAGCCTCTTCCGTTACCGTGGTGTGAGGTCATGAGAACGGACCTTTTAGGGTACCTACCTCCTCGGACCACCCGACGTCAGGTACCCCAGCGACTCTCAACCTGTGTTGAGTCACTGAAGTGAAAGTAAAAGTGAAAGTACGCAACCTCTTCCTTTACCGTTGGGTGAGGTCACAAGAACGGACCTCTTAGGGTCCCTGTCGTCTCGGACCACCCGACGACAGATACCCCAGCGTGTCTCAGCCTGTGCTGACTTCGCTGAATCGTCGTCGTCGTCGTCGTAGGAAGTCTTAAGGTTAGTGTACGTATAATATAAAAGAATAAGATAGGATACACAGAGTCAGACAAAAAGAATAAATTCTGAAGAATGAAAGAAACCAGGTCAGAGAGAGAGAGAGAAAGCGATGGAGAGTGAGAAAGGGGGGACGGAGGAGACAGTCGAGAAAACCTTCCTGGAAAATACCTTACGTAGAGTCTTTGTAGAAAGACCCTCTGTAATTAGAGAAATAGGTGAATGAAGGTAAAGGTTTACTAGTTTCCATTAGGGCACTCAACATTGAGGTGGGGAGAAGGTCTCACGTGACCACACTCACTACTCTTCAAGGGTGTCCATGGGGTGTGGTACTTCAGTCCACAAAGAAGTACCCTGGGGTCCCGTTTTAGTTCCACTTCACGAGAGATTAAGATGTCTTCTCTTTGACCAGATTCGGAGGACCTGAACCAACGACGTCGTCACCGACCTCGGTCACCACCCTGGTTCTCTTAAATCTCTCTTGAGGTGCGTCTAGGGTTTTGTCTGTGATCGACACACAAAATGTCGTCGTAATTCACAAACTCAGTCTTCAATGAACGAAGAAGAAAGGAAGGATGTAGACCTTTCTCTTATTAGTGTGACCAGAGACACGGACAACTCACCTTTCTCTTTAGAGTGTCATATTAACCTTTTCGTCGTTTACATAGTATTTAGTCTTCCACACGGTAGCCAGTGTGTTGGATTCGTCCTGTGACTCGAAGATGCTCGGGGTTACAGACGTAGAAACCCCCTCTACTATTGTTTACGAAATGACTTAAATATCCTGTCCTAGTATCACCATTGTTTACATTTTCGTAAAATGTTCGTCGGTTTACGGGGGGTTGTTATATTGCATACTATTAAGTATTATTAACATCTGCTATTCCGAATAAGGACCACAGGACCGGTGAGACACGTGGGTCCGGGGTTCGGTTTTGATTTGGTTGACCCGAAAACTATCCTTTTTTTAGCTACACTCTCTTTGCAAACTCTCTTCCTCCCTTTTCTATTTGGTCGATACTACCGTCAAAAACTTTACTTCATCTATACAGTGCTACCATACGAAACAGGGGATTGTACATTGATCCCCGTCTCTACGCCTTTGGGACCTCAGGAACACGTGTCAACCACGTGCAATTTCACTCCGTCACAATGTTTTTTGTCATACCGTCAAGGAGTTTTTTTTTTTTTTTATCTTAACGTTATACTAATTCGTTAACATGAAGATCTATATAGGGGTTTCTTAACTTTCTCTGAGTCTCTATAAAGATATGGGGACTTGTCATAAGTGTTATCGTTTTTCCACCTTTGTTGGGTTCATAGGGTGACTGTCTATTTACGTATTTGTTTTACGTCATACATGTATATTACCTTATAAAAGGTCAAAATTTTTCTTTCCTTTAAGACTATTTACATTGTTGTACCTATGTGCCACGATATATCCTTCATCTACTAGTCGTTCTTGGTTGACATGTCCGTCGAGATGAGTTATAAGATATTAATAGACATACCCTTTTCTTAGACATTTTCTTACCAATGTACATATGTATATTTACTCAGTGAGACGACAAGCGGACTTTGATTACGTCATAACGCTTAGTCAAATGACACTATATTTTATCTTTAATGTAAAAATTTTTTGCGTTGTTGGGCCTGCTTGGAACTCCTGTTATACGATTCATTTTATTCGGTCTGTGGTTTCCTGTTAATACTCTCAGGTGAATATACTCCAGGGATCTCGTCAGTCTAAGCTTTGTCCTTCACTTTACCAGTGGTCCCCGACCTCCTTCGCCTCTACTCTTCAACAAACTACCCCTGTCTCAAAGTCAACATGTTCTACGTCTCCCGAGACCTCTCCCTACCACCGCTACCAAGTGTCGTTACCCTTGTGTGCGGTGTCTTGCCGTGTGAATTTTATCACTTCTACTGTTTAAAATAAAATGGTGTTAAAAAATCTTTACCTTGGGCGTTAGTTTTATCCTTCGGTTTCTGCCAAAAGTACTCTGGTCGGTGACGGAGTTCCTAGTCTCCCGAGGAGGCACGGAGGAAAGGACCAGTCCACCGGTCTCCGACGTCCGAAACTCTGGACGGGACACATTTCCGAGTTCACTACGCACACCTGTAAGGGGTAGGTAACTATCCCTGGTGCGGAGACGTGCGTGACGGGTCGAGGGTCCGTTCACTGGTGTGTGTCGGAATTTCGGACAGAGAGGATTCAGGACCCGAGGCGTACTCCCCTAGACCTGTGGGTCGATAAGGAATAGGAAGATGACGACGAGACCCGGGTGGTCGGACCGAGGGTCCTCACACTTTCGGAAAGTGGTCCCGTCTCTCTCGGTCCGACCTTCTGCCCTTCGGGTTTCCGTTTTGGGGAGTCCGAAGACTGTCAGAGGTCCTCGACCCGAATGGACAGGTAGAGAGAAAGGAGTCGTGCAAATGACCTGTAACCGACTTCGAGAAGTTATGACAGTTGTGATAGAGGTCACATCTGCTGTACCAATCAAGGACAAGAACTTTTTGCCGAGATTACAGGTTCTCAAATTTCTGGAAAAAAGAGGACTTTAAACATCGGCAAGGGAGGAGGTACCTTAGAAGGGTTGGGTTCCTGACTTGGGGCCGGAGGGTGTGACGTCCTCCTAAGAAATGGTCGACTCGGTGGTCCCTTCGGGGTATCAAATCTCATGACATCAATTTTCTGGGACCGTGTTTGACCCAAAACGGAGTTTATACGTGAGAGAGAAGAATGTAAACGGGATTTCCAGTCAGAAAGGAGGTTAAACTCCGACGAGTTTACCATGTTTTCAGTATTGAAGACAGGGATTTACATTCTATTTAAGGGGTCCGTTAACATAAACCGCACCGTTTTTGTACCCATCTTATTTTTACCGACGTTAGGAAGACTACAATGAACTTAAAGATTACATAAATACTTTAATCTTGAGAGAACTCTTGTACTGTAATTAAATCCCGATATTGATTTTATGATGTATAGTTTTCTGTATACGAAACGAAAGGAACCGCACGAAACACATGAATACCATTCATGTGAATGTTCGAAGTCTATAATGCCGTTTCGGATAACTTTCACATACGTATGTAAAATTGTGTTGGATACCGTATGTTCACCCGAAGGGACCACCGAGTCACCATCTTCTTAGACGGACGGTTACGTCCTTTCCACCCAAGTTAGGGACTCAACCCTTCTAGGGGACCTCCTCCTTCACCGTCGGGCGAGGTCATAAGAACGGACCCTTTTGGGTACCTGTCTCGTTAGACCACCTGATGTCAAACACCCTAGTGTTTTCACAGTCCGAACTAAATCGCTTACTTGTTGTCGTTGTTCATCGTATGTTGCTTAGAAAAAGTTCTTTAGACTATATAAGTTTAGCCAAAAGGATTGGAGGGTCTAGAGAATTAAAATAGAATACGACATGACAGACTTTCGGATTAGTGGCTTCTGGAACGTTCTCCGAAAAGTCGTTTTTCCTCTGCGGGGATCGTAAAATGGATCCTAGAGTCTTTCCGCAAAGAGACCTCTTGTCACCTATAACTGGCTTTTCAGTCTATACTAATAAGATAACCGTGTTATGACCTTGTGTTTCGTGAAGATAAGGAAGTCCGGAAGGTATAGAACTGGTCAAATCAGATCTTTCCGACAAAAGAGAAAATGATCCGTAAGTAAAGGGGTGTCCACGAATGACCTGTGGATGAACTGTGATCACGTTCACACTCCGGGTACAACTGGACCAGGGAGGAGAGTTCCTTAAATGTAAGACTCACTACTGTCCACAACACTCCTGGTCCCCCTCTTTATTTACCCTGTTGCACTACCTTTGAGTCTCCGCCGACTCAAACCCTGTACTTGGTCGGGGAGTGCCCACGAAACACAGGAACCAGTATCCCAAGTCTCCCTTCCCTGCCACTGTTCACGGGTTCACCCTTCCTCGAACGATTGATACAGACACACAAGTATTGAAAAAAGATTAACACTCTTGATTAAAACTTCCCAAAAAAAAATTAAAGTCAAAAAAAATCCGAAATAAAAGGGTTTTAACTTAATCTCTTATAATTGATCAAATCTTGGTCTCTACTTTAACGGTTGGAGGGGACCTAGTAGCTTTTTTCTCTCAAGGTCTTTTTGTAGATAAAGACGAAATAACTGATACGGTTTCGAAAACTGATACACCTAGTGTTATTTGACCTTTTAAGACTTTCTCTACCCTTATGGTCTGGTGGACTGGACGAAGAACTCTTTGGACATACGTTCAGTCCTTCGTTGTCAATCTTGACCTGTACCTTGTTGTCTGACCAAGGTTTATCTTTTTCCTCATAAAGTTGCGACATATAACAGTGGGACGAATAAATTGAATATACGTCTCATGTAGTACTCTTTGTGACCTGACCTTTTTCGTGTTCGACCTTAGTTCTAAAGGTCCTCTTTATAGTTATTCGAGTCTATACGTCTACTGTGGTGGGAATACCGTCTTTCACTTCTCCTTGATTTTTTGGGGAACTACTTTCACTTTTTCCTCTCACTTTTTCAACCGAATTTCGAGTTGTAAGTCTTTTGCTTCTAGTACCGTAGGTCAGGGTAGTGAAGTACCCTTTATTTACCCCTTTGTCACCTTTGTCACAGTCTGAAATAAAACCCCCCGAGTTTTTAGTGACGTCTACCACTAACGCGGTACTTTAATTTTCTGCGAATGAGGAACCTTCCTTTCAATACTGGTTGGATCTGTCGTATAAATTTTCGTCTTTGTAATGAAACGGTTGATTCCAGGAAGATCAGTTCCGATACCAAAAAGGACACCAGTACATACCTACACTCTCAACCTGACACTTCTTCCGACTCGCGGCTTATTAACTACGAAAACTTGACGCCACAACCTCTTCTGAGAACTCTCAGGGGACCTGACGTTCCTCTAGGTTGGTCAGGTAAGATTTCCTCTAGTCAGGACCTTAAAGAAACCTTCCTGACTACGATTTCGACTTTGAGGTTATGAAACCGGTGGAGTACGCTTCTCAACTGAGTAACCTCCCTAACTCCCGTCCTCCTCTTCCCCTACTGGCTCCTACTCTACCGACCTACCGTAGTGGCTGAGCTACCTACACTCAAACCCACTTGAGGTCCTCGACCACTACCTGTCTCTCCGGACCGCACAACGCTAAGTACCCCAGCGTTTCTCAGCCTGTGCTGACTCACTGACTTGACTTGACTGACTTGATCAAATACTGATGTATACCCGAAGGGTCGACCGTGAACACCATTTTTCGGTCCGACGGTTACGTCCTCTGCGTCCTCTGTGTTCTCTGCACACAAGTCAGGGACCCAGTGTTTCTAGGGGACCTCTTCCCGTACCGTTGGGTGAGGTCATAAGAACGGACCTCTTAGGGTACCTGTCTCCTCGGACCACCCGCTGTCATGTCCGTCGTCGTCTCTCAGTCTGTGCCGACTCGCGTGTGCGTGATGTGACGGGCACGCATACATAATATATGTCTACAAACATTAAGATACTCTAAAACACACCGTATATATACTATATATATTATAATATATAAAAGGAAATATAAAGTATATACGGTGTTGTATATGTTTTTGTCTCTCTCTTTAGGTTTATTTTTCCGACGTGGTTAAATATGAGGATAGTAATTACGTGTTCTTTTCGATACAGTGTAAAGAAAATTAGAGGGAATTTTTACAAACGTTTGAACTATTTATATTTATCATAGGTTAAAGAGAGGAAAAAGAAATAGTACACAAATTTACATTATAATCTTTTGTATCTTCTTGTATACATTACACAAGTATTCAATATTTTGTTTTATTTTGTCCACTAAAATTGTGAAAGAAATATTTATTCATCACTAATCAGGGAGTTACGTCAGAAGTAAAGGTACAAAATATAGGAATTAGCTCAACGAGTAGAAAGGTACAAAGATAATTGACACCCAAAGGCCATGATTCTAACGGCCAAATAAGAAGAAAGGGTAACACTAGTAAATCTAATTAAGTCGAAGAGGGCACTGACACCTACCTCATGGTAAGGGATGGGGTCACTATCCCGACCTGGGGTACTGGAGAAACTGGTTGTCTTACAGTCGTCTGTACTGTGTTCCATTTCCACAATGAATTGCGAACGAGTCTGCCCGAATGGAGAACGGGATCACGATAGTAGATCTATTGGTCGGGACTCATTAGTGACCGGAATCTCACTACTCACCCATGACCAAAGTGAAACCTCTCTGGACATGGGTGTGACGTAAGGTCTCGGTTCGGGTCACTTGAACGTTGGTCTTCGTCTCAGTGGGTCCAGTTCAGGTTGGTTTCAGTCGGTTTGGTCTCAGTAGCCGTCTGAACATACTCTTTTTTTCGACAACAGCATTCGGTCACTCAAAATTCCACTAAACAATACGTCACTATGACATCAATTCTCGACTGATTGTGTAGATTATAATCCACGGTTTTTCAAACAAACCTAAAAAAGGTACTGTCGAATACCTTTTTGGGTTTGCTTGAAAAACCGGTTGGGTTATAAATAGATAGTTCCACAATTTCTTACATAGTAAAAGACATTAAATAGTTAAATATATTAATTATTAATTATAAATTCTTTCAATATATTAATAATCAAATAAGACATTGATCGGGGGGTACGATCTCAAACAGAACATATAACTACCACAAAGAATTAAAATGTATTCCTTTGAAAGTAAAAATTCAAACATGTGTAAAAAAAGGAGAATGTGAAGATAAAAATTTGGAATTGTCAGAGGGGTTAAGACTCTGAGTTATTAGTTAAGGTAAAAGACAAAAAGATCTTGAAATTTTCACATCATAGGTTAAAGAAAGGAAAAAGAATTAGTACAAATTTATATTATAACCTTCTATATTGTCACCATATAATTAGTAAGGATCTAGGAGAATAAAATAAGGACTCAAGTCACACTATATAGACCCTCGAGATTTTTAATTAGGGTTAAGATTGACCTTTTTACAAATACAACTTTTGGGTAATTCTAATACATTATCGGTGGGAAAATCGAGTGTACAAACAAAAACGGAATTTAAGAGTTAATTTAATCGTATGGTTAAATTGTTAGGATTAATGAAACACCAATTGGTTCGATTTTAATGTGAAAGTAAACGAAAGGTTAGGAGATCTCTTAAGTCTAGATGGTATCAGAAGATCATTAGGTGTAGAGACAAGGAATAATTAGTTTTATCGAATTAACGAGGGTTTTAAAAAATACTAAAGGTCGAGGATCTAACAAAATGCTAAGAGAATAGACATGATCAACATCAACTTCCTCCGTATTACCGTATCACTCGTACCTTACCGTAGTGAGATAACTTCCGTAGGAGGGCACTCACTTCCACCCAGAGGCACCTGGGAAGGGACTAAGAGACCCCCACCCCCCGCCGTCAACGACGAGAAGAGGGACACCAGGGTACTGTCACACAAGATCTTGAACGTAACGTCATACGAAAACAAATGTACAAACCGGTGGGTGAACTGACGCTCAGAGGGCAACCGTTAATGAGTAAAGACCAACAGATCGGAGGTAGAACTACGAACCGAGTCTCCTTTACGAGACATGGATAATCGACCAACTAGTTAACTAACCTTCCAACGCGACCGACTGTCACTTCACTGTCACCCGTCGGATAAGCCATTCGAAGGAAAGAGAAAGGAGAGATAGTCTGGTGCTAGTTGTGTTTTAAGTAAATTTGAGAATACGGTGTAGTAAGAAAATGTGGAAAGTGAGATCAATCAATGACCTTACGGGGTCCTCTATATTTTCACCCCTAAATTTTTTAATAGGGTCCTGACGGGACCACCAGGTCACCAATTCTGAGGTGGACGGTTACGTCCCCTGTGTCCAAGTCAGGGACCAGACCCTTCTGAGGTGTACGGAGTCCTGTCGATACGGTCCCACGGGCACGAGACGTTGTTCTCTTTTATGGTGTTCCTCTTCAGGGTACGTGACGATGACCTCTGATCCGGGGTGAACGACGTGGATCTCTTTCGAAAGTACGTCGTTACTTCTGGGTTGCATCGGAACTTTCCCCTTCAGCGAGTCAACACAGGCTGAGAAACGCTGCGGTACCTGATATGGTACCTTAAGAGGTCCGGTCTTATGGTCTCACCCATCAGAAAGGGAAGAGGTCCCCTAGAAGGGTTGGGTCCCTAGTTTGGGTCCAGGGGACGTAACGTCCACCTTAAGAAATGGTCGACTCGGTGTTCCCTTCGGGTTCTTATGACCTCACCTATCGGATAGGGAAGAGGTCACCTAGAAGGGGTGGGTCCTTAGCTTGTCCCCAGAGGACGTAACGTCCGTCTAAGAAATGGTTGACTCGATAGTCCCTTCGGGTTTCACTTTCACTTCAGGGAGTCACCACAGGCTGAGAAACGCTGGGGCACTTGACATCGGGTGGTCCGAGGAGGTAGGTACCCTAAGAGGTCCGTTCTTATGACCTCACCCGACAGTAAAGGAAGAGGTAGTCCCTTCGGGTTGTGTCGGTATTTATTTGTTTTCATAGAGGTCAATGATATTGCTTCACTACGATCGGGACACTATACGACCGTTCTCGTCACTCGTTCCCCATCCTCCTGAATCCCAGGTTCAGCTCGAGAAGGGGAATTATAGGTCGAATCTTGGCGAGTGAAAGTACTGGACCCTGGCGTCAAAACGAGATGTCTAACACTACACGGTGGTGTAGCGTATCAGATTCAGGAATCTGAAATCAAGATTTGGTTTGATTAGTCCGACTCCCCAAGAGGCGTCCGTCGGTGTGACGTATACCTTCCTACGCCCCGAAACGCCAGTCCGCCCACGTCGTGACTCAGGTTTAACAGTCAATGATCTAATTGTTGGGACCCTCTCAATAAATTGAAGTGACTAACGAGCCAAAGGACACCCTACCTCTTGTGGGGAGAACGTTTCGACGACACTTTAGAGTCACTCTACTCCGTCTACTTCGTCCATCGTGGTACGAATCGGACGCCACCCCAGATCTGTCCTTGGAGTCAGCACAAGTAACGCGTGTCGAAGGAGACAAGAACGTGTCTCTCCTTCGAGTAGAACGTAGGAAGTGACTACGAGAGTATGTGACGTGTGTGTGTGTGTGTGTGTGTGTGTGTGTGTGTGTGTACGTGTGTGTGTGTCCTCTTATCCACTTCTATCGTCTCCAGGTTAAAATCACTGAAAAAGGGGTGCCGAAACCATGGTCCTCCCGGTTTTTCTCTCCGATGGAATTTCCGTCGCTAAATTACCAATTTACAAGTGAAGAACTACAGAATGTTAGTAATTTCTCTAGAAGAGATCCGTAGAGGGTGATACAGGTTATTTTCCTTTTCAGTGGTCTATGTACCTTGAGCCTTCGACATCATTAACCCAAGAAATTTAGGACGTGTTTCTATGGTAATTTCATATCCAGGGAGGGCTATTAAAAAAAATAAAATTTCTTGTAAAGTGTGAGTCATTCGTTATAATGTACTACTAGGTTATCCTGTCATAGTGGTTGACAGGGTTTACAACACAAAGACGAGGTGAAATGTAAAATCTATACCTATGATTCCAAACACTAACGACCAAAACTTTATTTTAGGTAGACGGATGTTCCGTTAAGTGAACCTTTAACCCAAGAGTTTGGACGTTCTTGGAAGTCTCGGGTCTCCTTCTTGTAGTATCTGAGTTAGTAACGGAGTTTAACGCAGAACTTTAAAGTACCAAACCTTTACGAGAGAAGTGTCTAAGACTCCGGTCCGATGATTACGGACCAGACGGGTCGTCTCCCGTTGTCCGGGGTGCCTTTTCGTCGTACTCAGAGGTCAAGTCAGCGAGTCAGCACAGGCTGAGAAACGTTGGGGTACTTAGCGTCGTGCGGTCCGGAGGGACAGGTAGTGGTTGAGGGCCTCAAGTGAGTCTGAGTGCAGTTAGCTCAGTCACTACGGTAGGTCGGTAGAGTAGGAGACAGTAGGGGAAGAGGAGGACGGGAGTTAGGGAGGGTCGTAGTCTCTGAAAAGGTTACTCAGTTGAGAAGCGTACTCCACCGGTTTCATGACCTCAAAGTCGAAATCGTAGTAAGGAAGGTTTCTTTAGGGCCCTGACTAGAGGAAGTCTTACCTGACCAACCTAGAGGAACGTCAGGTCCCCTGAGAGTTCTCAGAAGAGGTTGTGGTGTCAAGTTTTCGTAGTTAAGAACCCGTGAGTCGGAAGAAGTGTCAGGTTGAGAGTGTAGGTATGTACTGATGACCTTTTTGGTATCGGAACTGATCTGCCTGGAATCAACTGTTTCATTACAGAGACGAAAACTTATACGATAGATCCAACTAGTATTGAAAAGAAGGTTCCTCATTCACAGAAAGTTAAAGTACCGACGTCAGTGGTAGACGTCACTAAAAACTCGGGGGGGTTTATTTCAGACTGTGACAAATGTGACAAAGAGGTAGATAAAGGGTACTTCACTACCCTAACCTACGGTACTAGAAGTAAAAGACTTACAACTCGAAATTCGGTTGAAAAAGTGAGAGGAGAAAGTGAAAGTAGTTCTCCGAAAAATCAAGGAGAAGTGAAAGACGGTATTCCCACCACAGTAGACGTATAGACTCCACTAACTATAAAGAGGGCCGTTAGAACTAAGGTCGAACACGAAGAAGGTCGGGTCGCAAAGAGTACTACATGAGACGTATATTCAATTTATTCGTCCCACTGTCATATGTCGGAACTGCATGAGGAAAAGGATAAACCTTGGTCAGACAACAAGGTACAGGTCAAGATTGACAACGAAGGACTGGACGTATGTCTAAAGAGTCCTCCGTCGAGTCCACCAGACCATAAGGGTAGAGAAAGTCTTAAAAGGTGTCAACTAACACTAGGTGTGTCAGTTTCCGAAACCGTATCAGTTCTTTCGGCTTTATCTACAAAAAGACCTTGAGAGAACAAAAAAGGTACTAGGTCGCCTGCAACCGTTAAACTAGAGACCAAGGAGACGGAAAATATTTTGGTCGAACTTGTAGTCCTTCAAGTGTCAAGTGCATAACGACTTCAGACCGAACCTCTTAAAACTCGTAATGAAATGATCGCACACTCTACTTACGTTAACACGCCATCAAACTCGTAAGAAACCGTGACGGAAAGAAACCCTAACCTTACTTTTGACTGGAAAAGGTCAGGACACCGGTGGCGACTCAAAAGGTTGAAACGACCGTATAACTCACGTCGGGAAAGTGTCGTAGTAGAAAGTCCTAAACTCTATCGAGTTAACCTTAAGGTAGTGGAGGTGATCGAAACAAGCATCACTACGAAAGATTCCGGGTGAACTGAAGTGTAAGGTCCTACAGTTTGAGATCTACTCACTAGTGTGGTAGTACTAATAGACCCAACACTTCTAGAAAAAACATGTCAAGACACATAAGAACGGTGGAGAAGAATTATAGAAGACGAAGACAATCCAGGTATGGTAAAGACAGGAAATAGCTCGGATAGAAACGTACTTTACAAGGGAACCATAGAGATGAAAAGAACTTCTCTAGAGATCAGAAAGGGTAAGACAACAAAAGGAGATAAAGAAACGTAACTAACGACTTCTTTGCACTCAGAGTCGGTCCAAAATTTTAGTTCGAGGGGTCCTCTCCAACGGGTCCCGGTGCCGGTTCCGTCTACCGTGAGAGGGGTTCACCTCCTCGCCGTTCTGGTCACGTCTTACTTTTCTACCCGGGGAACAGGTCTTCACAGAGTTCAGGTGAGGGGACCTAAGAGTCTTTGACACCCCATGGGAGGAGGTAAGTGAGTCTTGAGACGAGTCACCAGTGGAAAAGTCCCTCCGGAAGGGGCCGGTTTTACCGTAAGGGCAGGTTCCACTCCGAACTGGGAAATTGGTCGAAATAAAAAAGAAGGGTCGTGAACAGTGGTTATGGACTATAGATTATACTTAATCAGACGTGAATGATCTTACAGGCACTCGTCCTTAATACCCCTCTAAAACCAGGTACTGACATGGGGGTCGAAGACTTTACCACGGAGTGTGACCTTACACCTCTACTGGGAGACTACTCTGTCTTCATTTCTGGCTCCTTATTGGTCCCGCTCCGGACAGCCCCACGTACAGGTAATCGAGTCGCCTCCCCTACCCTTCCTTCTAGGGAACATACGTCTGAACGAGACTTTTATCTTACGATTGAGACTTATCTTGGTAACAGAAGGGTAGCGGATTAGATACTACGGGAATGGTGTAGGAACCCCTCACTGTCGAAGCGAGGAAGACGTCCACTTTACTCCTTTCGGGTCTCTGCGTCTCTGAGAATGTGTTCTAAGGTTTCAGTGCATCGAGGGGTACCGTCTCGGATTAGACTTTCTGGTCTTTGGTCCGTTCTGAGTTCAGATAGGAGCACGAAAAAGACTCTAGTGTGACAGGGTCTGCACCCCAGACGGTGGACTGGAAAAGTAAGGTGGGATCACAGTCCTTCTATCTGAATCACCGGAACCTTAACTGAGTAAAATAAGTGTCTCTGGTTAGTCGAAACAGGACTTACGGTAAGCCCCAGTTACATAGTTAGTGAGAAGTAATTATTCCGGTTCGCATACCACAAAGATTCGATAACTTACAGTTCTCTTCTCTATTCCCTCACATCACACAACACTTTATGAAGTTATCTGTCCGTATAAGGCTCAGTACACTTAAATTCGTAGTCGAAGGATTTATTTGTAACTAGAGACCGGGGACACCTCAAGTAACAGATCGGGACTCGACTGTCAACAAGGTCGGGTACATGACATCGATTAATCGGTGTCGATGGTAGAGTGTACTCCAAAAAGAAACGCCACTTGAAATTATAAGTCGTCCTCTTCTCTATGAGAATAAGGAAATTAACACAAAAAGATTAATTTAACGTTTAACACTAACGAATAAGGAGAACTTTCTTTCTAGAATCTGAATGAGTGACTCACGGATACGAGTGTATAGTTGACAAAAAAGTCTTAAATAGTACTGATTTACTGGGTTATCTAGAACGGGGTATCTATTGAAAACCTATTTACATTTTAAAAGGTACACCGGTATTTGGAGTGTTGTACCAAGAGATTATCACAGACTACATATTTATAATATTTTCCCTGTTCTTATTATGAGCTAGCTAGGACACTCATGAACTTAGAAGGGTCATTTGAGGAAGAAAACGGAAAACGAGTTCAGTCAAAGACACCGATAACTGGTTTTAGAGAGAGACCATGTGGACCGAAGATCTGAGAAAAGACTAAACAAAGGAACACGCAAAAGAAGAGAAGTGGGAGAAGGCAATAGAGTTACGTTCAGGCCAAAGGACGGTTTAATCGGAGGTTTAACTCGTCGACCTACCGCTCCTGAAACACTGCCTCGCTTACCAAGTCGAGGCAGACAGACCTCTCACTTCGGGGTTCCTCCCTGACGTCGACGACGCCTCCAGTACTACGGGGAGGGGTCGTTCGGGTTGTTCGGCCTCCCTCTTCGTTCGTCGACTCACCTGTACTAGGTACCTCTTTACCGAAACGTAAAGACATGCACGACACAAACACTAGGTACTACTTAGAGTACACCCGGTTCTGACCAGGACCCAAATTTTCTCTACTCGTCTTTGTCGTTCTTTCCCTCCTCGACACGGCTATCCTAATAACACCGGTCACAGACCACTACTTTGACTCTACCTATGACTTCTGAATGCGTGTTCTTCTACGAGTGTTTGAAGGTCTGTCCTATATTTGTTTTAAACTTGATAATGACGCAGATTTCGTAAATTATTTGATCTGTCGTCCACACTTCATTCCGGGACACAATGTTTTCCAGTCGACCGAGAAGTGGACAGTCTCAGGAAGGGTCTCTACGAATATTACCGATTGCACTTCCCCTACAGACAACATACGGTCTGGTCTGCTACTGACACAATTTACTGAACGTACGTAAAAGAATACACTAAAGTGTTTGAAGACCCCATCCGAGATGATATTAGAGGGTGAATGTTTGGTCCTTTCACTACAAATGTCTCCAATTCTTGAACGAGTTCCGGTGTGGCGATCCTTCTAAAGTTGACCTATAGTTCCCTACGATCTGACCACTTTCCCTTTATCCTATTTCCTCTCTCCGGTCACTCCAGGAACACAGACGGGGGTATCACCCACACTTTCTCTGTAAAGTCCTCGTCTAGTCCGTCTCTCTTTTGGTAGCACACACACACGAGTCAACGCAGACTAAGAAGTACCTGACATCGGGTGGTCCGAGGAGACATGTCCCCTAAAGGGTCCGTTCTTATGACCTCACCCAACGGCAGGAGAGGAGGTCCCCTAGAAGGGTTGGGTCTTAAGTTTTGACGTAGAGAAGGCAGAACACGTAATCGTCCGTTTAAGAAATGGTGACTCGGTGACCCCTTCGGACCTCTTCTGGTCCCACCTTACGTTGTCATAAGTCTGAACTACCCCTGGACCCACACAGGACTCACGAGGACCCCTAACCCCCGTGACGAGTAAAGGGTGGGGGGAAGGAGAGAGACGACAAGGAAGGTTTGGACAGGAGCAGGTGGGAATGGGTCGTTGTGGACACGAGGGAAGCATCGGTTAGTTAGACTGACTCTTTAAACGTCCTCACTAAAGACGACCACAGAGTACTTTTTTTACTACTCTTCACAAAAAGAGTGGGAAGAGAATCTTTCATTAGTACCGAAACTCAGAGTCTTTGAACGTAAATGAGAATTGGGTCCTTTCTTTCTTGTCCGGAAAGTTCACGGGGTTCCAAACTCCTACCGTCTCACACTGGGGAGGGTAGATTCCTTCTCATCCTGGGGGAATTCTTTACCAGAGTTTTGTCAGAGGGGACCGTAGCGGTTCTGCGAAAGTCATCTATCTCTGCCAGTTTTAATAAAAGTTTTATTATGTTAAAATGAACGGAAAAAGGGAAAGTAAGAGAGTGAGTGCCTCAACAGTTCTCCGATGTGTTACACTGTAGTGTTGTCTGACCTACTTCTTCGTCCATACTTTTGGGTCGACAGAAGATGATTCGGTCTATAATTTCACTAAAGATCTTTCCATTTTGTTATGGTAAGAAGAGTGATAATAATAATAATAACGTAACCTTTTCCAGATTTCGACTTGAACTCCTTTCAAAGTAAACCGGGACTTAAATAAATAAATAAATAGAAAAACGATGTCCTTTTTTTTTTTTAACCTCTGTTTTATTTCATAGATGGAAGCTTTTTTCTTAACAAAGGTAAACATAGAAGGAGGTTTTTCAGTATACTAAATACCGATTCGTTGGGACAAACGTGCTAACGACAAAACAAAACCAGTGAAAAGGAGGGAAGACTCGTAGGGGTTAGGAAATTAGGTTCTGTGTGACCCTGTCTTACTTAACGACTTTGTGTCCACCGTCCGGTGGTCTCTCGTTGGTTTAGCACTGTTGAATAATGTCATCCCAATAACAAAAAAATAGAAAAATAGAAGTCGACAGATTTTATAGTGACGAGTAGGTAAAGTACTGACTACTTCTGACGGAGTACGAACATGAGTCAACACAGACTGAGAAACTCTGAGGTACCTGACTTCGGGAGGTCCGAGGAGACAGGTACCCTAAGAGGTCCGCTCTTATGACCTCACCCAACAGTACGGGAGGAGGTCCCCTAAAAGAGCTGGGTCCCTACCTTGACGTAAAGGACACAGAGGACGTAATGTCCTCCTAAGAAAGGGCGACTCGCTGGCCCCTACGGTACCTCCGAGAGACCACAGATGAAGACGAGAAGTCTGACTCTCGACAAATACCCGAAATAAGTTGTGGTGTTCCCGGGGTACTTCGGAATACTTCATGGACCATGTCTCTCCGTGAGCCAATTAGATCAACCCAACCTGACTTTTGAGAGTCGAGACGGTTAGGTCCTTATTGGTCTCTCTGGACTGCTCCGCACTGTATGACGGTTCAGTTGGCTCGTAGGGGTCGGCCGTGGGGTTGAAGAAGACCAGGAGGGGTACCTGGGACCCAGTTACGGAATCGGACACCATAGGGGGCCGACGGGACAAGATGGATGAAGGGAGAAGGTCCGACACTCCTCTACCCTTCGGTCTCTCCCTTACCCTTATGGGTCTCTCCGGAGGTGGTCGTAGCTTCACCGAATAGGACCGGATACACATAGGCCTTATCTTATAAGAAAGTCACTAACAGATAGTAAATGTTTACAATTACATGTGTATTGGGTGAAGTGGTTTTTTTTTTTTTTTTAGATGAGTTGATTTTACACAGATTAAGACCAGTTATACCTTTGCACTTAAAAATACGTCAACATTAGTTACTCAATGTGAGACATCTCACACGAGTAAAAATGACTGATGTTAGACATGGGAACGGTGTAATTGCGAGCGTGTCTCGAAATAACATGACTGTATGACACCAAACGAATGGGGAATGTCACGTCACCGATGAAAAAAACGACACGATACGAGTCTGTACAGACTGAGACACTGGAGGTGTCTGACGTCGGACGATCCGAGTAATATAGTAACATAGTCAATAAACCCAGCGAGGTTAAAAAATAACGGTACGTAACACGATACTATGTGTATAAACACGTTTAACGGAAAAAACAGAAAATCGTGAGGAACCTTGGATAAAGGTGTTCCGTTTCCTTCCTTACCTATGTGTGTGTATATGTATACCGGGACGACAAAATGTCTTTCTACTGTTGTTTAATAACCAAAGTTAAACCGTTGTTAAAAAATCCGTTCTCAAAATTTTTAGAATGAATTTTTTTTTAACTCTAGAATCTTAAATTCCTAACCTTATCTCCTGAAAAATCTCCAGTAGAGTCGGTTGAAGAAGTTCTCACGTTTCTATGGGAGGGAGGAGAAGTGCTAAGAAGAACAGTGTTGTATAAACAATCCAGTATTCTCTTTTTAGGTCGGGGTGTTTTTATACGTTAATGTTGTCCTACTCGTAATTATTAGAATTTTTTTTTTTGACAACCATAAAGGAAACTACATTGGGGTTTTGTGTTGTTTACCGACCGACGTCACATCTTAAACTTTGATATATCACTCTAAAAGTATGAAACCATGTAATTTTACGTGACTAGATATAGAACGTGAAACTTACTGTGAAAATGAGTCCGTACTAAAATATCGTAGTACGTAACCAGTCAACTTTTTAAAACTAAGTGATCATTACCCCTAGAAAGGTTACATCTGTGGTAAGTAATATATTAGTTTTTTAGTGTGACCGGGTCCTGGTGGGTTTGTCGAAGTGACCTCTTAAGAGAGTTTGTAAATTTCTTCTGAACTGTGGTTAGAAAGAGGTTGAGAAGGTTTTTTTTAACCTTTCCTTTCTTATGAAGGATTGACTAAAATGTGATCGTCGGAATGGAACTATTATTTTAATCTGTTTCTGTGACATCGTCTTCTTTGATGTCGAGTTATGGGGAATATTTATCATGTTCTTAGAAGTTGTTTTATGATCGTTCTGTTGAAGTTGTCGTGTAAATTTTCTAATATATGGTACTGGTTTACTCTAAATAAAGTCCCTACGTTTTATCATTATATATACATACAAGTAAAAGTCTAAGAAAAGGTAAGATTCAATAATGTGCTATAACTTATGTCAGAGTACACATTTTGAAGTCACAGTAATCTCCTTTGTATACTTTATAAGACCATAAGTTTATGAGTCCTGACTTTTCATCATTAAACAATGAGTAAGACGTTTATTTTGATTACAAGAGCCCCCTCCCTCACGGAATGACTCGAGTGTAGAGTTGACTTACTTACATAAAAAGAATTCGTGAAATTGACACGAAGGTAAAGTAGTGTCTCTTATAACTTTTCTGTCCATGAGTTCCCGACTGTAAACTATTTGGATTACAAAGTTGAAGGAATTTCTGTAAGAATTCACAGGTTACCGATGACCGTACCTAACCATGGTGACGTCGTGAAGTCTCTCACTCAACCAGTTATGACGACTAGTTGTGGGGAAATGCCAAATGCTTCAGTTAAAAAGATAAAAGGGGGTAAATTACGACTGTGAATAGTAATAAACGATAAATGTCTGGTCTGTGACTCCCTATTCCCGAACTCTTTGAAGGGGTCTCAGAAGCATAACAGTTGTCCGTCGTGGTCGAAATGACTGTATTTTAGGGTGCGACAGAAGTACCTTTGTGGTGGAGAGTAGTGGTGGAGACTGACTGAGCTGGGGGTCTCGGAACTTCATTTACGTAGATAGAGTCCGGAGGAGTGAAGGAACGAGGGGAAAGAACTGTGACACCTACGAGTGGGTAGGTCTAAAGATAGGACGGGGAACGGGACGAAGTAAGGGGAGAGGACGTCGGAGGAGGACAGACAGAGGTAGTTTTGGTGTGATCACGGACTGGAAACAAGACACGGGACCTCAAAATACTTCGTGAAAGGGTAAATAGTAGAAACCAAAAACTAGAAGTTTGACGAAACGTTTCATCAAAAGGTAAGGGGACAAAGTGTTCCTTTTACTCCGAGATATTCCTCAAATAAACGGGGTTCAAGTGTGTCAGGTGGAAAGAACCCGGAGGAAAGGAATTCTAGGAAGGTTAGAGATTCTCTAAATACGTGCGTACGTACACTCGAGTCAGGAAAGTCCGTATAGGCTGAGAAACACAGGGGTACCTGACGTCGGACGGTCCAAGGAGACACAGGTGTCCTAAGAGGTCCATTCTTATGACCTCACTCGACGGTAAAGGAGAGGTCCCCTAGGAGGGTTGGGTCCTTGGTTTGAGTGTAGAGGACGTAACCGTCCACACAAGAAATGGTGATAGTGGTGGACTCTTCGGGTCTAAATGAATATTCCTCCAAACTTATTACCCATCGAAGAAATGTGCAAGAGAGGTTCTTAGTAATGGAGATACTTTCCTTCAAATTTTTCGTGTGTATGTGTCTGTGGTGAACACGGATACTTTACTAAGGGATTGGAACTCTGAGAATTTGTAGTAGTAACAAACACGGAGAGGTCCACTTACTGATGTACATCGTGACTTCCACCCGGTGCCTCTTTATCTTTACTAGTATCAAAACGTTCACTTGAATATTACCCAAAACGGGTAACATCAGTTACTTAGATTTATAGATGTAAACCTTCACTATTATAGTAGGTGACACAAGGAAACTAAAGTGTTCCTGTAGACTTGTTTCGTACGTAAGAGGAGACTTCGGTGTTTGGTGTCCTTATTAGATTAGACACACAAGTCTAACCTATGTACGTTCGGATAATCGTCTTTAGTCAACTTATCGTAAATTGCCACCACAAGAAAGTTGTCGGTGTCTGGCAAGACGTTCTGTTGATTCACGGGTCAATCTTACTTGGTGTTTCTCAATTTTCCTTTTACGTCTCTTCGGGTCGAAACTTCAAGAATGTTCTCATACCGGTGCCCTCCCTCATGAAATTTGACTCCTTTGTCCTTCATGGATCTATTTTTCAAATAAAGTAAAGGACTTCCGCCCCCCTCCTATAAAGGTCTTCACGAGAAGGTCCTTTGGCCCGGAAAGGGTGGATCTACAAATCCAAAGGACTCTTCTTTATTTATTGAAACGGATAGTGACACACCTCTTAGTGGATCAGGTAGTTCTCGACGTCTTTAAACTTAAACGGGGTCAGCTACAATAGTCGAGTTTCCTACTTCTGAAACTTCTTTCCAGTCTCTCTCTTCACCGACGTTACGTCCCAGTGGAAGACCTCTGGATTCGTCTCGTGTCTGCCTTTTCGTCTCTATTCCTCGTTCATCGACTTCCACAAATAAGTACTCACACACGTTCCGGCCCAACGTAGGGGTCTGTGGAGTCTCTACTACGAGTCCTACCATGGAGTCCCACCCGTCTCCTGTAGGAAAGTATATGACTCGGGACACCTTGACTCTAGAAGTCAATTCGGTAAGAGTTTAGTAAGGTAAGACAGACGTCGAGGTGGCGTTCCTGGTATCGAACTTACCTGACCACACGTCCGCTCGACGGTGGATGAATGCTAGTACCCCGACCCGGGTCCTCCATGTAAACCTTACTCCAACACCCTGGCACCGAAGGAAGTGGTTGTGCTGAAGAGGTAGAAGGGTTTATAGTTGAATAAGTCAATTCTATGAGACCGACGTCGATGGGTACACGGCACTAAGGAAAAGTTCTACTGAAAGGGGGTGGGTGAGCACAAGTTGACTTCGTCTAAAGGTAGTGTAAGTCGGACGAGGTGGGAAGGAAGGGTGCTTACGGGTCGTGAGTCTCCAGGTCCAAAAAAGTGTACAAGGACTCAGTCTACGGCGAAAACGTCGAGTAGTAAGGGGTACTTCGGAGATGGTGGAGAAGGTAAGACTAGACTTACTTGGGTTTGACCGACCAGGAACCAGAAACACCCGGGGAAAGACTGCTACTCATCACCTCTGGGGTGGTTTTATAAGAATCACTAAACCATAAACAACTTCAAAGTTTCTCTCTAAAGTTGGTTTCTCTGTAACGACCGCAACGTTTCTCGGGACAGGTCAGTGTTCCCTCCACCACTTGCCGGTCTCAGGGCTGACTTGAAACGTCGTGCACCGAAGCAATCTTTGACGTCCGAGTACTCACGTCGGTCCGTTGCACAGTCGTCAAAAGATTTTCCCCTTTCAAGAGCCCTCTTTCTCCTCGTTTCCGAAGGGGGAGTCCTCACAAACGACGACTCATACACACTCTAACAACATAAGGAATTATTTGAGTCACCATCATAAAACTCTTGTCATTGAACGGAACTAACCGAGGAGTCCACCCCGATTCACCATTCCTTGGGTGAAGGGTTATACCCAAGGGTAGAGACCCACCCCTCTTACGGGACCTCCTCCCGTACCGTTGGGCGAGGTCACAACACTAGACCTCTGAGGATACCTGTTTCTTCGGACCGCCCGATGTCAAGTACCCCAGCGTGTCTCAACCTGTGTTGACTTCACTGAATCGTACGTACGTACGTCGAACGGAACTTGTCTCTTTTGACAAATGTGTGAATCTCAATTCTCCATTCTTTCTCTACGACAAAAAGAGTAGCATTTACATTTGCACACCTGTAGATGTCTATGAACATCTCTGGAAAAACTAAGTTCTTGACTCTACTTATCCCACAAAGAGTCTTTACCCTTCCACGTCATTTATCGGATTAAGACTTTGTGGACCTCTGAAGTGGCTTCTTCGGAGCTTTAGTTACGGTAAAATCACTAACACTTTATTTTGTCCCTGGTCTAGACTTATTTACGTATTCTATCTTTTTGTTCAACGACATCACATTTGTATTCTGTGTCCATTAAGAAGAGTTAAAGGTTTTATTTTATGTGGAGTCTGGTTTTTCTTACATGACTTACTAGGGTTTGTTAAAAGTAGAATCTACAGTGTCGTATGTCAAAGACCGTCTCATAATCTCACACTTCCTTTCACGATCGTAGACCCTCTACTCAATATTCCATACAAATTCTTGATTTACCTTCGCAGTTTAAATAAAAACGGGGATTTTTACAAACACAAAGCCTCTTAAAGACCCTTTGATGTAATCTAGTATTTTTTTTTAAGAATCCACAACGGGACAACTGACGGTCGTATTTGTCACCTAGTTTCTTTGATAGGGTAGTTTCTCTTTGGCCTGTGGTCTTTAAGTCAGAAAGTCTGACAATCTATTTAGGGAATACAAAGAGATACCGTCTTGTGACCCTGTTTTTACTGGAGAGCAAGGACTATGTTACATTGATTGTGAGAAAAACACACTTTATTTTCTTGTCTGTCCTGGTCCTTACCCCCCCGCCCCCCTTACCCTCGAGTAGTGCTCTCCCTTTACAGCACCGTGGTGGGTAGGGGTTCCCGAAGAGGGGTTTCCTCCTACAACAGACATCCCCGACCTAAAGACACATTTTTCCCTTGTGACAACAGAGACTACTTCGGTCGTTCAGTAGGTGGTAGGTATGGTTAGAGCAAACGTGAGAGATTCGGGTGATCTTTCACATTTCGTGTTAAAATTTAGAGTTTCGTTCCTGAGTCAAACTATTGTCTCGGTTCGTCCAACTGTCGACTCTCCCACGTCCCACACTCGGGGCGTGTAGAAGGACAACAGACCGACCCGAAAGACGAGACGTCGACACTCTCTGCGTTTAGAAGAACCGCTGAGACCCACGTCTAGGTTGTACGAGGTCTTGTCGGTTCTCTGTCGTGTTGTTTCTTGAGATCAGACCGACGAGTCACACAAGGAGGGTGGTCGTTACAGTCGCAATGGACCTCGAAGGAGAGTCACGTCTGAGAGTCTGGGGTGGGACCACCGAGTCACGCAGTTCTTAGACGGACACTAAGTCCTCTGGACCCAAACTAGGGACCCAACCCTTCTGTGGGACTTCCTCCCGTACCGTTGGGTGAGGTCATAAGAACGGACCCTTCAGGGTACCTGTCTCTTCGGACTTCCCAATGTCAGGCACCCCAATCAATATGTACTGACTCGTTGATTCGTGCGAGAGGTCCACTATACGTGAGTGTAATGAAACTCTCTACGGTAACGATGACAAAAGACAACTTGTCTTAATCTTTACTTCCGGTCCACAGGAACCACCGAGTCACCATTTCTTAGACGGACGGTTTCGTCCTCTGTGCCCAACCTAGGGACCAGACCCTTCTAGAGTGTACGGTGTCTCGTTGATTCGGTCACGTGGTGTCGATGACTCGGGTACAAGACCTCAGGTCCTCGACGTTGATCTCTTTTCGGACTCACTGTTTCTTCCGGGTCGTACCGGGCTTAATTTATTTATTTATTTATTTTAATAAAAGAATTTTTTAGTTCTGGTTGAAAAGGGTCTGATAGAAGAGAGGGTAGAACAACAGTCTGTCAGTTTACCTGTGGTTTGCGGGTTAATTATTAAGTAGACGGAGTTCTCAGAAAGTGTTATCGACCATATAAGTACTTACCTCGCCGTGAATGAAACCTGTTAGGGTAAAGTCACACAGAAATATCCTTGATTTTCATATGAAAAAAAGGGAATTTTTCTTTAGCTAAAATTTATCATTGAAGGTATTCGTCATGTGTATAAAGAGGGTCTGACAACTAATCTGTGTGTAGACTGGTAAAATAAAGAAAGAAAAGAGGGAGGCGGTTGTAGACGGTTTATGTTTGTCCCTATTCACTGCCAAATGTATTGTCCACGTCCATAAAGAAGAATGTCCTTAAGTCACCCTACAACCGAAAAAGTAAACGACACAAACGAAACGAATTCTGTTTGACCCGTCAGACCTGATACGGGACGAAACACCACAAGTAGATCAGATCAGCTTGTAGGTATAGACCCCCGTAGTCACCTTTCGACTCTGTGGTGGACCATTCTTTCGACTTCGCTAGATCAGAGATAGATAGAAAACGGTTCAAAACTTGGTCGTGTAAAATGGAATTTTACAAGTACGAATTATAGTCCCGTCAGATTAAACTTTTATTCCAAAATGACACGATTTCTTTTATAGTGGTACTGTACACACAATTAACGTAGCGGTGGACGAAACTTTTCAATTCACTTCGTCCCTTTGTCTACAATTTGAGTTCCTCAGACGTAAAATTTTTTTTTTTTACGAAAAGTAATCGTAAATGAAGAATTACCTTTCGAGGTCAAAGACGGGAGTTTTTCTACATCCATGTCAACTACGTTTTCACATAAAATTATTCTAACCATCTTTGGGTCTTTACTACAAGAGACTTTCCAAAGATACTGTGTACCAAGAGTTTTTAGAAATTAGACAGAGATCATTTTATCAACTCCCCTATAAAGGTCCACTGTTACCCCGACCTTCACTGTACTGCAAACATGCACTACCCGATGAGGACAAACACTTTATTTCTTAGAACACTTTTCTCCTTAATACTGATCATAAATGTTGTCGCAAAGTATTTGTAGGTATTTAAGGTCCGTGTTCTGTTTTCCGTACTCAGTCTCGGGTCATCCGCACTACCGGCCCCTTCACCAGGGTCCCTTCTAGCGAAGGGACACCGGGATCTTATCGAGACGTCTCTGAGACATCCTTCGACTATTACCCGCTAGAGTACATTCCTAGTGGTCATTTTTAGCCCAAAACCAGTTCTCGTAAAGGAATCGATTTTTACAGTACAAAGGTCCGGGACTAAACTGCAAAATCATCTAGTACCGACTCTTCTGACTTGACTTTTTTTGTCATACTTACTTGCACTAAAAAAATTTCACACGACGGTAAACTGCGATACACTACTCCGATAGAAAAAAAGATCCCAACAACAAATAGAAAAAAAAAAAAAAAAAATTTGAAACCACGACCTGTCCCTCCGGGCCGCACGACGTCAAGTACCCCAACGTTTCTCAGCCTGTGCTGACTTACTGACTTGACTTGAAAATTTTGATTGTAAATTAACCTCCTATTAATGAAATGTTGTAATACTGATTTGAAAATTAAATATAACCTAATATCGGCTAATTGTCCCGAAGGAACCACCGAGTCGACCATTTCTTGGGCGGGTGTTACGCCCTCTGGACCCAAACGAAGGAGCCAACCCTTCTAGGGGACCTCTTCCCTTTCCGAGGGGTGAGGTCATAAGACCGGACCTCTTAAGGTGTCTGACATATCAGGTACCCCAGCGTTTCTGAGCCTGTGCTGACTCGCTGAAAGTGAATTGCAGAAGTATTTACTAATTGTCGTAACACCATCAAAGTCCAATCGTCTTCTCACTGAGTCGGTATGAATATGTGCATAGGTAAGAGAACTACCCACACCGAACTCAAGAGGAGGTACGACACTAAAAGCTCCCCGCCCCGCCCCGCCTTCAAAGAAAGAGGGGCTTTAAGAGGCGTCAGGGTGAACATTCGCGCAAGAACTCTTACGAGCACCGTCACGAGTGTCAAATGAATTTTCGAGCAGGAGACTCCAGGGTGGACCAGACTCCACCCTAATGTACAGACGGAAAAATAAAGAAAAATAATAAATACATATCCTCAGACGTAAAAATATTCTACCAAGACTCCTCCACTAGAAGTCTTACTCAAGTCTCTTAGTGAATAATGTTGGGTCAATTAAGGAGTAGAAGTTTTTCTTTATAGGTATGGGGGGGGGGTTTTTTTTTGTCTTTTATTGTTCACAACGACTCTTACATCTCTTTAATTCTTTAGAACACGGGACAAGTACCCTAACACCTTCCCACGTTGGAGACTCCTTTTGTCCTACCTCCAAGGAGTTTTTTAGTCTGTATTTTAATGGTATACCGGTCTGAAGGGACCGGTCGGTCACCAATTCGGAGACACGAAGGTGACGTCCCACCCGTACCCAAGGTAGGGACCAACCCCTTCAAGGTCTACGGTGTACCGTGTCGGTTTTTTTTTTTGGTTTTTGGACAATAGTACACTGGGTCGTTAGGGTGAAGGCCCATCTGTGGGTCTCTTGACTTTCTTCCCAGTGTTTCTCACTTTCCCGGTTTCAGAGGCGAGGTGGGAAATCACTGATTTGTTATTGTTGTGTTATGATTAAGTGTGTATATATATTTGTGTGTAATTTAGTGATGTAGAAATATACATCACGTATCAGTAGACCAAAGTATACACATAGCTATATGTACAGACATCCATACACGACTCAGTGAAGTCAACACAGGTTGAGAACACTGGGGTACCTGGGGTGGTCCGAGGAGACAGGTATCCTAAGAGGTCCGTTCTTATGACCTCACCCAACGGTACGGGAGGAGGTCCCCTAGAAGGGTTGGGTCCCTCGCCTGGACGTAGAGAATACAGACCCTGTAACTGTCCACCCAAGAAATGGTAAACGCAGTGGACCCTTCGGGGTACATGCCAAAGAAGTACAGATATTACAATTTGTCTACTACCAACGGTCACCAGAGACGTTCTTATAGGGTTGTACACTTACGTCGCATAAAAGTAATACGTAGTAACCCACTTACCCGAGCAAGGAGGAGTGGTTTGAATGACGTGTGACGTCTTCTCGGGTGAAAGGGGGTCTCCGATTCTCCCCACAAGAAATTTTTTTTTTTTTTTCAATGTTCTTTTACTGAGGATTGTTGTCTCCAAGTCAAGTCAACGAGTCAGCACAGACTAAGAAACACTGGGGTACCTGACGTCGTGCGGTCCGGAGGGACAGGTAGTGGTTGAGGGTCTCAAGTGAGTTTGAGTGCAGGGAACCCAGCCACTACGGTAGGTTGGTAGAGTAGGAGACAGCAAGACAAGAGGAGGGTGGAAGTTAGAAAGGGTCGTAGTCCCAGAAAAGGTCGTTGTCTCCTGTGTATCTGTTTACATACAGTACTCTTTCTTGACTTACATTAAACTGACTCGTGATTTGACAATTGTCAGACCCAGTTGTCAGATGTGTCTGGGTTTGAGACAGATCGCGGTGGATCACACACTTACACAATCAGAGAGTCAGTACAGGCTGAGAAACCCTGGGAGAGTCTTAAGTCCGGTTCCGAGGGAGCCCCGAAACCAATCTGAACCATGGGTCGAGACGTCTTGCGACTAAGAGGACACTACAGATACCGTCTATTCGAGGGCCTCCTCTCGCCTCTGTCCAGGAAGAGAAGACTCCGAGGACGGACTCCGCTGTCTTCCGTCTCTTACCAGAACTCTCGGGGTACGCCGGTGACAGGGGTAGACTCAGAATCCTCCAGAAAATTTTGAAGGTCACAAAGGACATGAGTGACGTATCCAAGATCCAAACCTAGAAAAAGGCTCAATGTACGTATCCTGAGAACCTCCTTTGTCCTGTCTGTATTTATACGATTGAAAAACAACTCCGATATCTAAGACACTTGTTATCGACAACGGTCATACTTGTCTCGTTGACTCTTTACACAATGAGAAACACATATGTATAACGTTTGTACTAGAGATACAAAAGAGGCACAGACAAAGGTTTCTTTAGGTTCCCGAAAAGTCTACCAAAATTCTCCAAGGTAGGGTGACTAACGTGGGTCTAACCGTACCCTTTGGCACCAGGTTCCGTTGACCTCTGGGTAAGAAGGCATGTAGGTCCCTTTATTAGGTCTTTTTCATAGTGTCTAGAAATTGACCACGGAGGATCTCCCGTACACTACAAATTACTGGGCCCCTTCTCTGTATGTCTCTAAAAGTTCCGACCTCAATGGGAACCAGTATCCTGGACCTAAAAGGTTCAGGAGGCAGTAGCTCAGGAGGGGTTTCACAGGGTACTATTACTGTTCAAAATCAGGTTTATATTGAGTGGGGAGGTGGACGAGACGTACCTGAGACCAAAAGCCGACACGGTGTACTCCGAACGTCCTAGAATCGAGGGGTTGGTCCTGAGTTTGGGGTCGGGTGTAGTCATTTTGATGGTTCAGAATTGGTGACCCGACGGTCCCTTAAGGGACACTGTTAAGATCTTCCTCCCAAAAAGAGGATGAAGAAAGGATAAGGGGTACCACCTTACGGGGTATGTCCTCCCGCCAAGTCAACAGTCAAGAGTTGTTGTAAGTGAGACAACATTAAAAACAAAGACGTTAAAACTACTGGACTCTCGAAAGGAATTAAATATGTTCTTCTCTCTTTCACCTTGACACACCCCCCGTGGATCCTCGGAACCCCTTCCTCGATTCAAACCGGAGTCTTGGTGTCTTAGTCCATGTTCTTTACATCGAAAGTGTAAATAAGTTCGGAGACGAGGGAAACTGATAAATTCCTTCTCAATAGTCCACTGTCACTCAATCTTGTCTCTATAGGGTATTTTCCCTGGACTCTCGAATGGACCAGTCTGGTAGACTCTCAAGTGGACTAGTCTGGTAGACTCTCAAGAGGACTAGAGACTCTCGAGTGGACCAGTCTGGTGGACTCTCGAGTGGACTGGTCTGGTGGACTCTCGAGCGGACCAGTCTGGTAGAGAAAGATGACCTCGAAGAGGTCGTCACCAGTAAGACATACTTCTACTCGTAAATAAATATCGGAAGACCTATACGATAATTGTGGTTTCACCAGGAGAGGTCTCTCTTTATTTCCTTACTTCCGTTCCACCTACCGCGTACAGACCCCCGGTCAAGGGGTCCTTTATCTGTCCTTACAAAACCTCGGAACCCTCGTTCCCACAAATGACTCTTCCCGAGACCCACCTGTGGACTTCCCCTCACCTCCGACACCCTCCTCACCCGTCTCGTCTTCGTCTCGTCGTCTCCGGCACCGACCACAGATCCTTCGAGACTTCGGACCTACTAAGTCAGGGTGTCGAGTATACAACTTCGGGATTGACGATCTTGGGATCTTTTGTTGGTAAAAACCTCTACGTTGGAGATTTCACCACCAACAACAACAAGTCAGTGAGTCAGTGCAGGTTGAGAAACGGTGGGGTGTCTGACGTCGTGTGCTCCGAAAGGACAGGAAGTGGCAGAGGATCTCGAACGAGTTTGAGTACAGGTAACTCAGTCACTACGGTAGGTTGGTAGAGTAGGAGACAGTGGGGAGAAGAGGAGAACGAGAGTTAGAAAGGGTCGTAATCCCAGAAAATTCCAATTTACCCCAGTATTCCCATCCCGAGATTAGGTTACTAACCACAGGAAGATTCTTTTCCTTTCCCACGGTCCTTACTCACTAGTCTCTTTTCCGGTGCACCGGTGTCGTTCTCTTGTAGGTAGATGTCCGGTTCCTCCGTCCAGAGTCCTCTTTGGTTGGGAGGGACTAGAGTCTGAGGACTGGAGGTTTGATACTCTTTTGCTCACACACAAACTTTCGGTGGATCTGACACCACGAAACAAAACCGGAGGTTTCGTCCGACTATGTGTCCGGGAGCCGGTCACGTACCTACCCTCACCAGGGGGTCCCTTCTTCACTGGACAATCTACTCCGCGAGGGAAGGGGACTCCATAAATAAAACACCCGTCCCGACCCACGACGAGTCGTGGGAGATGTCGTACCGGGACCCCGCCACGGTACTCGGTCTATTTCCTGACCTTACTACCGTTCCGTTTTAACGTCCCTACTCCCGTTATAATGTCCTTAGTAGAGTTGCTAGACGGTAGTTGAGTTCGAAAATGTTAAAACTAGAAATCGTAAGTATTTTGTTGTGAAGTCTTAGACTTCCGTTAAATTTCTAGTAGAGTAGTTTGAGATATAAATTTCCGACCTCCGTTTCTCCGACTCTTCTCGTCTCTAAGAGGGTTCTAGCCCTCCGGTGACCTTTGGGTCGACCTGGGTCCTGGGACCGAAGGATCCCGAGGGAGGCTCTACGGGCCAGGTTGATCTTGACTAGTTATCAGGGGTATTGATATCTCCGAGATTTATGTCACTTACCGTTGGGTGAGGTCACAAGAACGGACCTCTTAGAGTCCCTACCCCCTCGGACCACCCGACGGCAGATACCCCAGTGTGTCTCAGCCTGTGCTGACTTCACTGAATCGTCGTTTTTTGAAAATTAAAACATAACCGTATATCATCTAATTGTTTGTTACAACACTATCAAAGTCTACCTGTCGTTTCCCTGAGTCGGATATATATGTCCAAGGTAAGAGGGGGTTCGAGGGGAGGGTAGATCCGACGGTGTGTTATAACTCGTCACTAGGTACACGACATGTTATCCAGGAACAACCAATACGTAAAATTTATGTCTTCACACATGTACAGGTAGGGTCTGAGGAATTGATAGGGAAGGAGGACCGTCGGTACTCGAGTAAGAGCTTCAGACACTCAAAGAAAGACAAAACATTCATTCAAGTCTAACATAGCACAGCAAAAATCCAAGGTGAATGTTCCCTACGGTATGCGACAAAGAGGAAGAGATAGACTGCAGTGAGTCATACTGTCAGAGATCCAGATAGGTACGACGACGTGTACCGTACTAAAGCAAGAAAAACTATCGACGCATTATAAGGTGTCTTACACACACCGTGTAACAGAAGTAAGTAAGGAGACAACTATTTGTAAATCGAACGAAGGTACATGACCGAAAACATTTGTCACGACGTTACTTGTAACCCCACGTACAGAGGAAAGTCTAGAACAAAAAGAGGTCTATGTACGGGTCCTCACCCTATCGTCCCAGTATACCATCGAGACACAAGAGGGATCACCGACATGGTTAAATGTGAGGGTGGTTGTCCCATCCTCCCAAGGGGAGAGAGGTGTGGGAGAGGTCGAGATTTATTTCAAAAATTAATTTCCAGGGTCGGAGTCTGAACTTTTGTTTCTGTTTACATTTGACGTGACAGGCGTTTGGACCGTCGTCATAAGTGTTCGATACTGACACAGGACCCACCCCCTTTGGGTACTCTGAAGTCACGAGAACATGCCGCGCGAGGTTGACCGGGGTTTATCGTCTTTGCTAACAACCTTGACGAGGACTACCCAAACAAGGTGTCTGCGAAGTGGGTTCGCACCGTTAGTCAGAGTGAGAATCGGAGACTTGGAAATTCTCCCTGACTCAGTAGTCAGACTCTAAGGACGTCTCCGACTTCGTGGTGCCGGTCACTATGTCCCGGAAAGAACACAGTCGCAGAAGTAAAACAGAAAAGAGACTGAGAGGACTGAAGGACAGCTAAGACACTCGTTGCATTACGGGAAGGTCTTTTAAGGAAGAGACGAATTCACTTGGTCTCAGTTAGAGACAACAAACATGGGTTCTTGAGACTGATTATGTCGGACCTTTAACCGAAAACCGAGTCTATAGATAAATCAAACCAAAGAACATAAATGGGTAAAGAAAGGAGGACTCTCGGATGACGCAAGTAAGTAGACAAGCAAGTGAGTAGGTACCTTGTAAATGACCAACGGAACAGATAGTCTGGTTCATGATCCACGAACCTTATGTATCGGATATTTCTGTACCGGGGAAGGGAATTTTCTGGGTGTCGGATCAGGTCCCGTCTCCTCAATTTTTTTTTTTTAGCTACTAATACGATGTCCCACCATTAATGATACTAGTACTCTTTTTCGTGGACTGAATATGCAATCACCCCCCCACCCCTACCCTCCGTAGGACACCGGTGACGAGGGACTTAACACAGAAGTCCCTATTTGACCTACCGTTCTGTCCTACGTCTCCTCCTCCCTGTAACGTACTTCTCCTCTCTTAATTCGACCAGTCACGTAGGTCAATGACTTGGTCTCAAGGTACACAGATATGTATTATAAGGTCCACCCCTCACCATTTACAACTTCGGTATCTTCGTCCATCTCCAGTGACGACATCCAGAGTCAATCCTTAGACTTGAAATACATTATCGTTAATAAAGACGAAATAACTGATACGGTTTCGAAAACTGACACACCTAGTGTTAGTTGACACCTTTTAAGACTTTCTCTACCCTTATGGTCTGGTGGACTGGACGGAGAACTCTTTGGATATACGTCAAGTCCTTCGTTGTCAATCTTGACCTGTACCTTGTTGTCTGACCAAGGTTTATCCTTTTCCTCATGTAGTTCCGACATATAACAATGGGACGAATAAATTAAATATACGTCTCATGTAGTACTCTTTGTGACCCGACCTTCTTCGTGTTCGACCTTAGTTCTAACGGTCCTCTTTATAGTTATTGGTGTCTATACATCTACTGTGGTGGGAATACCGTCTTTCACTTCTCCTTGATTTTGCGGAGAACTACTTTCACTTTCACCTCTCACTTTTTCAACCGAATTTCGAGTTGTAAGTCTTTTGCTTCTAGTACCGTAGACCAGGGTAGTGAAGTACCCTTTATCTACCCCTTTGTCACAG